>CM068369.1:90838631-91438631 GCA_034769895.1 Magicicada septendecula | reverse complement strand
TCAAATAATGTTTTGCATACAGACCTGAATTGTAGAGTTCTCAAGACCTGTTGGTGTTGGTGAAGATCGGTTAAGGGAAAGGGGTAGTTTACCCGCAACGTTTTTTTTATCAAAGGTAATTTGTTTCTATGCCAAACAATAACAGCCGCAAATTCAAACAAAATCAAATAATGTTTTTGCATACAGTCCTGTATTTTAGAGTTCTCAAGACCTATTGGTGTTGGTGAAGATCGGTTAAGGGAAAGGGGTGGTTTACCTGCAACATTTTATGTTTTAACAAGTGTAATTTTTTATATGACGAACGATAACTGCCGTAAATTCAAACAGAATCAACTACTTTTGTGCATACCTTTTTGAATTATAGAGTACTCAAGGTCTGTCGATTTTGTTGAAGATCGGTTAAGAGAAAGGGGTAGTGTATCAGAAACATTCTATGTTTTAACAAGGGTAATTTTTTTATGAAGAAAGATAACTGCCGTAAATTCAAAGAGAATCAAATAATATTTTGCATACGTTCCTGAATTGTAGAGAACTCAAGGCCTGTTGGATTTTGGTGAAGATCGGTTAAGGGAAAGGGTTCGTTTACCTGCAACATTTTAAGTTGTAACAAGAGAAATGTTTTCATGACGAACGATAACTGCCGCACATTCAAACAGAATCGAATAATTTTTTGCATGCATTCCTGAATTGTAGAGGACTGAAGGTCTATTGATTTTGGTGAAGATCGGTTAAGAGAAAGGGGTAGTTTACCTGCAACGTCTTATGTTTTAACAAGAGTAAAGTACTTAATTTTGATAAAGGAAGTATCCTGATAAGAAGCTCATAATAATCCACTGTAGCAACGTAGATGAAATATGTATAAATGAAGAAGTTAGGTGAACTGGGTGGGGGTAATTTTCTGTTAATGAAAATTATAGTTGAAGGGGTTGGGGAGAATTTGTTAAATGTGTACTACGTTATCGGCAACAAAGAAATAGTTTGTTGTTATAATTCCTTCCCGTGCTATTTGGCCGTGGTCCAAGTTTTCTGCAAAACCATACCTTTCAGCAGTGCCATCGACTGCTTTTACGTTAAGTGTCCACGGTACTGTGGTTAACGCTGAAGCAAGAAGTTGAAAGAAGTAGTTTCTATGGATATATTTCATTTTGAAAATGATTTTAAATATAAATCTTAGAACATGGAAGTCGTGTATGGTTCTCCATACCGATATTTATATGACGAACAATAACTGCCGTAAATTCAAACAGAATCAACTACGTTTTTGCATACCATTTTGAATTATAGAGAACTCAAGAACTGTTGATTTTGTTGAAGATCGGTTAAGGCAGTGTTCCGCAACCGGTGTGCCGTCACAAGGTGAAAGGTGTGACGCGAACTTTTACCTATTATTGTAATAAATTAATTGTCGATTTTAAGTAAGAAGGTGCTTGTTTATTCTTTAATACATGCTGATAACTGTTATATTTTCATAGAAATTAAATGTAATTTATTTACTCAATATTGTTGTTATAGTTTGCTTAGCTTATCTTAAGTTATTTGTATTCTCGCCTGAAATATTGGGCCGGTTTGATGGGTTACAGGCGGCAAGCTTTGTGTTCACCGCAAAGAAAGTCGCGTAAGACTTTTAGCAAGCCTTTTAGCGGCCCGCACCAATCATACAATACAGGTTACGTTCTAAACTATTCAAGAGAGTTCTTTGTAACACCGCATCTTTTGTGTACGGCTTGCTGTACGTGCTTTTAACTAAAATTGCGGGGATTAGCAAAAATGTCCCTCTCTTTTATTATTTTACTGCCTTGTTTTGATATTTGTGCCTGTTTGTCGGCGCTTCTTAAACTTTATTGCTCTTTTCCTTCGCCGAAGGACCCACACATTGTCAGACAACAATTACAGTATTTCAGTTCAGTTCTATCAGAGCTGTGCTCTGCAGTAGTGCGAATATTGTGATTGCTACACCAGTCTTACTATTTTCTATTACAGTGTTATTAAACTATTTTATTTTTCGATATGGCTAAGTTCCTTGTACGGAGTGGTCCGTCCTCGAGTGCAAGTAGTGAAACCATCGAGCCCGAAAAAAAGAAACAGAAAGTAGTTCACCGGCAATATAGTGATAATTATTTATCTTACGGGTTTTTTTGGTGTGGTGACAAAACATGCCCAATCCCCGAGTGTGTTGTGTGTGGTGAAAAACTCAGTAATGCTGCTATGATTCCCAGTAAATTGAAACGACATTTGTCAACAAAACATTCCTCTCTGTTAAGTAAAGGCGTGAATTATTTTCGTCGGTTGTTGGAACAAAATAAAAAACAAGTGACGCTCATGACTACGTCGGTACGTGTTTCGCAAAAAGTACAGGAAGCTAGCTATAAGGTAGCCGAACTTATCGTAAAGGCCAAAAAACCACACACAATAGCAGAAACGTTGTTAATGCCCGCGTGTAAAGAAATGGTAAAAATAGTCCTGGGTTTAGAAGCTGGTACTGAAATTTCAAAAATTCCTCTCTCTGCTGACACAATCAGCCGCCGAGTTAGTGACATGTCCAGTGACATCGAAGACATTATGAAGGAGAAAATAAAGAGCATTTGAAAGTTCTCACTTCAGATCGACGAGTCCACCGATATTGGCGGTCACGCACAACTTCTTTCCTACATAAGGTATGTTGATGGGGATGTAATTGTAACTAATTTCTTTTTTTGCAAAGAACTATCCGAGCGAGCAACCGGTGAAGAAATATTTCGTACGACTAATGAATATGTGGTCCGTAATGAATTAACATGGGAGGATTGCGTTAGTGTTTGTACAGACGGAGCCGCTTCTATGACAGGCCGAGTGAAAGGATTCGTGGGTAAAGTACGCGAAGTAAATCCTAACTTACGAACTGACCATTGTCTCATTCACCACGAAGCAATTGTTGCTAAGTATTTACCATCTTCTCTGAAAATTGTGATGCACGAAGTAGTAAAAGTCGTGAACTTCATCAAATCGCGGCCCCTAAATATGCGGCTTTTTAACGTTTTGTGTCAAGAAATGGGATCAGAGCACACTACACTTCTGCTACATACAGAAGTACGATGGTTATCTCGAGGTAAAGTGTTAACGCGAATGTTTGAACTTAAAGAGGAGGTACTTGCATTTTTGACTATTGAGGGGCATGAGTATACGGATTTGTTTGCAGATGATGAATGTGGGTATCTAAGTTGGCATATCTTTCCGATATTTTCGTACACTTGAATGAACTAAACAGAAAAATGCAAGGTAGAAACGCAAATATTCTGACTAGTATGGATAAGATTCAAGGATTTATTAATAAGTTAAATTTGTGGATACAGACAATTGAAAATGGATCGTGTGAGATGTTCCCAACTGTATGGCCCCTTGCTGACGATAATAAGGTGTTGATGCACTTAATTAAAGAACATTTAGTACTCTTGGAGCAGAATTTCAAAAAATATTTTGGAGAGAGTGTTGAAGATTTTGACTGGGTTCGTGATCCATTCATTATGGATTCGAAACATCTTCCGAATAATTTAGGCTTACAAGAGGAACTGGCAGATTTGAAAGCAGACAGAACATTGAAATTAAAATTTTTCGAAGTGCCTTTGGAAACATTTTGGTTGTCAATAAGTAGTGAATACCCGGCAATGTCCGAGATGGCAGTTAATGTGTTATTACCATTTTCAACTACATATTTGTGTGAACTGGGCTTCTCGACGTTGACTGAAATTAAAACATCAAAGAGAGAGAGACTCAAATCCATCGATGAAGAAATGAGGCTTGCTTTGTCAACGATTCCGCCACGAATCAGCCGTCTGTGTGCAGCTAAGCAGGCTCAAGTATCACATTGAAGGTATGAGTAGAGTTATTTACTTTAAAATTCGTATTTTCTACAGTGAATTAAAGTTAATAAATTGTTAATAAATGCATGAGTCTATTCCTGTTTTATAACAATAATAATAATAACAATAATGATGATAATAATAATAATAATAATTGATTACATAACGACGTAATATTTCGTAATTATATTAAGATTCATATGATTTTGAGGGGACAGACATTGTGGTGTGCCGTGTTGAGTCTAGGCCCGTCTGGGGTGTGCCGTGAGTAAAAAAAGGTTGCGAAACACTGGGTTAAGGGAAAGGGGTAGTTTACCAGCAACATTTTATGTTTTAACAAGGGTAATTTTTTTATGACGAAATATAACTGCCGTAATTAAAAGAGAATCATAATTTTTTGCATACGTTCGTGAATTGTAGAGATCTCAAGGCCTATTGATTTTGGTGAAGATCGGTTAAGCAAAAGGGCTAGTTTACCAGCAACATTTTATGTTGTAATAAGAGAAATGTTTTCATGACGAACGATAACTGCCGCGCATTCAAACAGAATCAAGTATTCTTTTTGCATACATCCCTGAATTGTAGAGTGTAGTGGACTGAAGGTCTGTTGATTTTGGTGAAGATCGGTTAAGAGAAAGGGGTAGTTTACCTGCAGTGTTTTATGTTTTAACAAGAGTAAAGTACTTAATTTTGATAAATAAAGTATCCTGATAAGAAGCTCATAATAATCCACTGTAGAAACGTAGATGAAATATCTATAAATGAAGAGGTTAGGTGAACGGGGTGGGGGTAATTTTCTATTAATGAAAATTATAGTTGAAGGGCTAGGGGAGAATTTTTTATGTGTACTACGTTATCGGCAAAAAAGAAGTAGTTCTTTGTTAAAATTCCTTCCCGGGCTGTTTAGCTGTAGTCCAATGTTTTCTGCAAAACCAGACTTTTCGGCAGTGCCATCGACTGCCATCATCAGTGAAAATCGAGTGCGAAAACGTGATGTGGTATACGTTAGTGACCACAGTACTGTGGTTAAGGCTGAAGCAATAAGTAGAAAGAAGTAGTTTCTATGGTAATATTTCATTTCGAATATGATTTTAAATATAAATCTTAGAAAATGGAAGTCATGTATGGTTCTCCATACAGATATTTACTTCCATGTTCCTTAAGGAAATGGAAGTATGGTGATGGCAAAAAAATCGTGTTCGAGATTATTGCAGATTCTGATTGTACTACCCACAAAACATGAAAAAAGTCATTTTTCGAAAAGTGTCTGTGTGTCTGTCTGTAGATTTTTTTTCTATGGCAAACGATGAAAGCCGCAAATTCAAACATAATCAAATAATTTTTTGCATACAGAATTGATTTGTAGAGTACCCAAGACCTATTGTTTTTGGTGAAGATCGGTTAAGGGGATGTCGCGACAAAAGCGCACAACTGATAGTGGTTGAAAGGGGTGCGAGTGAATGGGTGAGACTGCATATTTAGGAAAAACGAACATTTAGTATTTTAATAATGATAACTGATTTCCATCACACTTTATCCAGGCTTTGGACTGGCTAAATGAGAGAAACCAATGTATTATGATTTCTTTCACTTAGGCGTGTTTACAATCAGCTTGAAGAAAGCTTCGTCATTTTGTACATCTTTTTTTTGTAGTTTTGTAATTTTTGGTTTTTATAAGTTTTTAGCTTTTTTAAAATCAGCTTAAAGAAAGCTTCGTCATTTTGTACATCTTTTTTTTGTAGTTTTGTAATTTTTGGTTTTTTATAAGTTTTTAGCTTTTTTAAAATCAGCTTGAAGAAAGCTTCGTCATTTCGGTTTTTTATAAGTTTACTCCAACTTTTGAAGGTAAGAGAGTGTGCGAAGACATTGCCTTATATTGCCAGTTTCTTCATACAGCTTGCTTGTTTTTTCGATGCTCTTGTCCAGTTTCTTATATTTCAGTTTTATTCGCTTTCCATCCAGGTTCAATTGCATTCTCATGTAGATCACAGCTGAGTTTTCGGCCTCCATTTTCAAAGTTTGGACCAAATCTTTAACTCTAGGACGTGGCTTTTGAAACGTGCTGTTCACTTTATTGTTCCATCCTTCAACTGCGTTTGTGGTCCGGTGACGTCTCTTGTAACAGTTCCATAGTTGTATGCTGATCTGCTCATTTTCCAACCATCTTTCGGTAAAATAGTCAAAAAATTCTATAAGTTTTGGATTTCCAGGGTTCTGGGAGTAAATCTCTAACCAGCCATCGACGACATCCTCAGGCTTGAAAAACGCGAGAGATGCACACACTTTTATCACAGTTCGAACTTCCTCATTTTCTTTGTAGTCCCGCGTAAGACCTAACTCTTGCACCTTCCTCCATAGACACTTTTTCAGGTGGAAATAACAACCTTGAATTTGTGCAGCTGGGGAAACCTCTTGCAATGCCATTATAGCCGCTGCTTCAAAATCTACATTGACTTTTTTCGGTTTCCAGTTAGGTATAGCTTGAATAATTAGTCGAAAGAGCTTGACGTATGTTTCTTTCTTCTTGTCTGGTAACAATGCAAAAGCCACGGGGTATATATTTGTTTCTTCTTCTGAGCTTCCAAAATCTGCATGGATAGAGTAAATCTGCGAAAACTGCTGGAGCTTTTAAAAGTTCCGTCCATTAAAAAATCTTCACAATTGTTTAGCCCCTCTCTTCCTATATTTCCACTAAAAATCAATATTCCTTCACCGAGTGAGTTGTCATCCGCCAGTAGAAAGCTGCTACCATCATTCATCTTCAACAAATCTTCGTCAAGAACTACGTCTTCACGATTCTCGGGCTCCGTTTGATTCCCTTGTGATTTACATCTCTGTCGTTGGAGAGTTCTTTTAGTCGTGGACTGAGCTGGAATCTCTGTGACAAAATCGAAACCTTTGTTGTGAAGTTCACCCAACTCTTGATTGTAGATTCTCGAGATTTGCGTTTCCTCTTCACGGGCACGCTTTTTTGCTTTTTGAAGTGATTTTTTGACTTCCAGTCGTGCTTCGTCTGGAGCGCCACATTGATGTTCACTAGTACTCAAAACTTCGCCAGACTTACTCTTCATAAGTCCTCGGCATCTTGTAGACCTCTCTCTTGAACACCTCCAGCATATTGCCCCTTCCACATTCTGCCGCTTTAAGACATACGAGTAGCCTCCGTACAGCGCGCACGGCTTACCCTTATTTGTCGTCGTAAGTTCCATTTCATCAGCCAGCAAAATTATGTAGCACACACTGCACCAGCACACACGTCTTAATAAACGAAAAACTAAAGCAACAGTGGCAAGTGTCGGTGAGGTAGGGGGTTGGAGCTTCGGGATTCCCACTTCATTGTTTTTCAGCGAGGGTGTTGACCGCAGGTAGCTAGAGGCAGGGAGGGATAGTTTGGGCGCTTATGTCGCAAATTTCAGCATGTGCGCTTATGTCGCTGGGCGCTTTTGTCGTGAATTCGTTAAGGGAAAGGGGTAGTTTACCTGCAACGTTTTTTTTTATCAAGGATAATTTTTTCCTATGGCAAACGATAGCCGCAAATTCAAACAGAATCAAATGATTGTTTGCATACCGCCCTAAATTGTAGAGTTCTCAAGACCAATTGTTTTTGGTGATGATCGGTTAAGGGAGAGGGGTAGTTTACCGGCAACGTTTTATGTTTTAACAAGGGTATTTTGTATGGCAAACGATAACAGCCGTAAATTCAAACAGAATCAAATAATTTTTTGCATACAACCCTGATTTGTAGAGTACTCAAGACCTATTGTTTTTGCTGAAGATCGGTTAAGGGAAATGGGTAGTTTACCGGCAACGTTTTTTGTTTTAACAAGGATATTTTCTATGGCAAACGATAACAGCCGCAAATTCAA
Organism: Magicicada septendecula; assembly: GCA_034769895.1. Classification (NCBI taxonomy): domain Eukaryota; kingdom Metazoa; phylum Arthropoda; class Insecta; order Hemiptera; family Cicadidae; genus Magicicada; species Magicicada septendecula. The sequence goes on along the minus strand of CM068369.1, from coordinate 91,430,929 downwards.
ACAGAATCAAATTTTTTTCATACATCCCTGAATTGTAGAGTACCCAAGACCTATTGTTTTTGGTGAAGATCGGGTAAGGGAAAGGGGTAGTTTAACTGCAACGTTTTATATTTTAACAAGGGAATTTTTATGCAAACGATAAGAGCCGCAAATTCAAACAGAATCAAATATTTTTTTGCATACAGCCCTTAATTGTAGATTAATCAAGACCTACTGTTTTTGGTGAAGATCGGTTAAGGGAAAGGGTTAGTTTACCTGCAACGTTTGTTTTTTATCAAGGGTAATATTTTTCTATGGCAAACGATAACAGCCGCAAATTCAAACAGAATCGAAAATGTTTTGCATACAACCCTTAGTTGCAGAGGTTTCAAGACCTGTTGGTGTTGGTGAAGATCGGTTAAGGGAAAGGGGTAGTTTACCTGCAACATTTTATGTTTTAACACGGGTAATTTTTTATATGACGAACGATAACTGCCGCAAATTCAAACAGAATCAATTACTTTTTTGCATACCTTTTTGAATTATAGAGAACTCAAGGTTTGTTGATTTTGTTAAGGGAAAGGGGTAGTTTACCAGCAACGTTTTGTTTTAACAGGGGTAATTTTTTTATGACGAACCATAACTGCCCTAAATTCAATCATAATCAAATAAGTTTTTGCATAAGTCCCTATATTGTAGAGAACTCAAGGCCTGTTGATTTTGGTGAAGGTCGGTTAAGGGAAAGGGGTAGTTTACCTGCAACATTTTATGTTTTAACAACGGTAATTTTTTCTATGACGAACGATAACTTCCGCACAATCAAACATAATCAAATATTTGTTTGCATACGTTCCTCAATTGTAAAAGACTGAAGGCCTGTTGATTTTGGTGAAGATCGGTTACGGGAAAGGGGTAGTTTACCTGCCACATTTTATGTTTTAACAAGAGAACGTTTTCCATGAAGAACGAGAAGTGCCGTAAATTCAAACAGAATCAAATAATTTTTTATATATGTGCCTGAGTTGTAGAGGACTCAAGGCCTATTTATTTTGGTGAAGATCGGTTAAGGGAAAGGGGTAGTTTACCTGCCACTGTTAATGTTTTAACAAGAGTAATTGTTTCTATGACGAACGATAACTGCCGCACATTCTAACAATGTTTTGCATACTTCCATACATTGTAGAGAACTCAAGGCTGTTGATTTTGGTCAAGATCGGTTAAGGGAAACGGGTAGTTTACGTGCAACATTTATGTTGTAACAAGAGAAATTTTTCCATGACGAACGATAACTGCCGTAAATTCATACAGAATCAACTAATTTTTTACATATGTGCCTGAGTTGTAGGGGACTGAAGGCCTATTGATTTTGGTGAAGATCGGTTATGGGGAAAGGGTAGTTTACCTGAAACATTTTTTGTTGTAACAAGAGTAAAGTACTTAATTTTGATAAATAAAGTATCCTGATAAGAATATCTAATAATCCACTGTAGAAACGTAGATGAAATATCTATAAATGAAGAGGCTAGTTGAACTGGGTGGGCGTAATTTTCTATAAAAGAAAATTGTATTTGAATGGGGAGGGGATAACTTTTTATATATGTACTACGTTATCGGCAACAAAGAAGTAGTTTGTTGTTAAAACTGATTCCCGTCGTGTTTGGCCGTAGACCAAAGTTTTCTGCAAAACCAGACGTTTCGCCAGTGCCGTCGACTGCCATCATCAGTGAAAATCGAGTGCGATAGCGTGTGGTAGTATACGTTAGTGCCCACAGTACTGTGGTTAAGACTGAAGCAATAAGTGGAAAGAAGTAGTTTCTATGGAAACATTTTATTTCGTAACATATTTAAAATATAAATGTTAGAACATGGAAGTCATGTATGGTTCTCCATACCGATATTTTATTAGGCGATGCGTGCCTTGATGGTAACAATTTTTATTAATTTCCCCACGAGTAATTACAACATACAACGTGCAATTATGCTAATTTATGCAAATCCAATTAATCAGTTATCCAATTAGATTAAAGGTGTCAACATTGCTTCATTTACGTGAATATATTAATTACTCTGACATAATTAACTGTATTCATTAATGATTAGCATAATCACTGAGACTGTTTAGTGTTGTTTAAACGATATTAGAAAATTTATTACAAATAATTTTAATAACGTTAGTGTTTCGTTACTGAGGTAGTGACAATAATGAACGCATGAATACTTAACGAATAAATACTCATTTATTAAACATCATTCAAATCAACTTTGAGAGATAAATATAAATCATGACCTGTGAATACAGTTAAGAAAACATACATGAATATAAATCACAATATATATTGTAACGCAACAGAAATGCGGTCCTCGACGTTACATAAATAGAAATATTAGAAATATAATAGGTAAATAAATATTTAAATCCCATACTAATACAAGGGTCAAATAAATACCTTTATCATCGTGTAAAAATGAATAAGGATGCAAGGTAGTAATAGCAATAAAAAATAAACCTGTAATATAGACAATAGTAAGAAATCAATGTTCAGTGAAAAGTAAATAAACCAAAAATACTGATAAGAATTATAAGAAAGAAACCAATATCGAAAATGTTAAAGTAAATGACGGTGAAAATAGATAAAAATGAGTCAATAATATACATTACTAGTTAATCGAAAGTAATGATTCTGAATTGAATAATGTTATGTTGTTACCATAAATGTTATTTTAAAGTTTGTGTTAGCTTATGAAGCTTACTTGTTGATGTAATATCAAGTAATGAAGCAATATGTATTATTTGTTTACTGTTGTAGAAAGGTGAAGGAAATCAGTTAATTAGTATTAATTGATCTCAATTTTTCTTATATATGATCCATAGGTCAAGATAAAGTTGTTGTTAGATATAATAAGAATAATTATTTGTGTACATGTACATAGTTAAGGTTTGATTATGTTTGTAAACTTATATAAAAAGGCTATAGTTGTTAACCAGTTATAATCAAAAGTAGATCCAAATATAATAAAAGGCCTAACAGCCAATAACACTATATAACAACTCAGAATATAAAGGTTAGGTAAAAAAGTTAATAATAATTAATGAGTATAGTTCAAGGAGTTAGGAAAAAACCTATGATAATTAATAATAAATAATAAACCAACTCAATATAAACAAATTATGATAATGCCATAGTGCAATGATATCGATTGATAACGTTTGATATCGGAAAAATAATAATTATGAAAAGAAACAGACTAATAAGATTGAAAAACCAGCAGAATATATATAGAAATTAGTAAACAAGCTATAAATAATGTTATATTCCGATATAATGGAAGTTTAATAAGGAATTATTTTGATGAGTGGAAGAATAATATATGAAATTATCACTATATAACAAAACATTGAAAAAGAATAAAAAAATTTGTTGCTAGGGACAACAAAAATTAATATAATTTGTTGATTTGTATTATTGCAATTTATGATCTGAACGTGATGAGATTAAAACCCAAAGAAATGGTTAATAAAACTAACATATTCTAAATTATTTAAATACAGTAACAAGTCACCATATATGAATAATTAATTATCAGAATTAGGCCAGCAACCATTAACTAAATTGTATAATGGCATCATACAAACGATAATAAGTAATTGAATTCCAAAAAGGAATGACCTGGATTGCCCAATATCGGATCAAGAACAAATGATAATTTAATGAAATAATAATACCATATAAAGAACTACCGGTGAAAAGAGTTAATCCTACAAACCATACGAAAAATAATAACCTTAACATCACATTGGACATCGCAGTTTACATCATACGATAGAAAACGTATTTGGATCCAGAGTTTGCCGAAGAACGTAATCACTAATTTGGCCGTTGATGAACAAAGGGAGCGGTATTTCTAAATCAACCAGGACCAAGGATTCCACTTTATTACCACTTGAAGACAAGAATAAAGAAAATCATCTCATCTCTGATTAATACAGTGCATCAACTCACGAGTTTAAAAGCAACCGCCTTCCAGAGTCGCTTCGTAATCCGTATGGCAATTTTCAATTGTATAAATAATATTAAACACAACAACACTTTAAATTTGTAATATATTGCATTCTTATCTATGTATTTTTAATCTTCCCCGCAGTTGAAAGAACCTTCACACCCTGAACTAAATTAATTATAAAAAAAATATATAACTGAATTTAAAATAAAATATTGGACCGAACAATAATCGATTAACGCAACGTATAGCCTTTCGTATATCAAGTAAAACCAATCTTATTGAATGTTAACAAGTTTAATTAATAAAGAAACCTTGTATAATTTCAGGATCTTATTATTTGGGTATTATTTAATGAATTGGGAACAAGAATTAAACAGACTAAGTGTATAATAACTAGTCACCGTACACGGTGGGTTAACCTATAAATTTCGTTTGTTTCGGAACTGCAGCGCTTGTTGCGGAATTCTCCGATACCAAAGAGAAGAGAGTTACACAAGAAATTTCGGTAATTCTCTGCCAGGCAGACTAGGTCTGAGCGGAATTTTAGAATAACACCCTACATACATAAGTTACATTCACACTAACACTTGTATATTAAATAGAGAGATAAGATAATCATAATTAACGATATTACTATATCTAGCAAACCCAGATATATAAGAAATTGAAAAATATTAAAATAATCAAAGAGAGGATAGACAGAGGAGTACGTACCCGGTCTGTAACAATATATATCCGTTTCGTCATTTGCTGTAAAACAAGATACAATAGACATACATAAACATAGACATAAAATATTAATTATCCTACACTAATGCGTTCATTTTGCCTCAGATGAATAGTTTTTATGTTTAATATTATCATAGTAATTGATCTAAATTCTCAAAGTGTGGTTTCTTTGAAAAGAGACAGAGCAGTAGTTTTTATTATAATATTAATAACATGAGGATTTTACTTGAGATAGTGAGTATCCATAGTTCCATCGGTGAGACTCCCTGTTCACTGATGATCCATGTAAGTAGAAATTCCGTAGATTTTGTGTTGTCATCACTTTGCACTCGCGGGTAAGATTCACTCCCGTTGGTGTTATTGTTAATAATGAAAGTTTATAGAGTCTTATGTTGCATACGTGTATTCATTATTAGTAGTTGTATACAGATAATTGTCTGTCGTTGGACTGCTTCGTGTTTCATATATGTTTAATTTAGTTGTATCATGACTGTGTGCAATATTAAGCACGAGTGTTATGATCGCTAATTCACTTATTGTTTCTGAGTTCGCACGACTGAGATAGCGATACCTAAATAGTGTGTTCCGACATCGACCACTGTGTTCGTAATTGTCGCGCCAAAGTTCTAATAGCGAGTCGTTAGCTCACTTATTAATGTTTAATTTGCATGTCGGAATGCTTTTAAAGTTTAAAGTATCGAATTCTGATTCTAGCGATACTTATATCACTTCACACTTCGCGTTACTGCGGTGGACTTCCGTAACTTGGTGAAATACGAACCGCATGACTGTCTGAGAACTATTGCGTAACTGACTGACTTTTGAATAACTGAGTAATACCGAGAGACTGATAGACTGAGTAATTCTTAATAACTGACTGACTGAGCAACTGATAGACTGAGAGCACGCGTACCTTGTAAACAGTTTTTATTAAGCGTCATTTACCAGAATGCAATTTTCTGTCGAACACGCCTCTGGTCATCCTCGATAGGTCTAATATTTCCTTCCACTCTGGACATCTGTGTTTCTCGGCACCCTGATTCGCTGTTCTGGTTGTCACCATGACGACAATCCTCTCCACCTGCTTCTTTGGAAGATGCTAGGCTCTGGTTGGTTATCGAACCTCCCCTAACGTACACGGTGAAAGGGCTTCACACTACTTCTTAGAATGTAGAGCAATTGCTCGCCTGTCCGTCAAACCTTTGTTCTTGTGACTCTCCCAAGGTCTGCTGTTGTTCCTTTACTAACAATACGTATCACTTCGTTCATTGTTTGACTTCCCTTCGACTTTTTTCTGTCAATTAACAGCTTCTTGCTCGACGTCACCCCAAGATGCCTCCACGGTCTGTCGTCATAAATATCGGTTGTCATCCTAAGGTTGCCTAATGCTGTGTGACTCCCTTGACTGTATTCTTTTGATGTACGTTGTTTTGTCTTCATACTGGGTAAAACCTTTCTAATTCCTTTGTGAGTGAGTATCCTTTTCTTAAAGCTCGCACGCTCCGAATTTAACCCTACCGCATGCACTCGCTTCAATTTCCACGTATCCGTGCCACTAGGCTCTGCTTTTGTTCAGTTTTTTGTGGTGTTGTAAATCTGAGCTGAGCTTGGTCTGTCACCGTCGATCCTATTTCCCTTTTGTTGTGTTATGTTAGGCGTTCTTATTGTCTTGTAGCTGGCGTCGGGTTGACGTGTTGTTAAATTGTTCTTATTTATTGCTCTGGCTTGGGTTGGTGACTTGACCTGTGCTAACGTACTTCTCGATCATAAAATTATGAAATTAAAAATTTTTGATTGCTATAGCGTCCCCAAATTTGATTGGATGTCGGATTCTTAGGAGACAATCTAATCAAATTTCTGCGCTCTGTCCTTGTTGTGGGCGTCTTCTTTGGGAAAGGTCACGGTCAGTTGACCTAATTTGCTTTGTCTGGCGTATACTAATAGATATTCCCTATCTGTTGGTATTAATTGACTATAGGAATTTATTGCCATGCATCTAAGTAAGAATGAACGCATTTTACATATGATACATGTGTAAATAGCTCATATAAGAGCGTTTTATAATAATAATAAATGAGGATACCTATGTTATACATTTACAACATAATAAAGAGATCATAATCATGTATGGTGTTGATCATACTACAGTAAATAATATTTTTAACTTATTTCAAGTGTTTCAAAACTATAATTTGTAAACAAATAAACACACATATATATAGAATCACTAATCATCATCAAACATTACATACAATACACATTATCATTGTTTATATTAATTGACAAAATATATATATAATCTATGAACAACTAAGGGTCCATTTCATATCAATGACAACTTTATTCTATAGGGTTTCGAATGTCCAACCTCATATTTGAATAGTTGATTCTACACTACTTGTTTATTTTATATGTCCATTCACGTGCTCACTGTAATTTCTCAGCAATTTATTGCTACACATTCGATTATAGTTTCGCACCATAAGTGTCTTATATTCACGGTACGTGCTATCGAAATGTTTCATAAATACTAGTCACTTGACATTTAATTAGTGTCATTAATTAGATACATTGTGATCTAAGAAATCACGTGAATTTTAAATTATATATGTTACTATGTCACACATCTTATTGTCTAGCTAGTTGGACTGGCTTCGCGGGACAATCACCTAATGCGTGTGCTCCCCTCCCCACAGTCAACTACCTGCTGATGTCATTTTCACATCCTTACGTAACTTGTATCTCCTCCGCCTGCTCGTAGTATTTCTTGATCTGCCGTATGTTGAATTTTCCCCGTACTTTGTTGTCGTTGTTGCAGTCAACAAGTTCGTACGTAGCATCTCCGAGGATTCGGTTAATTTTGTACGGTCCTGCATACAGTTCAAAAAATTTATCAATTTTCTTCATTGCAGCGTCCGATTGATGATAGGTCCTTATCAGTACTTTATCGCCAATTGCGAATTTCGTGATCTTTTTATTTTCGTTGCTGCGCTTTGCATGCTTCTCTCTTTTTTCTTTAATCTTCACGAATATGTTGCTGTTCGTGCTTCCCTTAACGTCGATAACATCCTTATCTAACCATTTCTCCCATGCACGAGTCGGTCTCTTGCTTAAGTGCGCTTCATGAGGGGTTATTTCAATCGTCTCATGGTACACTTCATTTATGCACGTTTCGATCATTCTTATGTACCGTGACCACTTGCTGTGTTGGTCATGTACCAAAATTCGAAATAGGTTTCCAAGCTGACGGTTGATCCTTTCGGCTAGGTTGGCACAAGGATTCCGTATTGCTGTATACTTTGGTTGTATGTTCAATTCCTTGAGTCCATCGACCCATTTCTTGGATGTGACTGAGTCCCATTATCAGTCATAATAACCTTTGGTCGTCCGTAATCCTCGCAGTAATCTTTTGTTCTCCGTAGCGTTGTAGTAGTTGTCGCTCTCCGCAGCGTAAACAACTTGACGAATTTTGTAAAATTGTCTACCATTACGAGTAGATACTTGACACCACCTGCTCCCGTTGGTAGGGGTCCATAGTAGTCTGCACGTACGAGATCTCTTGCTGTGGGTATCACAGCAGCCCTGGTCCCTCCAAACAGCATCCTGTTGTTAGTGTCCTTGCACTTTTGACACGTGTCACATGTTTGAACGTACGCTTTCACTTTCTTCATCATCCGATCAAGCGTAAAATGTTCTTGTAACACCTTTTCTTGATACACCTTTTCATTTACACTTGTAAATCTTGATACACCTTTTCGGCCCTAAATGTCCATACATCCTATGTATTTCCGCAATTAAATTATTAGACACGTTATTGGGTATGTACAGCTTCCATTCATCTCGCTGTCGTCTATATAATTTATTGTTAACATATTTATAAAATTTATTGAGCTTATGGTCTAAATCCTTGTCCTTAATCTTATCAGTTATTATCCTAAGTTTGTCGTCCTCAAGCTGGTGTCTTCCAATATCTTTAATAATCTTACCTACATTATTGTTCATCTTAATGACTAAGTGGTTAATTAAATATTCGTGTGTGTCGTCGTTGACCTCATCTGGTTTCGCGTTGGCTGGGTATCTGCTTAAAATATCTGCAACTACATTATCCTTGCCTTTACAATGGATAATGTCAAATTTGTACTCTTGCACGGCGAGAATTCAACGTGTAATTCTTGAGTTATTTAGGTGGCATTTATGCATAAACGTTAATGCCTTGTTGTCGGTAATTACTGTTAGTGGTTGGCCAAGGATATACATTCGGAATTTCTCTAAGCAACGAACGATACTTAAAGAGTTCCTTCTCCGTCGTATAATAGTTCCGTTCCGCACCTTTAAATGTCCTGCTGGTAAAAGCAATCACACCAATCTTCCCTTCTTCGTCTAGTTGATAAAGTTGGCCACCATACGCAAAATTGCTAGCGTCACATTGAATGTAATATCTTTGGTTCGGCCGTGGGAATCTTAAAATTACAGTATCTATAAATAAATTCTTGACCTTCTGAAAGCAATCACTTAGTTCTTTTGTCCAAGAAAACTTGCATCCTTTCCTCAACAATTCATGCAACGGTTGCGTTGCCTCCGCGTACGTACTTGTAAATCGATTATAAAAGTTGGTAAGGCCTAAGAAACCTTTTAATTGCTTCTGGTTCTTGGATGTAGGGAAATTCATAATAGCTTTTATTTTGTCGTCGGTAGCTTGGATTCCTCGTGTCGTTAGACGGTATCCAAGGTACGAGATCTCTTGCCTAAAGAATTGTGACTTGGCGAGGTTGACGGTTATGGTCGCTTTATTGAGGTTGTTCAATAATGCTTCTAAGTGCTCCAAGTGTGTTTGGATGTCGTTGGAATAACATAAACAATCGTCCACGTAGATTATCGTGTTCTTCTTAACTTCTTCTTCTAGGGCTACATCCAATCCTCTCGTCAGCGCCGCAGAGCTGGTGCTGAGTCCGAATGGTGTTACTGTGAATCGGTAGCACCTTCCCTCATACATGAACGCCGTGAAGTCCCTGCATTCTGGCTTCAAGGGAACTTGCCAAAAACTGCTGGATAAATCAACTGTTGATAGATACCGCATCTCACTACATCTCGCCAATACCTCGTTTATCGGGGAAACGCCTTCGTAGTCTGGTATTGTCACACTATTTACTTTCCTTGCATCAAGGCACAGGCGAACCCTTCCATCCTTCTTGATCACCGTGACGATTGGGTTGACGTACGGACTGGTGCAACGTTCAATCACTCCATATCGCAGCATCCGGTTGATCTCATCATTCACCTTGTTCTTGTAGGCAAGCGGCACAGGTCAACCCCTTTGAAAGTAAGGCGTCCTGTCCGTAACTTGAAATTCGTGTGCATACCCTTCTATTCTTCCTGGACATTCCCTGAAGACATTCCTATTCTTTATTAAAATCTCCTTCAAACGTTCCAATACGCTTTCATTCACACAATCTATACTTCATATCTTCTCATCAATGCATCGCAGTATCTCCTCCTCCTCTTCACCATTTAGCAATTCAATGTTCATGATGGGTATAGTGTACTCCTCCTCATCAGCTGGATTTTTTTAACACGATTATCTTATTTCCGATGTCGATACGACATCCTATTTCTTGTAAAAAACTAATTCCTAAGATACATGGTTTAATAAGCTCTGGTATTATTAAAAAGACACACTCGTTTCGAACACCATCAATTTCGATGTCACACAATATTTGCTTTCTAATTAACTTAGACTTATTCCCTGCAGCACTTATAATAAGAGTATTAGTCATAGGTAGTGTTTCATAAGGTTCGATGCTCTTCTTATGATTGTTAAACCACTCTTCAGACAATCCATTAATCACACTTCCTGTGTCAATCAAAGCTGGTACTGTAACATTATTATTAAATTTAATGACGATTTCTGGACATTTGAATATTTGCTTAGTGATAGTTTCATCGTCTTCTTGTAATAAATTATTCGTTATGTCTGGTAGTAAAATGTTTACATTGTCGGGTGAGAATGGGTCATTGAAAATGTCTATCTTATTTACTAAGTCGGGGTGTTTTGTTGTTGTTGTTGTTGTTGTTGTTATTCTCGTTGGCGCTCGTCCTTGGGGTAGTGCCATTAACCGTTCCACTTGTGCTCGTACCTCCGTTAGTAAATTGCATAGTATTTACAGTGTTGACGTGGTGTTTATTTTCAAAACGACCCTTCTGCTGCCGGTCCGGCCAAACTCGTTTCTGGTCGGCTTCACTTTTGTTGTAAAAACCTTCTCTCCCCCTGTTGTTCACTTTCTGTTCGCTAGCGGTTTGATGTTGGTAACGTAACCTACGATTGTTTTCGTTACACGGCTGGATGTTCGTGTATTCAGTAATTAACGCCTCGAAATTTGGTATGGTCGTAATTCCGCGTGTAATTACGGCAAGCTGCAAATCTCTTCCAAAATGGCGGGAGATCTTCTTGATCAGCTGACGATCAGTTAACGTGGGTGTTAACTGCCTGCTCTCCAATAAAATTCTTTCGACGTACTGTATGGCTGTGATCGGTCCATCCCATTCGTACCTTCCGTACTCGAGGTTATCGCGGATGTTATCTTGACGCTCCTGTCCCCAGTACTTCAAGGTAAATGCTTCCTTGAATTCCTCGAACGTAGATATCTGGTTTCGTATCACACGCCACCATATTCCAGCATCCATCTCCAAATGTTTTCCTATCCATTTGATGTCGTTGTTAGCGTAGTACAGTTCGTGGATCTCCGATAACTCCTTGAGAAATTCCATCGGGAATCTATCGGTCCCGTTGTACTTGAGTTCGACATGCAACTGTCCATTGACCCTGTCGATCGGTCCAATTTCACCTTCGATTAGCTGTCGTTGTAATCGTTCTATCTGACATTTCAGTTCGTTTATACGAGTTGTCTTCTCTCTGGCGTTTTCATCCAGCTTCAGCTCCGTTGTTTTTTGTCTTCCGTCTACTTCGTCAATCTTCTGTTGTATTGTGTTGTTCGTGTCACCCTGTTCTTGTTGTAACTGTCTTACTGTCTGATATAGCTCGACCTTCAACTCCTCCTGTTTCTTGTGGTTGTCCTTGATGTGCGTCTCTAATTTGCTATTGATCTTTTTAATATTTTTTTGTGTGTTCTGGGCTAGGTTTTTTTAATTCTTGACGGTCTGCTTCTCTGGTTTCTCGTATCTCTTCGAACTTCTTGTCATTGTCGTCTTTCAATTCCTTTATGGTTTCGTCTTGCTGCTTCTGAACTTCATTTATTTTCTGGTCACAAGCACTCCTGTACTCACGCATTTCTGCGCGCATTTGCATGATCTGCTCGGCCACTTGTTGCGTGACTTCTTCCTTATGCTTGTCTAGCTTTTCGCTGAGTAGCTTGTTGTTTTCTTCTAGTTTGTCAAACTTCTCATTCTGTTCTCTTCTGACTTCCTCCAATTTTTCATTCTGTTCTCTTCTGTTTTCATTCAAATTTTCATTAATTACTTTAAGGCTTTCACTCTGTGTACGCATGAAGTCCATCAGTGAACGTAATGTCACCTCTTCTGGTGGTTGGGACACCTGTCTGTCGACTTTTTTCTGTCAATTCTTGCTCGACGTCACCCCAAGATGCCTCCACGGTCTGTCGTCATAAATATCGGTTGTCATCCTAACTTTGCCTCATGCGGTGTGACACCCTTGACTGTATTCTTTTGGTGTACGTTGTTTTGTCTTCATACTGGGTAAAACCTTTCTAATTCCTTTGTGAGTGAGTATCCTTTTCTTAAAGCTCGCACGCTCCGAATTTAACCCTACCGCATGCACTCGCTTCAATTTCCACGTATCCGTGCCACTAGGCTCTGCTTTTGTTCAGTTTTTTGTGGTGTTGTAAATCTGAGCTGAGCTTGATCTGTCACCGTCGATCCTATTTCGCTTTTGTTGTGTTATGTTAGGCGTTCTCTTATTGTCTTGTAGCTGGCGTCGGGTTGACGTGTTGTTAAATTGTTCTTATTTATTGCTCTGGCTTGGGTTGGTGACTTGACCTGTGCTAACGTACTTCTCGATCATAAAATTATGAAATTAAAAATTTTTGATTGCTATAAACACCCCGTTTACAGAAATTCCCCTATGTAGCCATTCTGGTATACAGATATCCAACAGACAATAACCATAACAGTTACACTGTAAACTTCGAATGATAACCGTCACTAAGTTGATAAATTACAATATCGCAAGACAACGTAACAGTAAAATACTTGAAACTTGCACAATACTGCACTCTAAAGCGGCGCGCACATCAGCTAACTAGTTTCATAAACGTGAAACCAAAATTTCATGAAACCATTCAATATATAAATCGTTAAGATGCGTACCGGTACATAAAAGTTTCAAGAAAGTATGGTTGCGCAACTATCCTTTCAAGACTCCCACCAAACCAGACCGCTTATTTCATAAACTTGCATGGTGGTGTGCGTTTGTTTGTGGAGTGCCCATGTAAATAAATGTGTTTATTTTAACCTTCAAATCAAAACGTGTTGAAGCAATGGAAAACTACCCCTGTCTGTAAAATTAAGTTGAAGGACTATGGCAGCGTAGTATAGAAACGTCTCAAGGTTTGCATTCAGTTCTTCAGTTACGTGATCATTGCTGTCTGTTCTGCTTGAAAGGATGAAGCGTAATTTTTTTTTTCGTACCCACTTCTAAACTTCTAACTCCGTCTGGTGTCCGCCATGTACACCGTACTGATGGACTCCATCTCCGCCTTTGATACCGTTGAGGACTTCACCGTTACCCTGACACGGGGCCCTTACATGGTACTACAAGCCGGACCAGCTGGACCAAGGTTTTTTAAAGAGGTCACTCCTCTATCGCTCACCCTTTGTTCTGGCTTGTGACAGACAGAGCACGGCTTCCCAATCATGGGCCCAGGTTGACGGGTTTTTAAGTTCACTTATGTTGTTGAAAATTTCCCTACTTTTAAACATTTTATGGCTTCAAAAATTAACAGCCCAAGAGAAAATTTAGCTGCAAGTTGAAAAGAGATAACCATATTCCCAACACATACACGTCAGCTGGAATCGTAGACCGTGTAATGTGTTGGCGTAAGGGGCAATGAGAAGAAGATGCTATCCTGTCTCATTAGATAGATAACATCAGCTATCAGCTGGTACCAAATTCGTGTAATATAATTCTATAGAAGGTCTGTTGTATCGTGTCTGATCTGATTTTCTGAGTTAATTTCATTATAAAATTGGGAACGGAGAAGCAACTAGTCGGTGTGGTTTCTCATTAGTTGAGTTGTCTTGCCTGCTTCGTACTGGCAACTGTATTTTTACCAGTTTTATTCGTTACAGTAAATTAAAATCGACGTCGAGTACGTAATCAGGACAGGAATGTATTAGCTTTTTATGATTTAGCGTGTTGTATGCTCTTTTTTTATACATTGAGAGACATAACGACTGTAGATCAAATAGCAAGTCTGTCACTATCCAAATTTCACAAACGAGATAAAAAATCAGCTGATCGCAAAACAGAACATAGCAAGATAAGACACATTCTGACGCTGTACAGACACGATTTGCTGTATTTGCGTTTGTTAAAACTAAACTTTCGTGAAGTGGTGTGTTCTGAAATTGATAAATTTTATTCATATAATTAGTAAACCAATATGAATAGTAGTAGGGAATGAATTATCAACGATATCGGTGGTATCATCGTCGTTATAAATACTTGTATGCCCAATGCAGCCATTCTCCGGTGATCGTTATTCTAGCTTTGTTTGAACGGGGGTGTCTTTGCCCCCGTAGCAGGATTGCGGCATCTGGGTCGAGCCCAGTGGCTGTCAGTAGATAATCTAGTGCTGGTACAATCAATGGGTAACCTAATTCTAGAATGGAGACCGCCGACGGGATTATTCGCTAGATGGCGGGGGATGATGAAAACTAGAAAACTTATATTTGGGGGCACTGCTACTGGAACCGATTCCCGCGAGGCAGAGAGCTTCCGTGCCGGTGACCGGTATCAACGACAAGCAGGATGCTAGGAAGGAGCAGTCTTAGGATAGAAGGAAAGGACAGTTTTCAAAGGTTAACTCTGGGACTATTAACAGAAGTTACATACGAGGTGCGGGTCATCAACAATCGCCCGAGGGCGGTTGACCCGGATCGGGGCTGGCGCTGATGGTTCTCAGGTAGGGAAAGGATGTGTTCGTAGCTGCAGCAAAGAGAGTTACAATTGTTATTCTGAGGAGTTCTTTGTACATGCCTATATATTTATCGTGGACTCGATAAGTGTCTTGGCACTTTTCGAGCATATCATTTCTGTGCTTCTTTGTGTAGCCCGTAGCGCCAAGTTTCCATACTACTCTAGGTTATTCGCGTGTCTTATTATGTTTCTTACCCGCAAGTCATTACAAAAATCACGGTTGATTAGCCTAAATATCCTTTTTAAACATAGTGTGATTTTCATTCTTCATGATATTACTCATATTTTCGGTTAGTGTTATAATTGCGTAAAATTATAAAAATTGTGTGTATGTGTGCGCGCGCGCCTGATTAGTTTTCACAACTTTATAACAAAAATTGTTTAAAATCCTGTGTTGTACGATTTTTGTGTTATCATTAAACATACGTACATAGAGATATTTAGTCATCGTCGTAACGCGACAGAAAAAAAAAACAGCAGTTAATCGAAGTTTTGTACAAATATTTAAGGTTGTTAACGTGTGTTGGTCTTTTGTGAATTAGAAAGACGGGACTACACAGCTACGAAAACACGAGATGCTGGAGTCGGATAACGGTGTTCACAAGGTTCTTTTGTTTCCTAGTATCAACTTTAATAAGCGAAAGTATAGCGGGGCGTGGAGTGTCGTAGCCTTCGGTAGATTGTCGGTTAGGACTGTCAAAATGACGCCTTTCTAAATACATAGGTCTGTGTGTCATTGAGACACGAGAGCTACAAACAGTTGGCGTTCAGTTTGCTCTGTGACTCACACACAATGTGTACCGTATTTATTTACCAGTAACCGTGTAATTATTTTGCAAACTGAGTCACACCGTTATTTACCAGTTGTTTACGTGATCTGGTACTGTTCGTACAACCAGGTTGATAATTGTTGATATTTAGTCATCATCAGCACCATTGTTCGGCTACTCGCTTTTGACCAAGTGCCTCGTGAGTTCAGCTCGAGTCCTTTGTACAGTCTGTCGCCAGATCATCTCACCGTGTCGCAAAGATTCATCGTCGTCGCCTATCTCCAATGTAGTAAACTTGTTGACTATTTGCTATCAAATTCCTGGATTTTGTTGTCCCAGTACGTGTCCGTTGTTATTTTTGTCATTATCATGACATCACGAGTTTCACCAAAAGCAGGACGGACAGCGCTCCCAGCAGCAGCCTCTGACGGAGCGAAAACTAGTTTAGGCCATCAGGTGAAAATTTTACCTCGCCCAGCCAAATGTGTCCGTCTCCATTTAATTTTCTGAATTCGTCCAGTCTGCTGCCAGATCACCTCTCCGTCTCGCAAGCTTACGTCGTCGTGGCTCTTCTCCAGTCTAGCAAACGTATTGACTATCTGCTACCATGTCGCCTAGCCAAATGTCGTGTCCATCTCCATTTAATTTTATGAATTCTGTAACATATATTATTTTAGTTTTGTTGCGTGAAACATCCTTGCCTCATTAAATGTTTATAGTTACCACTGGTTGCAGCGATCGGATGCCGGTTTGCCAAAGAATGTAGCTTGTGTTCATTCATTTGTAGGCGATTGACAGAACAGTGGTGGCAGCTCAGGACTGCCGTATCTGTTTCACGCTTATTATTATTTACTTTGGCGATACCGCACGTAGATGGATGAAGCTATTTGACTTCGAGATACAGTTACGCCATGGAACAGATTTGAGCCTGTCTGTACGAATCGAATGCAGGCTGAACATGAAATCCATAGAGGAAACATACGCACTACAAACGAAGGCCTATACAATTTTTAAAAAATTCCATCCTAGAAGATAAACTTAATATTGATAAGAAATAGAAAGGCATTATTGTAATTACAACAAAACTGTAACAGATAGACACGTCTTGATAAAGGTGTGTGTGCTCTGTATTACGGATGACTATGATATGACCTTAGCTCATCTTCAGTGTGTATTATTCGGTGTAAGGACGTTTGAAATGCTTATCGGCAGTCAGGACGTATAAACTGTTACGTGACTTAAAGATTCTGTGTTCAGTAACACTCCTTCCCAATTTTATACTCGGATATGAATTGATAGCCGAGTTGAATAAATTTAAGAATGTTTATAGCACGAAAAGACCTTGTGTCTTAATTAAACCCTAACAGTGTACACTTTTCTAAAAAGCGGCAGTAGATATTTTGTTTTAACTCTGTGGTAATGTACTTTCTTTGGATGGTTAGACGATAAACTTTGCGCATTACAAAAAAAAATTGAATATACAGGAGAAAAACTGTAATATTTATCGTAAAAGATAAAATACTTAGAGTGACTAGTTCAATATCAAAATCAAACACAACAATCAGGCCGCTAAAATAACACAAAACTTGCACAAAGCATATACATAAAAGAATCCATAAAATAGTTAAGACAGAAAACAACAAATTCATAACACTAACATACATCAACAAACAAACTGAAAAAATAGCCCATAAATTCAAAAAAGCAGGATACAGAATCGCTTACAAAACTATTAACAAAACAGAACACACATCAAAACACAAAACAAATTCGATTTACTTGGTGTTTACAAACTAAATTGCTCAGATTGCAACAAATTCTGCATAGGCTACAGGACGTAGCTTCAAACAAAAATACATTGAACACACAAAGGCACTCCACTCCACTACAGAATCCAGCTTTGCAAACCACCTCATTGAAGCAAACCACATATACAAAAACATCGACAGTAACATGAACATTCTACACGTACACACAAAAGGCCGAAAACTAGACACTCTAGAACAATTGGAAATATACAAACACACGAAAACAAATAAAAACGACATCCAAACGAACAGACACAATTCAAATCACACGCATTATTCGAACACATCACACCCCACACACACAACATCGATCTTTCGAAAACCGATTCCGTCGCCAACAACAAGACGGACAGTGCTACCAGCGGCAACCTCTGAAGAAGCTTTTTAAAAGTGAAAACCGGTTCAGGTTATAAGGGAAAACTTTTACATTTTTACCCATAAAAAGTTTTGTGTTCCTAGTCGTAGTGAAATAATTATATTTAGTTAAGTAACGGACACGTCATTGACAACGAAATCCAAGAAGTCGATAATTTGTTGAGGATAATAAAAATGCGTTTCTTTTTACGCTATGGACTAAAACTTAGTGATCAAAGTTGATTACGTAATGAGAAAATGGTATTCCGAATATCCAGGGCTGCTGTGAAGCCAGAACAGAACGTTACTAGAGAGCATAAAGTACTTCGTAGGCTTACGCGACCGGAGTCAATGTTATTAAAATTCATTCCCGGGCTGTTTGGCCGTGGTCCATTGTTTCTTACTAAAACGGTCGTTTCGACAGTACCGTAGACTGCCATCATCAATGTAAAAATTCGAGCTGTACTAATGTAGGGTGGTAGGCTACACGTTAGATACCACAGTACTGTTTTAGTAAGACACAATGGACCACGGTCAAACAGCCCGGGAATGAATTTTAATTACTAGAGAGCATCTACGTCCGCCTAAAAGCTGTAAAGAAATTTAAAATGTTACAAATAAAAATTTTGTGTTCCGGTTTCACGTATTCATTATTTCCCGAACAGTTGTTTCATTGTAGGGTTTTACGGCCGGCGTCGACAACATTATTTCCCGGGTTGTTAGGCCGTGTGGTCGATCGTTCATGTTTACAGGCGTTTCGGCCCCAGCGTCGGAGGCCATCTTCAGTGTTGGTTGGAAGCAGTTGGCACGGTACTGAAGACGGTCGTGACAGTTGCTGAAGATGGCCTCCGTTGGTGGGGGCCGAAACGACTGTAAACACAAACGATCGACGACACGGCCTAACAACCCGGGCAATAATGTTTACAACTTGGTTGTTTCATTAATTCGGTTGAACTTTTACAAGTGTGTAGAGATTTCGGTCATACACGGCCGCTGGCAAATTGACGTGCAGTCGTCAACGTCGTACTTGTCCCGAAACTGTCCACGCATCCGAACTTCCTGTATGTTAAAGCGGCATATTGATGCAGCTTCTAGACAATATCGGACAGAGAAGATCATGACGAAACAGACTATTGAAACGGTGGACAGTTTTTTAAACTTCGATATTCTTTAAATTATTTGATTTTCTGTGCACAATTCTCAGTATATCGGAGTCGTAGTGCTTTGATAATACTCCACAGAATTATGGAGGAAGAGGAAAAAGAAGTTAAAAGGGCAAAAGGTGATACGTGTGGGCCCCCAAAGTGTTCCTTGCGCGAACAATAGCCCTGCAATCCTTGAGAATTCTTGGGGAACAGTTTTGCAGCCTCTTCTCCTACCTGGAGTAATGTCTTACTAATCAATTACTTATTTTTTTTGCGTACCGTATCACTTATTATATGATTATGTAATTACCTTATTATCCACTCTAGCGATACAAAGTTTCGTCAGTTATGACGCGTTTCGGGACTAAGTCCCATCCTCAGATAACACTTAGTTAATAAACTAATACATTAAAATCGCAACCATGATACTGGTCAAGTCAAAAATAAAATAAAATAAGTTACAAATCGCATGTGATATGTTTTACTAACCACGGCCGGAGCTCCCGCATGCGTCACCCACAACAGCGATCGTCACGCGACATATTTTGAAAACGGAAGAATTAGTTCCTTATAACTGACCCTATACGTCTGAATATAGATAACTGTTCTATCGCGCACGCGCACACGCACTTTTGCGTTTACAATGCACAAACTTACTTCTCCCTCTCATTTCATTTTAACCTAAATTTCTTTGGAAATTCAGATCTGGGCTTAGTTTTTTTTTTAATTAAAGGGCGAAATATATGTTGTCTCGGAATTTTGAAAAAAAAAATGTAAATATTGAGATGGTTATTGCGCATAAAGTTTAACGCATCAAATTATAGTATGTAGAATCCACTGCATATAACACGACATTCTACCTTAATTACGAATTAGCCGTTACGGAAGCAAGAGCACCGCAGTGATGATAATACCGAAATGTGTCGCAAAGGCGTCTACAAAATCTCATAACGTACTTGCCCCGATTCAAATAAATGACGTTCCTCGCTGTCTACCTCGGACACTTACCAAACGAACGTCGTCACCCTATCCTGGACAGTAATTTGCGTCGCCTGTCAACTCGGATATGACACGGAAGCTGGACGACGGCGGACAACAGATTGCACCGCGGCCCAAGGTTCATTAAGAGCTCCTGCCGCAGGAAGAAGGTGCGGTCTGCTAGTAGCCGAGAATGTACAATTAGACTTAAGTCTTGACGCAGGGTGAGCTGACCCAGTGCGCTTATTAAGGGGATTGCCCCGGAAATTGGTGTAGCGGCGGTAGAATTTTCGGGAAAGTGTCCGTATGGTGGCATTCAGGAAACAGACATCAAGGATGGCTGATCAGATGTGAGATAGTGAACTACGGAGTCCCAGCGCAATTCTCGCTCCACAAGAGACTGGAGTTTCCACTTGCGGGGGTTTCACAAGCAGCCCTAGACTGGAAGCGCATAGGTGGGCCTAAAAAGTAATTTCAATGCAGAGGTTATTAGTTCAGAAAGCGTTGGTTTATAGGCGTCTCGTTATATGTAGAGCCCACCACCAGTAGAAACAATAACACTAGTAGGGGTCTGTATCACACGCTTCACCGCTACGATAGCCATGATCTCGGTCTTGGAGTAATAAGGCGTTGTGCACTAAAGACGGCATGAGTGGCAGTCGGTTGCCGTGTGCACAGCGCCTCCTTATTAAATATACAAACGGTATGCAAATGCAGACAAACATTACCATAAGCGTAACGGAATGTAGTTCAGTAAGAAGTGTGTCCTGTTGTTTTGCCGCATACGAGAAACATTTAAAAATTATGCACATTGTATTTACATGCATTCTGCTTTCCGTCGTAGGTCATACGGAAAACGTATTTACTGAAGATACAGATACTGAAGTTTTATAACTTGTCGTCACACGCACGCACGCACGCACACACACACACACACACACACACACACACACACACACACACACACACACACATCGATTGTATACTGGGTGTACTATAGGCCTCATATACCTGACTCTTGAAGTACTAATCACACAAAATATCGTGCAAAAACACGCTTCAGATATTTAAAGACAGCAAAAACCTTTTTACCTTGGCGTACGTCCTTTATTCGTCCGAGACAGAGATTGAAAAAATAAATCACCATAATCCTCATACATTGTTCTTTTTCTGGGATGTCAGAAAACAAAATTCCAGTCTAAGTGTTGTGTTTATATCCAAAATAAGTGAAAGAATTATCTTGCGATTAATAAGTTTTCACCTTCAGAAAAATGAGACTGTTAACTCATTACACGTAATATCAGTCACTCAGTCAATAAAAGTAATGCCATGTATGTCGTTTAGACTTTGTAATGTGAATTTAAAAGTACACTTAATGTGTGTTATGTTCTACATAGTTTACTTTATTCGCTAATAGTCCTACTATAAGTAGATCTATTCGGCAGTCTGTGTAGTAATGATCTTCTAGAAGTGAAATTTATTGACGCTAATCTTCATCTTACTTTTTAGGACTCAGATGTAAGTATCATCTAAAATGGATGCTATTAGTAAATTGTTAGTAAACTTATTAGTGTGTGACAAATTTTCTTCTACGTCTTTTTTCGTGTTTTCTCTTAAATACTTCATCTCATTGTTTACTGTTGTTTTCGGAGTGTACTCTTGTCCATCAGCTTCCCCTCTTCCCGCCGGTCCATGGTTCATACAGATACTTAAAAGATTTTATGAGATTCTGAGTCCACCATTTCTTGAAGATAGATTTCCAGCAGATTCTCAGCGACATTTTTTAATGTAAAAACTACAGCGTGCTTCCTTGTGCTGTTATAGAATAAATTCCTTGTGACGAACTTTCGTCCGCCTGAGAGACTAATACCCAAGTATTTGAAGGTCTTTTCACCTCCAGTTGAATTTTACTTTTGTCATCTCCGTGAAGATGATCCACGTGCAAAACTGGCCTGAATGCAAATCCTGCAGCTTTTCCTAAGCGAAGCTGATAAAAATTGGGAGGTTTGCACTGCGAGTTACATCTTTGTTTCAGCAAAGTAGTTCTTTAAAGTTGCGATGTATTACAATATATATATATATATTTTTTTTGGTTAGTTTTTGTAGATGCCAGACACAAGCAGACTTATCGGGGAAATGATGCAGAAACCAAAGAAAGGATTAAAAATATTGAGGAACAAGAATTAAGAATAAAAATGAGGAAAAAATTAAAATTATATGAATACGCAAATTAGAAATACATGATTCATTCGTGCTTTTTATTTTGATTTTAGTATTAGTTAACTTACTTGTGTGTTGTTTTTAGTGTTTTGTTTTTAATTTAGTTAACCAGTTGTAACAGGGACTGTGAGCCCGAAACTCGTAGTAGATAGAACAAATGAAGTTTTGGGAAGAAGATAAATATTCACCGCACGTAGGTTCGTATGTGCAGTTTGGAGATCATGCACCAGTGGTGTATCTAGAATTTGGCTTTGGGGGGTCCGGTCTAGTCGGTTTCATAGAAAAGAAAACAAGTTGAGACTAATCAACATTACTATATTCAGAAGTGGTTGAAAAACGTGTGATAATATCCTGAAATCAATCCCATTATAATAAACGATAATAACACAATAAAAATACGCGTTATTGAAACGTTGTTTAGAAGATACTTATTGACTGAATTGATTTCCTATATTTCATATTTCAAACGTATGCGCAAACGCCGTGTAACAAACATAATATTTTGTAGTTAAAAAAGAGTTTCTATTACTATTAGCGTACTGGAAAAATAATAAAGCACCCTAAACAGTAAGAGATTAACAAAATTCGTGTACTTTTGGACCCTTTAAGGCAGGGGTCGCGTCCGGTCCTGTTTTTTAAATACGTGCCTCCCATGCACAATGAATAAAAGTAAACTAGACATTTGATCATAAATATATCGCGGTATGGGTGTGACGTCAGCGTCTTGTGACCATGTTTTCATAAGAGATTGTACCCGTTTCTCATATACCATTGGGCTCTATTTTGGTGAGAATGCGGCCGGTTCGGTTGTTTTCTTCAGTTGCTGTGACGACCGCCAGCGCCAGACGAGAGGTGTAGTCGGCAATCGATTTTGACTGTAGGTCGTGTCGGATAGGGGAGACAATGCGTACATAGACAGAGGGGTCGTGCGTGAGCGAGTGAGTCATCAAAACTTCCGGTTTGACTAATAGCACGCGATGACTGTTGCTGCCAGCCCGGCCCGGCCCGGCCCGGCGCTCACTTACCTGCCTTCCCAGCTAACTAGGCCTAATGTACACACTAAGCGTGATGTATGAATGTGTGTGTACTGTGTATGTTAATTTTATTACACCGTTTTAACGCTTCAGACTATACATATTAATATATTCTCAGCACTGTGAAATTAGTATTTTAATTTTGATCAACACCATTTTATTTTATTATTTTTTTAATTACTTTTTTTTGTATTTGTTTTTCAGAAAGGAACGTATTTCATACTAGGACAGGCTTCCAATTAAAGGTAAATTTGTCGTTGCATTTCTTAAGCACTCTGTGTATTACCCGTCAGTAGTACATAATCTGTACGGAGTTCATCATTTCGTCACTCGCTAAAGTCTGATTATCATTTTTTATGAATGATTGCGGAGCGATTCGTTCTGACAGACCAACACATAATTGAAGGTGGACGTAATAAAACGATGAAGGCGAAATGAAACGCTATTGTAATCCACGTTTTTAATTCTTTAGATAACGTACAGTAATACGTATTTTCCCATTATCGTATTTTAAAGCTATATATAAACAACATTATGGCATCGACAGTTGCAGTGTAATTTTTGGTAGAACTGTCACAATTGTTACGTAGCGGAAGTCAGTTTTGAAAGTGGCGTACAATTGTACCGATCAGAATGATCAATATTGCACACCACTAATAAAAATTATTCCGATTAGCGCTTTCAAGCTTCACAGCTCATCGTCAGATCAGGGGCATAGGGATGTGTTAAGTGACAGACAGCGTTATCGCTGGTAGACGGAATTGTTACATGTGCGCGCCATATGTAGACTGCTGGAGCGTAGTAATTCTATTAATTATCGCCCAAAAGCGTTTAATTAATTAATTGAATTTAATTGCCGCGAACGCGTACGGAGAAATCTAAGTACGAGTAGAGACGACTCCGAGTATCTTAGTATGACTGTAACTTGGGTGGACTTTGACGATCGTTAGTTGACCCTTAGTATGACTGTAACTTGTTGTGTATCATTACGTATAGACTTTGACGATCGTTAGTTGATCCTTAGTATGACTGCAATTTGTGTATCGTTACGTGTGGACTTTGACGATCGTTAGTTGGTTAGTTGACCCTTAGTATGACTGCAATTTGTGTATCGTTACGTGTGGACTTTGACGATCGTTATTTGACCCTTAGTATGACTAACTTGTTGTGTATCGTTACGTGTGGACTTTGACGATCGTTAGTTGATCCTTAGTATGACTGCAATTTGTGAATCGTTACGTGTGGACTTTGACGATCGTTAGCTGATCCTTAGTATGACTGCAATTTGTGAATCGTTACGTGTGGACTTTGACGATCGTTAGTTGATTAGTTGACCCTTAGTATGACTGCAATTTGTGTATCGTTACGTGTGGACTTTGACGATCGTTAGTTGACCCTTAGTATGACTGTAACTTGTTGTGTATCATTACGTGTGGACTTTGACGATCGTTAGTTGACCCTTAGTGTGACTAACTTGTTGTGTATCGTTACGTGTGGACTTTGACGATCGTTAGTTGATCCTTAGTATGACTGCAATTTGTGTATCGTTACGTGTGGACTTTGACGATCGTTAGTTGACCCTTAGTATGACTGCAACTTGTGTATCGTTACGTGTGGACTTTGACGATCGTTAGTTGACCCTTAGTATGACTGCAACTTGCGTATCGTTACGTGTGGACTTCGACGATCGTTAGTTGACCTACTGTGACTGACTTTAGTAACGAAGTTGTTAAAGTATCGTTTATACTTGTTAATTCAAGCATCACGCCGCTTGGATGGATGGCTACACTAGGGCTCCGTAGCTGGGTCGGAACGCCCACACTCCAGTCTACATTCCGTTCTATTTATCAGTGAATGGTTAAAGACAAAATCTGGTTCGTCTTCAGTAGTACCTCTTTTACTACGGTATTTTCACACGGTAGTTCAGTACCACGGTCTACAAAAACCAGAATTCACATACCTAAAAGTCATAGTATTTCTTTTATAAGAAGCGCAAACAGAGCTATCACGAAGGTAATAAAAGAGATCTACACGAACACTTCAATGAGAGTAAAAGCCAATGGCAAATTATCAGATAATATACCTGTAACAAAAGGGATCAGACGGGGGATTCCCTAAGTCCCATACTCTTCAACGTAGTTATGGATGAAATTATTAAGGAGGTACAGCATATGAGAGGATATAGGACGGGCAGAAGTGTGGTTAATATTATGTGTTATGCAGACGACGTTATTCTAATAGCTGAAAATGAAAATGACGTACAAAGACTTGTGTATAATTTTAACAAAGCATCCCAGGAATATAACATAAAGAAGCGGAAGAGAAAACAAAATCAGTTACAGTTTCACATGACCCATTAAGATGTAAGCTTGTGATAAATGACAGAATAATAGAACAAGTAATCCAGATAGACTACTTAGGAACAAGGCTTACAAGTAACAATAGGGCAGATGAAGAAGTAGAACATCAGTTGATGAAACCAAGAAGAATTTCTGGATGCATGAATAACCTTATATGGAATAATAAATACTTCACACAAGAAGCAAAAACTAGGGTTTACAAAAGCTTAAAAAGTCCAGTAATATCCTATGCATAAGAGACCAAGCCAGATACAGCAGCAACTCAAAGAAAACTACAAACTATAAAAATGACTATATTACGGACGGTACTAGGACAGACAAGGTACGATAGGTTGTTAAACAATAATATAAGAGAAACGTGTAATGTAACAGATATTAATTCGTGGATTGCGGAACGAAGAAGGATATGGAATGAACACATCTAGAATGGATGAGCAAGACAAGTGTGAAAAAGGCAAGAGATAGCCAACCGAATACCAACAGGAGGATTGATCGGCCAAGTGACAGCATGTAGGAACGTTGTTATAGAACAGGACAGAGTCCTAACAAGGAAGTTAAAGAAGAAGAATATGTAAACAGAACTACCGTATAATGAAGTCTCAGATTGTTAAGATTCCCGCTCAAGAGACGTTCGTTCCTCGTAGCAATGATAGTAACGCGTCGCTTAATTCATATTTAAACAATTTAAAAAGACGCGAACCTTGTATTTTTATCTTGCAAAAGCTTCTTTACATTGGTGATGGATATAATGTTTTCATCCTATAAGGAGAGAATGATAATACTTTTGTAAAGTCCGGTAACAGGAACTGCATATTCGGAAAAGAAAGTTGCTAATTCAGTATTAGCTTTGACAAGCGTAAAGAGACGTATTTTTAGGTTACGAGGGCGGTGTGATAAGTAGGCCTACCTGTATTTGACAACTGAGGGCGCCAATGACAAAAGATAATTTTGGTCTCGAGAAAAAAGTATTAATAGGAATGAAGGTGAAAAAGAAGTTATTTAAAGAATATAAATTATATCACGAAACACAATGACCTTGTCGTGGATATTCTAGAACGTAATATCTTAGGACGAAAATGTGTTTGAAAATATCAAGATGAGTGGGGGAGAGTTACCTCGAAATGGAAAGGTCAGTAAAATTCTGAAGCTTTAGTTATAGGGGCAAGACGTTGTCTGTAGGTGATGATTGTGAATTGGCGATTTGTGCTAACCTTTATTGTCTTGTGAATGAGCATTGTCGGAAAGGTGCCGATAAATTTATCGCCTGTTGGTTGGCGTAACTTTTTGCAGACAGAAACCAAGTGAAGTTGCTGTGAATGTGTTTAACGCAAGTTGACGAGGCAGGAAAATGATGCCACCTTTCAGACGACTGTCAGTGAACCCAGAGAAGAACCAACGCTAATGTTTAGACGGACTCGCGGTCCAACGAGCAGCCAAGTACTGCGTATAAGCGCAATTAACTCCTTTAATTACTTCATTAAGTGTGTGACAAGTTTATTAAAATAAACGTATGTGTTGGATGCATGTTTTCGGCAGACAACGAGAGTGCGTGGCTGGTAGTTAATTTATTTAAATGAATTTACGTACACTATGAAATACGTTGTGTAACGTATAACGTTTAATTTTGTTGCTTCTTGTTAGATGTGTCACTTGTGGGAATTAAAAACTTTAATAAGACATTTGGGGGCAAGTGCAATGTATCTGGATCACCACGTTAAGCAAACAGTCCAAAGGACAATACCGTCTTTAACACATTTTACTTCGCGTCCTGCCATGGCCGGCTCTAGTAGAAGGCCGGAATATTAAACGTGGCAACGTTGCGTCTGAGGCCTGTAAGTGTAGTGTAATAAAATAGCTAAAGTGAACATGTTACATTTTGATTTAATTTCATAGCATTACTAAAATCATGAGTAGGCCTATTTATAGCTAAATCTAAATTATAGGTGTGTGCGCACTTAGTACTGTACGTTTAAGTTGAAGAAATTAGTGAATTAGTGTTAGCACCAACTTTGTCACTACTTATTGCCACACTGCTAAATACTTCGTTCTTGACGAGGCCTTTTGGTGTCTCCACCATCTTCAGGTCTTAAACGACAGATGGTGTCTTGGTGTTTAGATGGCTGCTAATAAAACTAACAAAACTGAAAATGTAAGTCAATTACTGTTAGGCCTAATGAAATAATTTTTTTCGAATTATTGAATTCGTATCATATGAATGAGTTAATTATTATATTTCTTAAATAATATAACCGTATTTTACAAAATAAACTTTTAATTTGCAAAAAGTGAAGAATTATAAAACTGCTGTTAACCGGCAATTAAAAATGACGCGATTTGATTATTGAAATATATAAATTAAGAGATCGTCTAGTCGGCCTCAAAATATCAGCTGGTTCCAGTGTTGCCACGTTTAATGTTCCGGCCTTCTACTAGAGCCGGCCATGGTCCAGTCCGATACGCCGGCTGTTCGTACCGGCCCTTCTAAATTACTGCACCTGAATTATATACACAAATTATCGTTATTGATCCTTGAAGACTGATAAATACAGTTTCCTCTAGTGACACGCTGTATCTTACGTATTCGTTAGACGTTTGAGGGTTTAGCAATAGGGCCAAGTGTGTGATGATCCGTCGGACTTAGTTGAATTTTTTGTTTGGGAACATGATAAAAAAAACCGAACGTCTTGTTTAATTTTTAGAGAGTAACTGGGCCCATGAAAAATCGTTGGACTGAGATAATTAAGATCCGATCTGAAAGTTTATTCATACAGTATATCGAACTGTGTTACGTCCGATCAAACTGTGTGTCTTGACTTTGTTTTTGACATAAACTTTTCGTTTCCCTTCGTGTAAGAAGTCGTTGTGGTTATACCTCGTATAAATAAGACTGCTTCTTACACTTCGAAATAAATCGGTATGGGTTTTGGAGGTGTAATGTGTAACACATTGCTTAGAGAGATTGACGTCTTCTGCTCGCAGCCCTCAATGTATCTGACAAAAGGTCATGTCATCAGCTCTGATTCTTGCTTTGATCACGGGGTTTTAATTATTGAAATTTTCATAAAAAATACAACTTTTTATGGCCCTTTTCCGAAACATTCTTACGCGACCACGAACAGTCTAAAAGTCATCCTGACATTGCGCCCACATCCCGTTCGAAATACAACTCACAGAACGAGCTAAATATTGAACGTTACTAATTTGTTTCAAGAAACTATCGTAAATTACGATTTTAAATCATAATATCCCACTGATCATATTTTCTCGACACAGTACATGTTGTGGTAGTTCTTCATTGCTCTTTGCAGAACCACGATTCTAAGTCAGATTATATTTGTAGAACCAATATCCTTACTCTAGTTTCTTCTTACCGAAAATTGCAGCTCTTTTGTCAGACCGTGTGCGTATACGAGGTGTGAAGAAAAGATCACATCGAACTCTTCAGATGAAAGCTATTCAGAACAGATTGTTATTTAGTCGTCATAAAATTTATCTAAAACTGTTGAACTCAAGACGCTTATGAATTAATTACTTCTTAAGGAACTCTTAACGGTGCATCAGTAAAGGTCTGGAGTATCGTGAATATAAGAGTCAGTAAAAGGCGTGTCATTAACCCTTTTAATTACGGTTACACTAGATGTTCTGTGTAATAGCAGCCTGTAAATGAAGTTTACAATTTTTTAATTACTGTTAACGTACAGGTTGACCGGGTCACACACATAAAAGTGCATGCGTGGCTTGTAAACACGAATCTTCTAATCTGAAGCTTCTACGTTGTGTGCTGATGCGTTTCCAGAGAACGGTCGCGGATGAGCCACGGCCACGTCGCGTCGCGCTGTGAAGTGAAAGCTGTGAACAGAGCGGCGGGCAGGAGGACCGTTGACCGTTATTCAGAGAGGCTGCAGTCGTCGATATGCACGCATACATAAACACGACGGTTAATGTTTTTTTTTTACCGTTACTTTTGTATCAGATTATGGCCGTTGGCGGCTTATTTTATACAAAGCAGTTATAGTGTAATCTGATGTTATTATAGTCCACGTCATTTGTACTCTGTTAATATAATAATGTTGTTGTATCTAGTGTATTGCATTTTAGTTCAATATGCTGTCTGTTTCGCAACGGTTTTTATTATGTAACATTTTCTTTCTAACCTTCACCAACGTCTTTTACGACTGTTCCGTATTCGATGAAGGGTGTCCAGTTTTTCCTTCGAAATGGAGATTGTGGTCTTTGATTACTTTGTGTGAGTACTTTATTCTTTTGACTATTTTGTACCTCTTTCAACGCTTAGTTTCAAGCGTTGCTTGGTGTTTTATAATAAATATTAATATAAAATTAACTGCAACGTCCACTACTATTTATCATTTTTCCATCTGTCCTCAAGACAGCGGTGACGTCTTTTTGTCACTTACGAACTATTTTGTCAGCTACTGGTCAATAACAAAAGTCTCATTAATGAAATTACCGGTCTTCGATAGGATTGTATTCAAATAGTCTCACTTATCTGTAATTAGAATGTCTAAATATATTGATTAATGTTAATTGTTTAAAACGCCGGTTCTGTCTTGTTGTCTGTCACGTGAAAATCGTGCGTTCGTGAGTTTTTCCAGATAGTTGCCCGTCTTTGAGTTGGTGGTTGGCCTTGTAAAAATGGACCTTCATGTGGCCGTTTCGGCAGAATTCTATAACCTTTCGATTTTTCGGCGCCCTGCTTGTAAGTCTTCCGTGTTGCTAACGGATCGGTGTGAATACGCCAAGCGTCTCTGATAGTTCGAACATACTAACATCAGCTTCCAGACGGATTCAAACAGTCACACACTCTGGATAGGTATAAGAACAGACAGCAGTTGCCACATGCAACTGTAAAGAAATTTCCTTGCTGTTTACCTTTTCAAACGCGAACGATCCGAGAAAACCTCGTGCTTGCGCGCGTGTGTTGATAGATCGGTTAAAATGTGAAAAGATTTTGATAATTCATCTTTGCTTTCAAAACTTCCAGTGGATCGGATTGGGCACATGTCCCTGCATCAGCCAGCGTCTTTCTGGACAACATCCCGTACGTTGAGCGTTTTCAAGGCAAAAGTATAGATTTCGCTTTAATTCATGTCCATTGGTTGCTTTTTATGTTAAGAGTTTATAGGGAGGAATCTTCTCATGAGAATCAAATGAGATTAAATATTTCTGTGCGCTCTAAGAGAGTAAGATGCTTTAAATCGAGTGGAATAAAATTAACTCAGCGGAACATTTCCGTTATAACGGGCGAATTTCACTCGAAACTCATATTTGATATGTTTCTGAAACACCGCCTGAAGTATATAGGCGTTCGGCGCCTTTGCTTCAACGCCCGGCGTCCGAGCCAAACTTTACCCATATCTCGCGTGCCGCAGTTGTTCCTCGAGTCTGTATTGACCTATGCGGAACCTGCTTGGTGGTCACTTATATCCACCACCAACAGGCGTAGATTGGAAAGTTTCCAATCCAGAACCCTCCGTTCCTTGTCGGGATCTTCTTGGTTTGTAAGGAATAGTGTCATTCGAGGAGGTCTTGGAGTTCCCTCTGCCTTTGTCTGGTAAGCTATCTTTCCTGCAGCTGCCATGTCTTCCTTCCTTTACCTACACAACCACGCAACCCTCACATCAGCACCACTCAACCGCCTCCCCCTGTCCGAGTCAAACCCCCTCGGGCGATTCTTGATGACCCGCCATAGACGTAAACTAAATTTTAACGTCTGCCCCTCCCCCAGAGTTTACCTGCCAAGCTGTCCTTCCTTCCATCCTTGCACGCCGACCGCGCTGTTTGTCGCTGCTACGCGCTATCACTGGCACGGAGGCTCTCTGTCTCGCGGAGAGCAACCGACGCCTCATGGGGTCTGTCGCGGGAATCGGTTCATGCGGCAGTGCCCAACGATAACTTAAATTAAAATAAATAAAGATTTCTTTCTCCCCTGTCTTCTGAGTTAACTCGTTGGCGATTGTCCCTTCCAGTTTTTGGCACCTGTCTACTGAACCAGCTCTAAAAGTGTATCACCAGGCAACCATTGGGCTCGACCCAGATGCTACTGCAATCATGCACCGGGTGCAAAGACGCCCCGCTACTACAATGCAACATGCAACAAACGCCGCCTGGATACATTCCAGTTGATGGTGGTCGACCTAGATATGTCGCGCGCTGTGAATTCTGTATAATAGTACATACGTACAAGTTGTTAACATGCATACACAAGAATTGAAATACTGTACTTTTTTATAAAACAGTTGCGAAACAAAGTGGTGGTTCAGTCAACAAATTGCTGTCGTGTTAGAAATGTTTTGTAATAACATTATCAACAGCCGACGCGACGATTGCAAGCCGAGATAATACCATACTCTGTAGCAACGTTTCTGGTAGGCAATCGGAGATGTTGATCTCTAGAGACGGACTAACAGTTGCCGCTTCCCTTCTCACTCTGCTGTGACTTTAACGTTGTCTCGCTTCGCCTTGTGTTATCGTTCTTTGTCAGTATGGTGTCATTGTTCTGCCTGTTGTTTACAGCTGTTAATACTTTCCGAACATCTTGAAGTTATTAAAGTCGAATCTAATGTTTACCGTCTGTATCCGAAGAGGTGGCTGGCCATGCCCCGTCCTGTAGTAACCGTTCATGTTCCGTGTTGAAGCATACAATTCTGGTCTATACAAGTTTAGCTATTATGCTTTAACCACCTATCGTATTGCTGGAAAATTATTGACATATTTTATAACCAAAATTACATCATATTCTTCGTCTTCTTCTTTAGCACTACAACCCAGCGTGAGCCCTGGCTTTCAACTCTAATCTTCTCCAAAGTCTCCTATCCCGTGTAACTCCTCACGTCCATTCTTCTGAGATCTTCTAGCACTTCATCCAATCATCTTACTCTAGGGAGGGCCCCTGTTTCTGCTTTTGTAGACTTGCGCCCTCAGGTTTTTCTTTGGCATACGCTGATCATCCATCCGTTCAAGGTGACCTAGGCATGGTATTCGTTGTGCTTTTATGAATGTTACAAAGTCCTCATGCTTCAATAGCTAATCTGTCTCCTGGTTATTTCTTATTCTCCATTCGTCATCTTCTTTAACCGGACCATAAACACGTCTTCCGATCTTCCTTTGAAACCTAAACGTTCCTTGTTCCTTTTTTGTCAATGTCCACGTCTCGCTGCCATATGTAACAACCGGTCTGATAAGTGTCTTATATATTTTTGTTTGTGTTACGACTAATGAGTTTGCTTCTCAGTAGTCCACTGATGTCATAAAATTACATCATATAGGCCTACTGTACTAGTATAAAATTCACCAGTGCGTCGTCGTTTGCTAAACGTTAGCGTTTGGAAGCGTCAGGACCAACACAACTCCTCGTGAAATATGTTACTATTGTAAAATTACTGTGCATATAATATACTTGTATAGTTAGCATAAATGGGGTTTATTTATTATGCTAATCGTGATATAAATGATTTACATTTAGTAAATGGGACTAGTGGTATTTTATGTGAGTTTATCACTTTCTCATATGTATCTCGCCCTAAAGCTGGATGCCATTTACATTTAATGCCAAGCGTTGTGCAGCCATTTACATTTAGTGGTGTAAATATAATTTACATCTGTGGTAATTAATTGTGTAAACCATTTACATCTAGTGAATATTAATCTGTGCTAATTATCTGCGCGGATTAATTACTCAACAATTATGAATCATATTAATTAAAGATTTATGTAATACGTTAAAATTGATATATCTAAAATTATTTCTATTCGTCAGATTTGACTCAACACAGTGTCTGATTAAATACGATTTTATGAGTCTATTAATCAGACGTTTCAATGGTCGAGTTTATTGTATCCATTGATGTTTAGCATAAGTTATGAGATTTTTAGTGTAATACTTAGAATGAAAATACATCAATAACAAAGGTGAAATTTCAATAATGAACGCATGAATACTGTAAATTAACTACTTATTTATTACACATCTTACTGAAGTAAGTAACTATATCCTGCAAATTACATACATATTAAAACACATGATATAAATACAATTATTCAATTTATACGATGTTTCCTGAAACATAAACACATGATACATTCAAATGCAGTAAATAATGCACATATATATATAACATATACGAAAATAAACAATTGACAAATATACTTATTCCTACCTAAAATGCGTTCATTATTTCTCAGATAACGAATTACGTTAGTGTTATTTTATAGATTTTATGATTCATATGACTCATATGTAATTATTCTCTTGGGGTTAGTTCTTTGAAAAGAGGCAACAGAACAGTAGTGTAGTATATACTACTAAGATTAAGTAGACATAAAGCTTATCTTTGAGAGTGTTTATCCAATTCCGTCGTCGTGAGAAGACACTTTCTAGATGATTCGTCGAAGATCATAATCACTGTTACGCAGAGCACTGATAATTTCACTTCACTCCACTAAATCTCCACTCCCGTCATGTGTATGGTATTGTGGTAACCCGCTGATGTCGAGTGTCCGGAGTTCAAATAGTGAGGTGTTAATGTTGTCATTAACTTGAATTGTTCTGAAAGTTTGCCATATTTGTGTACATGGTTAACTGTGCCGTCTATTTTGGGTGTATCGCGTACTGCGTGCTTAATTGTTTGGTATAGTTTATTCAACTAATTGTTCAACATGGTGATACGTTATGATGTGAGAATGTTTGAGGTGACACTCACTGTTCTACTTTAAATGTTAATTAGTATATTATTATGTGCGCGTCAGTTGAGATTTCAAGTCCCGTACGCACTCATAGTTTATATTTCCGCACAGAATTGTGTATAAGTGTGACTATACCGATGTCTTTGTTCACTTATGAATTTACAAATTAGTGAATCCGGTCGGTCGACATAATCAATCGTCTGTCTATCGTACGCACTAACTTCTGACTATTAATTGCGACTACCAACTGCTACTATTAACTACATACTCTTGACTACCGACTGACTGTTAACTGCGACTAACTGTTCGATTGAACGACTTGACTACTCGATTGAATACTTGACTATCCGATTGAAAATTACTGACTCTCGATTAACTACTTGACTGCCTGATTGAAAATTACTGACTCTCGATTAACTACTTGACTGCCTGCTCCGCGTCTTCGCCAAACAGTTTTATTGGAACATCTTACCCATAAGTCTAAGTTTCGATCTCTACGCCTTCTCGAACTCTTGATTGGTCGTACAAATTCCTACCCTTCTGTAGATCTCATCCTCTGTTTCACGATTCGTCGGCCGAACCCTTCCTACTCTCTCCACGAGCTCTCTTAGAAGATGCTTGATGCTGGTTGGTCGTCGTCATCCCCGGAGTGTTTCATGTGACGAGCGTAGCACAGATTCTAAGAAATTAGGACAATTTCATGGCCTTCTGTTATCCTTTGTTTAGACTTTCCCTAAGGTTCTGACTGAGCTTTTGTTAACAGACTCCAGGTCTTGGTTAATTGTCTAAGTTCCACGACGTTCGTTCCGCCGATTATCAACCCTTCGTTGTCTTCATTTCGGTGAAATTCTACTTTTCAGTCGTAAATTTCAGTAAACTGTCAAGAATGTGTTTTCACGCTGTGCAGGGTACACTGGCAGTATTCACTGAGTTACGTCTATTGTCTATCTCTCCGTTAAAATTGCTCTGTACTTCCTTTGTAACATAGTAAAGCCTTTCATAATTGAGCAGTTACACTTTGCTTCCACAGCAGGCGTTCCATCTCGATTCCGTGTAACTCGGCAGCTGGACGAAGTCTTTGTTTCAGATTGTTGGGTGCTGTAAATTTTGACAAACGGCTAGCTGTCAGTGACGCCTTGAAATACTCATTGTGTGCAGTGCTCAGACATTTTTTCTTTGTCTTCGCTCTGTCGTCGGGTTTGACGTGCCCTCGATTCGTCATTATTTACGACCTGGGCTTGTGTCCGTCGACTTGAGTGTGGGAACGTGTCACTTGATCGAGGAATTAAAATTTTTTTTAAATTTCGATCATTACATTGTCCCCAAATTGGATTGGATGTTGGACTTCGGGAGACATCTGATCCAATTTCTGCGCTCTGTCCCAGTCGTGGATGTCTGCTTCGGAATGGACATGGTTGACTGACATCTATCTCTCATAGGAAGCAATTAATTGTTATTCCCCATCTTAATGTTTTATATGGTCATATGAATTTATTGCCGCACATCTGAGTGAATGAACGCATTTTTACACTTTGTCTGTCCATATGCGGACTGTACAATACGATTTCGAGTAAATAATTGAATTTAAGACATGGACGTTTGTCCATTTGACAGTTTCTCTCGTTACTCTTTATACACAATGTATTAGATAAGCTGTAGATTAGCTACCCATTATATTAATCGATCTTATGTCGATGACCTATATAGCAATAAAATACTTTTAAACTTGTCATTACTGTCTCTAGAATACAGTTGATACTAACAAATATATACATATGATCAATTCGTAACATATTATAAATGATTACATTGGTAAAAGAAACATACATATTAATGAAATAGTTAAGGAATCAGCATACTTCGTGATGCCTACTCTTAAAGTTATAAAACAATCGTCCATTTTGAATTATTAATTACATAAACAAATTATTCGAGTCTCTACATTTTAACAAGTTATTATTCATAATTATTAACGTCTTTGGTGTCCTGTGTCATAGTATTACACTGTCCTTCTGACACATGGTACATTTCACAAATCACTTTCTGTTTATGTTGATATTTACATGTCTAATTAACATAACGAATGACAATTGTGTGCTGATCACAAACACAGTTAGCATTGAAATACAGACTAACACAACAAGTAAAATGCATATCATTATTTGGTTAGCTGGACTGGCCGCGCGAGCAAATTACCTAAACTATGTCTTCTGCTGGTCGCCGGGAGTCGTCGCTACCACTCGTGTTATCTATACTTCCGTTCGCTGGCTCATGATACGCCTTAATTTGCCGTATATTAAATTTTCCTCTCGTCTTCCCGCTATCGCACTCCACGAGCTCATATGTGGCCTCGCCGATGATGCGGTTGATTTTATATGGTCCTGCGAAAAGTTCGAAGAACTTGTCAATTCTCTTTGACGCAGCGTCGGATTGGTGGAATGCTCTCACCAGAACCTTGTCGCCAATCGCAAATTTTGTGATTTTCTTCTTCTCATTACAGCGTTTCGCGTGTTTCTCTCGCTTCTCCTTTATCTTTACAAATATATTGTTTTCGCGTTTTCCTTCGCTGCTAATGACTCCTTTGTCCAAGCATTGCTCCCATGCTCGTGTAGGTCTCGTGCCGAGGTGTGCTTCGTGAGGGGTTATTTCGATCGTCTCGTGATACACCTCGTTTAGACACGCTTCAATCGTTTTCACGTATTGGGACCATTTAGTGTGTTGGTCACTTATGAAAATGCGAAATAAGTTTCCCAGTTGCCGGTTAATCCGTTCGGCAAGGTTGGTACATGGATTACGTATTGCAGTAAACTTTGGTTGTATGTCCAACTCCTTTAGACCGTTGACCCATCTCTTGGATGTGAACTGTGTTCCGTTGTCCGTCAAAATGGTCCGCGGACGTCCAAATAGTTCGCAATACGTTTTTATCCTCCGCAACGTCGTAGTGGTTGTTGCTCTCCGGAGGGTGAATAACTTGACATATTTCGTGAAATTATCCACTATGACCAATAAATATTTGACTCCACCCGTTCCTGTCGGTAGGGGTCCATAATAATCTGCGCTTACCAGGTCTCCTTTGGCCGTAGGTATCACAGCGCGTGTGCCACCAAATAGCTCTCTGTTGTTGGTGTCTTTGCACTTCTGGCATAGGTCACAGGTTTTTATATATGTTTTTATTTTCTTTGACATCCGGTCGAATGTGAAATGTTCCTGGATCATTTTAATACACCTTTTTGTTCCTAAATGACCGAACATATGATGGATTTCAGCAATTATGTCCCCAGATATGTTGCTAGGAACATACAGCTTCCATGCATTCCGCTGTCGTCTATACAACTTATCGTTAACATATTTATAAAATTTAGTTAATTTAGGGTCTATATTTCCCTCCTTAAATCTAGTGATGATCGCTTTTAGCTTATCGTCTTCCATCTGGTGCTTTCCGATATTTTGGATTAACTTACGCACCTCAAGTCTCATTTTTACGGTTATGTGGTTAACTAAATATTCATGGGTGTTGTCATGAATCTCTTCTAATTTTGTATTGTGTGGATATCTACTTAAAATGTCGGCTACGATGTTTTCCTTACCCTTGGAATGAATTATATCGAATTTATACTCCTGCACTGCAAGAATCCATCGTGTAATCCGAGAATTATTTAGATGGCATTTGTTTAAGAATGTCAACGCCTTGTTGTCGGTGATGATCGTTAATGGTTGTCCGAGAACGTATATTCGGAATTTTTCTAAGCATCGGACAATACTTAAAAGCTCTTTTTCCGTAGTATAATAGTTCCGCTCAGCACCCTTGAATGTCTTACTAGTGAAGGCGATTACGCCGATCTCCCCGTCTTCATCGAGCTGGTAAAGTTGTCCTCCGTATGCGTAATCACTCGCATCACACTGTATATAATACCTCTGGTCTGGGCGCGGAAATCTTAAAACTACAGCGTCAATAAATAGATTTTTGACTCTGTCAAAGCAGTCGTTTAATTCATTCGTCCATACAAATTTGTGATTCTTCTTCAATAATTTATGGAGGGGTTGTGTTGTCTCCGCATATTTGCTAGTAAAACGGTTATAAAAGTTAGTGAGGCCTAGGAAACCCTTTAACTGTTTCTGGTTCTTGGGTTTAGGGAAGTCCATAATGGCTTTCACTTTCTCTTCCGTAGCTTGGATGCCGCGTGTTGTTAGTTGGTATCCAAGATACGATATTTCTTTCCTGAAAAACTGTGACTTATTTAAGTTGACGGTTAAGTTATTTTCGTTAAGATTATTTAATAATGCCTCTAAATGTTCTAAGTGTGTTTTAACATCGTCAGAATAGCATAGACAATCGTCCACGTATATTAATGTGTTTTTCTTAACATCTTCATTTAAGACCGTATCCAATCCGCGTGTTAGTGCCGCTGAACTGGTACTAAGGCCGAATGGTGTAACGGTGAATTGGTAGCACCTTCCCTCATACATGAACGCGGTATACTTCCTGCACTCTTTCTTCAAAGGTACTTGCCAAAAGCTGCTCGACAAATCGACAGTAGACAGATATCGCATCTCGCTGCATCTTGCCAAGATTTCATTTATTGGAGAAACGCCTTCATAGTCGGGAATAGTAACGCCGTTTATCTTTCTTGCATCCAGGCATAGACGGACCCTTCCATCTCTTTTTATGACTGTTACGAGTGGATTTATGAACGGGCTTGTACAACGTTCAATCACACCGTATCGCAGCATCCTATCTATCTCGTCCTTTACTTTCTTCTGATAAGCAAGTGGTACAGGCCAACCCCGTTGAAAGTAGGGCGTACTGTCCGTAACTTGAAACTCATGCTCATATCCGTCTATTCTTCCCGGGCATTCCCTAAACACTCTTCTATTCTTAACAAGTATTCCCTTCAAATTTCCCAATATCTCCTCGTCTTGACAGTCCATGTTTGATATCTTCTCGTCGATGCACCTCAAGATTTCTTCTTCTTCTTCTCCATTATCAATTAGTTCCATGTTCATGATGGGTACGGCGTGCACCTCTTCATCAGCCGCATTCACTATTTCTATTTTCTTGCTGCCAATGTCGATACGACATCCTACCTCCTGTAAAAAACTTATCCCTAATATACAGTGTTTAATAAGGTCAGGTATTATTAGAAAGACACACTCATTTTTGATCCCGTCAATTTCTATGTCGCACAGTATTTGTTTTCTAATTAACTTGGACTTGTTCCCAACAGCACTAATGATTAGAGAGTTTGTCATGGGTAAAATTTCATATGGTTCAATGTCCCTTTTGTTTGCGTTGAACCATTCTTCTGACAACCCATTAATAACTGAGCCGGTGTCGACAAGTGCTAAAACTTTAATGTTATTATTAAATTGTATGATTATTTCAGGACATTTTAATATTTGTTTCGTGACGTCCTCGTCATATTCATTCAGTAGGTCGTCTCTTAAGTCAGGTACCAGGATATTGACATTATTGGTGGGGTTGTTTTTGTTGTCGTCAAAAACTATGTCGTTCGCTGTGTAGGGGTGTTTTTTTTTTTGTTGCTTTGGTCATTGTTCGACCTAGAATTACTGTCGTCGCTTGCCTGGCTTGTACCCGGTTTGGAGTTCAGGTACTCAACGGTGTTTACTACTCCGTGTGATTTACCCTCGTAACGGTTACCGCCGTGCGCCCGTCCTTGCCAAACTGGTTTCCTTTCACTCTCGTTCTTGTTGACAAAGTTACCACTGGGACGATCGACAGTTCCGGCTTCCCTTTCGTTCGTTATCTTATATTGCGCACGTCTACTTCCTGCGTGGCTTGATTGAATGCTAGTGTATTCAGTGATCAAGGCCTCGAAATTGGGTATGGTGACGATCCCGCGTGTTATAACGGCGATCTGCAAGTCCCTTCCAAAGTGCCTCGAAATTTTCCTTATCAGTTGGCGGTCGGTCAACGCTGGGGTTAACTGACGACTTTCCAAAAGAATCCTCTCGACGTACTGTATAGCTGTGACGGGTCCCTGCCATTCAAACCTGCCGTACTCAAGGTTGTCGCGGATAATGTCCTGTCGTTCCAACCCCCAGTACTTCAGTGTGAACGCCTCCTTGAATTCTTCGAAGGTACTTATCTGGTCCCGGATCACACGCCACCATATGCTTGCGTCCTTCTCTAGGTGTTTGCCGATCCACCTGATGTCGCTGCTCGGGTAATAGGATTCTTGAAACTCCGACAACTCCTTGTAATGATCGAAATTTTAAAAAAATTTTAATTCCTCGATCAAGTGACACGTTCCCACACTCAAGTCGACGGACACAAGCCCAGGTCGTAAATAATGACGAATCGAGGGCACGTCAAACCCGACGACAGAGCGAAGACAAAGAAAAAATGTCTGAGCACTGCACACAATGAGTATTTCAAGGCGTCACTGACAGCTAGCCGTTTGTCAAAATTTACAGCACCCAACAATCTGAAACAAAGACTTCGTCCAGCTGCCGAGTTACACGGAATCGAGATGGAACGCCTGCTGTGGAAGCAAAGTGTAACTGCTCAATTATGAAAGGCTTTACTATGTTACAAAGGAAGTACAGAGCAATTTTAACGGAGAGATAGACAATAGACGTAACTCAGTGAATACTGCCAGTGTACCCTGCACAGCGTGAAAACACATTCTTGACAGTTTACTGAAATTTACGACTGAAAAGTAGAATTTCACCGAAATGAAGACAACGAAGGGTTGATAATCGGCGGAACGAACGTCGTGGAACTTAGACAATTAACCAAGACCTGGAGTCTGTTAACAAAAGCTCAGTCAGAACCTTAGGGAAAGTCTAAACAAAGGATAACAGAAGGCCATGAAATTGTCCTAATTTCTTAGAATCTGTGCTACGCTCGTCACATGAAACACTCCGGGGATGACGACGACCAACCAGCATCAAGCATCTTCTAAGAGAGCTCGTGGAGAGAGTAGGAAGGGTTCGGCCGACGAATCGTGAAACAGAGGATGAGATCTACAGAAGGGTAGGAATTTGTACGACCAATCAAGAGTTCGAGAAGGCGTAGAGATCGAAACTTAGACTTATGGGTAAGATGTTCCAATAAAACTGTTTGGCGAAGACGCGGAGCAGGCAGTCAAGTAGTTAATCGAGAGTCAGTAATTTTCAATCGGATAGTCAAGTATTCAATCGAGTAGTCAAGTCGTTCAATCGAACAGTTAGTCGCAGTTAACAGTCAGTCGGTAGTCAAGAGTATGTAGTTAATAGTAGCAGTTGGTAGTCGCAATTAATAGTCAGAAGTTAGTGCGTACGATAGACAGACGATTGATTATGTCGACCGACCGGATTCACTAATTTGTAAATTCATAAGTGAACAAAGACATCGGTATAGTCACACTTATACACAATTCTGTGCGGAAATATAAACTATGAGTGCGTACGGGACTTGAAATCTCAACTGACGCGCACATAATAATATACTAATTAACATTTAAAGTAGAACAGTGAGTGTCACCTCAAACATTCTCACATCAAAACGTATCACCATGTTGAACAATTAGTTGAATAAACTATACCAAACAATTAAGCACGCAGTACGCGATACACCCAAATAGACGGCACAGTTAACCATGTACACAAATATGGCAAACTTTCAGAACAATTCAAGTTAATGACAACATTAACACCTCACTATTTGAACTCCGGACACTCGACATCAGCGGGTTACCACAATACCATACACATGACGGGAGTGGGGATTTAGTGGAGTGAAGTGAAATTATCAGTGCTCTGCGTAACAGTGATTATGATCTTCGACGAATCATCTAGAAAGTGTCTTCTCACGACGACGGAATTGGATAAACACTCTCAAAGATAAGCTTTATGTCTACTTAATCTTAGTAGTATATACTACACTACTGTTCTGTTGCCTCTTTTCAAAGAACTAACCCCAAGAGAATAATTACATATGAGTCATATGAATCATAAAATCTATAAAATAACACTAACGTAATTCGTTATCTGAGAAATAATGAACGCATTTTAGGTAGGAATAAGTATAATTGTTGATTGTTTATTATTCGTGTATGTTTTATATATGTGCATTATTTACTGCATTTGAATGTACCATGTGTTTATGTTTCAGGAAACATCGTATAAATTGAATAATTGTATTTATATCATGTGCTTTAATATGTATGTAATTTGCAGGATATAGTTACTTACTTCAGTAAGATGTGTAATAAATAAGTAGTTAATTTACAGTATTCATGCGTTCATTATTGAAATTTCACCTTTGTTATTGATGTATTTTCATTCTAAGTATTACACTAAAAATCTCATAACTTATGCTAAACATCAATGGATACAATAAACTCGACCATTGAAACGTCTGATTAATAGACTCATAAAATCGTATTTAATCAGACACTGTGTTGAGTCAAATCTGACGAATAGAAATAATTTTAGATATATCAATTTTAACGTATTACATAAATCTTTAATTAATATGATTCATAATTGTTGAGTAATTAATCCGCGCAGATAATTAGCACAGATTAATATTCACTAGATGTAAATGGTTTACACAATTAATTACCACAGATGTAAATTATATTTACACCACTAAATGTAAATGGCTGCACAACGCTTGGCATTAAATGTAAATGGCATCCAGCTTTAGGGCGAGATACATATGAGAAAGTGATAAACTCACATAAAATACCACTAGTCCCATTTACTAAATGTAAATCATTTATATCACGATTAGCATAATAAATAAACCCCATTTATGCTAACTATAAATGGCGCCCATCGCATGGCAAAAGAGAGCAGACAGTAGTATTTAGACTAATTACAATAATATAGTACGTAAGACATTATTAAATAAGTGTAAGGTTAGCTTGACTGGTAAATGATAACGCGAAGCAAGGCGAAAATGGCTAGCGGTAGTTCTGATAGCATGGACTTTGACGTTAACAACCAGTTAGGCGCACCCGACACCAACGAAGAAAACTCATCAGTCGTCGAACCAAATATGATGGAGGAGACGTCAGAGGTCAGAGCGCGGGGACAGGAGTCACAGCAACCACAAGAGTCCCAGCAATCACATGAAGAGGCATCGCTACGTTCATTGTTGATGGACTTCATGCGCACGAATAATGAAAGCTTCAAGATGATGAATCAGAAATTCGATCAGAAATTCGATCAACATAAAGAAGAAATTAAAGAAGAAATCAACCAGAAATTCAATCAAATTAATGAAAATTTTAATAGTCATAAGGAGGACGTCAAGCGACAAATGGACGAACAGCTCGCGCTTATACGATCAGAAATGCGTGACCATAAGACCAGTTGCGACGATAAGATAAGTGAAGTCCTAAAGAAACAAGAGGATGCTACAAAAGGAATAAAAGATGACACCAATAAGAAGTTTGAAGAAGTGTGGGAAGCCCGAGAGTCGGACCACCAAGAACTCAAAAGCCTGGCACAGACCACACAATCTAGTATCAAGAAAGTCCATAACAAGCTAGATCTACACATCAATGGTAATCAGAAGAAGCAGGAAGAACTGAAGACCGAATTAT
Organism: Magicicada septendecula; assembly: GCA_034769895.1. Classification (NCBI taxonomy): domain Eukaryota; kingdom Metazoa; phylum Arthropoda; class Insecta; order Hemiptera; family Cicadidae; genus Magicicada; species Magicicada septendecula. The sequence continues at coordinate 91,387,119 of CM068369.1, read as the reverse complement.
ACCACACGCTTCGACAGCAGCAGCAAGAGATAGGTGAAGCCAACCACACATTGCAACAGAAAATCGAGGAAGTAGACGGCCGACAAAGGACGACCGAACAGAAGCTCGACGAGAACGTCAAAGAGAAAACAACCCACATCCAGGAACTCAGGTGTCAAGTAGAGAGACTGCGGCGACAGATCACCGATGGGGAGTCTGGGCATCACAGAATAGTAAACGGACAAATACAGATTGAATTGAAATATGACGGAACCGACAGATTCCCGATGGAGTTCCTAAAGGAGTTGTCGGAGTTTCAAGAATCCTATTACCCGAGCAGCGACATCAGGTGGATCGGCAAACACCTAGAGAAGGACGCAAGCATATGGTGGCGTGTGATCCGGGACCAGATAAGTACCTTCGAAGAATTCAAGGAGGCGTTCACACTGAAGTACTGGGGGTTGGAACGACAGGACATTATCCGCGACAACCTTGAGTACGGCAGGTTTGAATGGCAGGGACCCGTCACAGCTATACAGTACGTCGAGAGGATTCTTTTGGAAAGTCGTCAGTTAACCCCAGCGTTGACCGACCGCCAACTGATAAGGAAAATTTCGAGGCACTTTGGAAGGGACTTGCAGATCGCCGTTATAACACGCGGGATCGTCACCATACCCAATTTCGAGGCCTTGATCACTGAATACACTAGCATTCAATCAAGCCACGCAGGAAGTAGACGTGCGCAATATAAGATAACGAACGAAAGGGAAGCCGGAACTGTCGATCGTCCCAGTGGTAACTTTGTCAACAAGAACGAGAGTGAAAGGAAACCAGTTTGGCAAGGACGGGCGCACGGCGGTAACCGTTACGAGGGTAAATCACACGGAGTAGTAAACACCGTTGAGTACCTGAACTCCAAACCGGGTACAAGCCAGGCAAGCGACGACAGTAATTCTAGGTCGAACAATGACCAAAGCAACAAAAAAAAAAACACCCCTACACAGCGAACGACATAGTTTTTGACGACAACAAAAACAACCCCACCAATAATGTCAATATCCTGGTACCTGACTTAAGAGACGACCTACTGAATGAATATGACGAGGACGTCACGAAACAAATATTAAAATGTCCTGAAATAATCATACAATTTAATAATAACATTAAAGTTTTAGCACTTGTCGACACCGGCTCAGTTATTAATGGGTTGTCAGAAGAATGGTTCAACGCAAACAAAAGGGACATTGAACCATATGAAATTTTACCCATGACAAACTCTCTAATCATTAGTGCTGTTGGGAACAAGTCCAAGTTAATTAGAAAACAAATACTGTGCGACATAGAAATTGACGGGATCAAAAATGAGTGTGTCTTTCTAATAATACCTGACCTTATTAAACACTGTATATTAGGGATAAGTTTTTTACAGGAGGTAGGATGTCGTATCGACATCGGCAGCAAGAAAATAGAAATAGTGAATGCGGCTGATGAAGAGGTGCACGCCGTACCCATCATGAACATGGAACTAATTGATAATGGAGAAGAAGAAGAAGAAATCTTGAGGTGCATCTACGAGAAGATATCAAACATGGACTGTCAAGACGAGGAGATATTGGGAAATTTGAAGGGAATACTTGTTAAGAATAGAAGAGTGTTTAGGGAATGCCCGGGAAGAATAGACGGATATGAGCATGAGTTTCAAGTTACGGACAGTACGCCCTACTTTCAACGGGGTTGGCCTGTACCACTTGCTTATCAGAAGAAAGTAAAGGACGAGATAGATAGGATGCTGCGATACGGTGTGATTGAACGTTGTACAAGCCCGTTCATAAATCCACTCGTAACAGTCATAAAAAGAGATGGAAGGGTCCGTCTATGCCTGGATGCAAGAAAGATAAACGGCGTTACTATTCCCGACTATGAAGGCGTTTCTCCAATAAATGAAATCTTGGCAAGATGCAGCGAGATGCGATATCTGTCTACTGTCGATTTGTCGAGCAGCTTTTGGCAAGTACCTTTGAAGAAAGAGTGCAGGAAGTATACCGCGTTCATGTATGAGGGAAGGTGCTACCAATTCACCGTTACACCATTCGGCCTTAGTACCAGTTCAGCGGCACTAACACGCGGATTGGATACGGTCTTAAATGAAGATGTTAAGAAAAACACATTAATATACGTGGACGATTGTCTATGCTATTCTGACGATGTTAAAACACACTTAGAACATTTAGAGGCATTATTAAATAATCTTAACGAAAATAACTTAACCGTCAACTTAAATAAGTCACAGTTTTTCAGGAAAGAAATATCGTATCTTGGATACCAACTAACAACACGCGGCATCCAAGCTACGGAAGAGAAAGTGAAAGCCATTATGGACTTCCCTAAACCCAAGAACCAGAAACAGTTAAAGGGTTTCCTAGGCCTCACTAACTTTTATAACCGTTTTACTAGCAAATATGCGGAGACAACACAACCCCTCCATAAATTATTGAAGAAGAATCACAAATTTGTATGGACGAATGAATTAAACGACTGCTTTGACAGAGTCAAAAATCTATTTATTGACGCTGTAGTTTTAAGATTTCCGCGCCCAGACCAGAGGTATTATATACAGTGTGATGCGAGTGATTACGCATACGGAGGACAACTTTACCAGCTCGATGAAGACGGGGAGATCGGCGTAATCGCCTTCACTAGTAAGACATTCAAGGGTGCTGAGCGGAACTATTATACTACGGAAAAAGAGCTTTTAAGTATTGTCCGATGCTTAGAAAAATTCCGAATATACGTTCTCGGACAACCATTAACGATCATCACCGACAACAAGGCGTTGACATTCTTAAACAAATGCCATCTAAATAATTCTCGGATTACACGATGGATTCTTGCAGTGCAGGAGTATAAATTCGATATAATTCATTCCAAGGGTAAGGAAAACGTAGCCGACATTTTAAGTAGATATCCACACAATACAAAATTAGAAGAGATTCATGACAACACCCATGAATATTTAGTTAACCACATAACCGTAAAAATGAGACTTGAGGTGCGTAAGTTAATCCAAAATATCGGAAAGCACCAGATGGAAGACGATAAGCTAAAAGCGATCATCACTAGATTTAAGGAGGGAAATATAGACCCTAAATTAACTAAATTTTATAAATATGTTAACGATAAGTTGTATAGACGACAGCGGAATGAATGGAAGCTGTATGTTCCTAGCAACATATCTGGGGACATAATTGCTGAAATCCATCATATGTTCGGTCATTTAGGAACAAAAAGGTGTATTAAAATGATCCAGGAACATTTCACATTCGACCGGATGTCAAAGAAAATAAAAACATATATAAAAACCTGTGACCTATGCCAGAAGTGCAAAGACACCAACAACAGAGAGCTATTTGGTGGCACACGCGCTGTGATACCTACGGCCAAAGGAGACCTGGTAAGCGCAGATTATTATGGACCCCTACCGACAGGAACGGGTGGAGTCAAATATTTATTGGTCATAGTGGATAATTTCACGAAATATGTCAAGTTATTCACCCTCCGGAGAGCAACAACCACTACGACGTTGCGGAGGATAAAAACGTATTGCGAACTATTTGGACGTCCGCGGACCATTTTGACGGACAACGGAACACAGTTCACATCCAAGAGATGGGTCAACGGTCTAAAGGAGTTGGACATACAACCAAAGTTTACTGCAATACGTAATCCATGTACCAACCTTGCCGAACGGATTAACCGGCAACTGGGAAACTTATTTCGCATTTTCATAAGTGACCAACACACTAAATGGTCCCAATACGTGAAAACGATTGAAGCGTGTCTAAACGAGGTGTACCACGAGACGATCGAAATAACCCCTCACGAAGCACACCTCGGCACGAGACCTACACGAGCATGGGAGCAATGCTTGGACAAAGGAGTCATTAGCAGCGAAGGAAAACGCGAAAACAATATATTTGTAAAGATAAAGGAGAAGCGAGAGAAACACGCGAAACGCTGTAATGAGAAGAAGAAAATCACAAAATTTGCGATTGGCGACAAGGTTCTGGTGAGAGCATTCCACCAATCCGACGCTGCGTCAAAGAGAATTGACAAGTTCTTCGAACTTTTCGCAGGACCATATAAAATCAACCGCATCATCGGCGAGGCCACATATGAGCTCGTGGAGTGCGATAGCGGGAAGACGAGAGGAAAATTTAATATACGGCAAATTAAGGCGTATCATGAGCCAGCGAACGGAAGTATAGATAACACGAGTGGTAGCGACGACTCCCGGCGACCAGCAGAAGACATAGTTTAGGTAATTTGCTCGCGCGGCCAGTCCAGCTAACCAAATAATGATATGCATTTTACTTGTTGTGTTTAGTCTGTATTTCAATGCTAACTGTGTTTGTGATCAGCACATAATTGTCATTCGTTATGTTAATTAGACGTATAAATATCAACATATACAGAAAGTGATTTGTGAAATGTACCATGTGTCAGAAGGACAGTGTAATACTATGACACAGGACACCAAAGACGTTAATAATTATGAATAATAACTTGTTAAAATGTAGAGACTCGAATAATTTGTTTATGTAAATAATAATTCAAAATGGACGATTGTTTTATAACTTTAAGAGTATGCATCACGAAGTATGCTGATTCCTTAACTATTTAATTAATATGTATGTTTCTTTTACCAATGTAATCATTTATAACATGTTACGAATTGACCATATGTATATATTTGTTAGTATCAACTGTATTCTAGAGACAGTAATGACAAGTTTAAAAGTATTTTATTGCTATATAGGTCATCGACATAAGATCGATTAATATAATGGGTAGCTAATCTACAGCTTATCTAATACATTGTGTATAAAGAATAACGAGACAAACTGTCAAATGGACAAACGTCCATGTCTTAAATTCAATTATTTACTCGAAATCGTATTGTACAGTCCGCATATGGACAGACAAAGTGTAAAAATGCGTTCATTCACTCAGATGTGCGGCAATAAATTCATATGACCATATAAAACATTAAGATGGGGAATAACAATTAATTGCTTCCTATGAGAGATAGATGTCAGTCAACCATGTCCATTCCGAAGCAGACATCCACGACTGGGACAGAGCGCAGAAATTGGATCAGATGTCTCCCGAAGTCCAACATCCAATCCAATTTGGGGACAATGTAATGATCGAAATTTTAAAAAAATTTTAATTCCTCGATCAAGTGACACGTTCCCACACTCAAGTCGACGGACACAAGCCCAGGTCGTAAATAATGACGAATCGAGGGCACGTCAAACCCGACGACAGAGCGAAGACAAAGAAAAAATGTCTGAGCACTGCACACAATGAGTATTTCAAGGCGTCACTGACAGCTAGCCGTTTGTCAAAATTTACAGCACCCAACAATCTGAAACAAAGACTTCGTCCAGCTGCCGAGTTACACGGAATCGAGATGGAACGCCTGCTGTGGAAGCAAAGTGTAACTGCTCAATTATGAAAGGCTTTACTATGTTACAAAGGAAGTACAGAGCAATTTTAACGGAGAGATAGACAATAGACGTAACTCAGTGAATACTGCCAGTGTACCCTGCACAGCGTGAAAACACATTCTTGACAGTTTACTGAAATTTACGACTGAAAAGTAGAATTTCACCGAAATGAAGACAACGAAGGGTTGATAATCGGCGGAACGAACGTCGTGGAACTTAGACAATTAACCAAGACCTGGAGTCTGTTAACAAAAGCTCAGTCAGAACCTTAGGGAAAGTCTAAACAAAGGATAACAGAAGGCCATGAAATTGTCCTAATTTCTTAGAATCTGTGCTACGCTCGTCACATGAAACACTCCGGGGATGACGACGACCAACCAGCATCAAGCATCTTCTAAGAGAGCTCGTGGAGAGAGTAGGAAGGGTTCGGCCGACGAATCGTGAAACAGAGGATGAGATCTACAGAAGGGTAGGAATTTGTACGACCAATCAAGAGTTCGAGAAGGCGTAGAGATCGAAACTTAGACTTATGGGTAAGATGTTCCAATAAAACTGTTTGGCGAAGACGCGGAGCAGGCAGTCAAGTAGTTAATCGAGAGTCAGTAATTTTCAATCGGATAGTCAAGTATTCAATCGAGTAGTCAAGTCGTTCAATCGAACAGTTAGTCGCAGTTAACAGTCAGTCGGTAGTCAAGAGTATGTAGTTAATAGTAGCAGTTGGTAGTCGCAATTAATAGTCAGAAGTTAGTGCGTACGATAGACAGACGATTGATTATGTCGACCGACCGGATTCACTAATTTGTAAATTCATAAGTGAACAAAGACATCGGTATAGTCACACTTATACACAATTCTGTGCGGAAATATAAACTATGAGTGCGTACGGGACTTGAAATCTCAACTGACGCGCACATAATAATATACTAATTAACATTTAAAGTAGAACAGTGAGTGTCACCTCAAACATTCTCACATCAAAACGTATCACCATGTTGAACAATTAGTTGAATAAACTATACCAAACAATTAAGCACGCAGTACGCGATACACCCAAATAGACGGCACAGTTAACCATGTACACAAATATGGCAAACTTTCAGAACAATTCAAGTTAATGACAACATTAACACCTCACTATTTGAACTCCGGACACTCGACATCAGCGGGTTACCACAATACCATACACATGACGGGAGTGGGGATTTAGTGGAGTGAAGTGAAATTATCAGTGCTCTGCGTAACAGTGATTATGATCTTCGACGAATCATCTAGAAAGTGTCTTCTCACGACGACGGAATTGGATAAACACTCTCAAAGATAAGCTTTATGTCTACTTAATCTTAGTAGTATATACTACACTACTGTTCTGTTGCCTCTTTTCAAAGAACTAACCCCAAGAGAATAATTACATATGAGTCATATGAATCATAAAATCTATAAAATAACACTAACGTAATTCGTTATCTGAGAAATAATGAACGCATTTTAGGTAGGAATAAGTATAATTGTTGATTGTTTATTATTCGTGTATGTTTTATATATGTGCATTATTTACTGCATTTGAATGTACCATGTGTTTATGTTTCAGGAAACATCGTATAAATTGAATAATTGTATTTATATCATGTGCTTTAATATGTATGTAATTTGCAGGATATAGTTACTTACTTCAGTAAGATGTGTAATAAATAAGTAGTTAATTTACAGTATTCATGCGTTCATTATTGAAATTTCACCTTTGTTATTGATGTATTTTCATTCTAAGTATTACACTAAAAATCTCATAACTTATGCTAAACATCAATGGATACAATAAACTCGACCATTGAAACGTCTGATTAATAGACTCATAAAATCGTATTTAATCAGACACTGTGTTGAGTCAAATCTGACGAATAGAAATAATTTTAGATATATCAATTTTAACGTATTACATAAATCTTTAATTAATATGATTCATAATTGTTGAGTAATTAATCCGCGCAGATAATTAGCACAGATTAATATTCACTAGATGTAAATGGTTTACACAATTAATTACCACAGATGTAAATTATATTTACACCACTAAATGTAAATGGCTGCACAACGCTTGGCATTAAATGTAAATGGCATCCAGCTTTAGGGCGAGATACATATGAGAAAGTGATAAACTCACATAAAATACCACTAGTCCCATTTACTAAATGTAAATCATTTATATCACGATTAGCATAATAAATAAACCCCATTTATGCTAACTATAAATGGCGCCCATCGCATGGCAAAAGAGAGCAGACAGTAGTATTTAGACTAATTACAATAATATAGTACGTAAGACATTATTAAATAAGTGTAAGGTTAGCTTGACTGGTAAATGATAACGCGAAGCAAGGCGAAAATGGCTAGCGGTAGTTCTGATAGCATGGACTTTGACGTTAACAACCAGTTAGGCGCACCCGACACCAACGAAGAAAACTCATCAGTCGTCGAACCAAATATGATGGAGGAGACGTCAGAGGTCAGAGCGCGGGGACAGGAGTCACAGCAACCACAAGAGTCCCAGCAATCACATGAAGAGGCATCGCTACGTTCATTGTTGATGGACTTCATGCGCACGAATAATGAAAGCTTCAAGATGATGAATCAGAAATTCGATCAGAAATTCGATCAACATAAAGAAGAAATTAAAGAAGAAATCAACCAGAAATTCAATCAAATTAATGAAAATTTTAATAGTCATAAGGAGGACGTCAAGCGACAAATGGACGAACAGCTCGCGCTTATACGATCAGAAATGCGTGACCATAAGACCAGTTGCGACGATAAGATAAGTGAAGTCCTAAAGAAACAAGAGGATGCTACAAAAGGAATAAAAGATGACACCAATAAGAAGTTTGAAGAAGTGTGGGAAGCCCGAGAGTCGGACCACCAAGAACTCAAAAGCCTGGCACAGACCACACAATCTAGTATCAAGAAAGTCCATAACAAGCTAGATCTACACATCAATGGTAATCAGAAGAAGCAGGAAGAACTGAAGACCGAATTATACCACACGCTTCGACAGCAGCAGCAAGAGATAGGTGAAGCCAACCACACATTGCAACAGAAAATCGAGGAAGTAGACGGCCGACAAAGGACGACCGAACAGAAGCTCGACGAGAACGTCAAAGAGAAAACAACCCACATCCAGGAACTCAGGTGTCAAGTAGAGAGACTGCGGCGACAGATCACCGATGGGGAGTCTGGGCATCACAGAATAGTAAACGGACAAATACAGATTGAATTGAAATATGACGGAACCGACAGATTCCCGATGGAGTTCCTAAAGGAGTTGTCGGAGTTTCAAGAATCCTATTACCCGAGCAGCGACATCAGGTGGATCGGCAAACACCTAGAGAAGGACGCAAGCATATGGTGGCGTGTGATCCGGGACCAGATAAGTACCTTCGAAGAATTCAAGGAGGCGTTCACACTGAAGTACTGGGGGTTGGAACGACAGGACATTATCCGCGACAACCTTGAGTACGGCAGGTTTGAATGGCAGGGACCCGTCACAGCTATACAGTACGTCGAGAGGATTCTTTTGGAAAGTCGTCAGTTAACCCCAGCGTTGACCGACCGCCAACTGATAAGGAAAATTTCGAGGCACTTTGGAAGGGACTTGCAGATCGCCGTTATAACACGCGGGATCGTCACCATACCCAATTTCGAGGCCTTGATCACTGAATACACTAGCATTCAATCAAGCCACGCAGGAAGTAGACGTGCGCAATATAAGATAACGAACGAAAGGGAAGCCGGAACTGTCGATCGTCCCAGTGGTAACTTTGTCAACAAGAACGAGAGTGAAAGGAAACCAGTTTGGCAAGGACGGGCGCACGGCGGTAACCGTTACGAGGGTAAATCACACGGAGTAGTAAACACCGTTGAGTACCTGAACTCCAAACCGGGTACAAGCCAGGCAAGCGACGACAGTAATTCTAGGTCGAACAATGACCAAAGCAACAAAAAAAAAAACACCCCTACACAGCGAACGACATAGTTTTTGACGACAACAAAAACAACCCCACCAATAATGTCAATATCCTGGTACCTGACTTAAGAGACGACCTACTGAATGAATATGACGAGGACGTCACGAAACAAATATTAAAATGTCCTGAAATAATCATACAATTTAATAATAACATTAAAGTTTTAGCACTTGTCGACACCGGCTCAGTTATTAATGGGTTGTCAGAAGAATGGTTCAACGCAAACAAAAGGGACATTGAACCATATGAAATTTTACCCATGACAAACTCTCTAATCATTAGTGCTGTTGGGAACAAGTCCAAGTTAATTAGAAAACAAATACTGTGCGACATAGAAATTGACGGGATCAAAAATGAGTGTGTCTTTCTAATAATACCTGACCTTATTAAACACTGTATATTAGGGATAAGTTTTTTACAGGAGGTAGGATGTCGTATCGACATCGGCAGCAAGAAAATAGAAATAGTGAATGCGGCTGATGAAGAGGTGCACGCCGTACCCATCATGAACATGGAACTAATTGATAATGGAGAAGAAGAAGAAGAAATCTTGAGGTGCATCTACGAGAAGATATCAAACATGGACTGTCAAGACGAGGAGATATTGGGAAATTTGAAGGGAATACTTGTTAAGAATAGAAGAGTGTTTAGGGAATGCCCGGGAAGAATAGACGGATATGAGCATGAGTTTCAAGTTACGGACAGTACGCCCTACTTTCAACGGGGTTGGCCTGTACCACTTGCTTATCAGAAGAAAGTAAAGGACGAGATAGATAGGATGCTGCGATACGGTGTGATTGAACGTTGTACAAGCCCGTTCATAAATCCACTCGTAACAGTCATAAAAAGAGATGGAAGGGTCCGTCTATGCCTGGATGCAAGAAAGATAAACGGCGTTACTATTCCCGACTATGAAGGCGTTTCTCCAATAAATGAAATCTTGGCAAGATGCAGCGAGATGCGATATCTGTCTACTGTCGATTTGTCGAGCAGCTTTTGGCAAGTACCTTTGAAGAAAGAGTGCAGGAAGTATACCGCGTTCATGTATGAGGGAAGGTGCTACCAATTCACCGTTACACCATTCGGCCTTAGTACCAGTTCAGCGGCACTAACACGCGGATTGGATACGGTCTTAAATGAAGATGTTAAGAAAAACACATTAATATACGTGGACGATTGTCTATGCTATTCTGACGATGTTAAAACACACTTAGAACATTTAGAGGCATTATTAAATAATCTTAACGAAAATAACTTAACCGTCAACTTAAATAAGTCACAGTTTTTCAGGAAAGAAATATCGTATCTTGGATACCAACTAACAACACGCGGCATCCAAGCTACGGAAGAGAAAGTGAAAGCCATTATGGACTTCCCTAAACCCAAGAACCAGAAACAGTTAAAGGGTTTCCTAGGCCTCACTAACTTTTATAACCGTTTTACTAGCAAATATGCGGAGACAACACAACCCCTCCATAAATTATTGAAGAAGAATCACAAATTTGTATGGACGAATGAATTAAACGACTGCTTTGACAGAGTCAAAAATCTATTTATTGACGCTGTAGTTTTAAGATTTCCGCGCCCAGACCAGAGGTATTATATACAGTGTGATGCGAGTGATTACGCATACGGAGGACAACTTTACCAGCTCGATGAAGACGGGGAGATCGGCGTAATCGCCTTCACTAGTAAGACATTCAAGGGTGCTGAGCGGAACTATTATACTACGGAAAAAGAGCTTTTAAGTATTGTCCGATGCTTAGAAAAATTCCGAATATACGTTCTCGGACAACCATTAACGATCATCACCGACAACAAGGCGTTGACATTCTTAAACAAATGCCATCTAAATAATTCTCGGATTACACGATGGATTCTTGCAGTGCAGGAGTATAAATTCGATATAATTCATTCCAAGGGTAAGGAAAACGTAGCCGACATTTTAAGTAGATATCCACACAATACAAAATTAGAAGAGATTCATGACAACACCCATGAATATTTAGTTAACCACATAACCGTAAAAATGAGACTTGAGGTGCGTAAGTTAATCCAAAATATCGGAAAGCACCAGATGGAAGACGATAAGCTAAAAGCGATCATCACTAGATTTAAGGAGGGAAATATAGACCCTAAATTAACTAAATTTTATAAATATGTTAACGATAAGTTGTATAGACGACAGCGGAATGAATGGAAGCTGTATGTTCCTAGCAACATATCTGGGGACATAATTGCTGAAATCCATCATATGTTCGGTCATTTAGGAACAAAAAGGTGTATTAAAATGATCCAGGAACATTTCACATTCGACCGGATGTCAAAGAAAATAAAAACATATATAAAAACCTGTGACCTATGCCAGAAGTGCAAAGACACCAACAACAGAGAGCTATTTGGTGGCACACGCGCTGTGATACCTACGGCCAAAGGAGACCTGGTAAGCGCAGATTATTATGGACCCCTACCGACAGGAACGGGTGGAGTCAAATATTTATTGGTCATAGTGGATAATTTCACGAAATATGTCAAGTTATTCACCCTCCGGAGAGCAACAACCACTACGACGTTGCGGAGGATAAAAACGTATTGCGAACTATTTGGACGTCCGCGGACCATTTTGACGGACAACGGAACACAGTTCACATCCAAGAGATGGGTCAACGGTCTAAAGGAGTTGGACATACAACCAAAGTTTACTGCAATACGTAATCCATGTACCAACCTTGCCGAACGGATTAACCGGCAACTGGGAAACTTATTTCGCATTTTCATAAGTGACCAACACACTAAATGGTCCCAATACGTGAAAACGATTGAAGCGTGTCTAAACGAGGTGTACCACGAGACGATCGAAATAACCCCTCACGAAGCACACCTCGGCACGAGACCTACACGAGCATGGGAGCAATGCTTGGACAAAGGAGTCATTAGCAGCGAAGGAAAACGCGAAAACAATATATTTGTAAAGATAAAGGAGAAGCGAGAGAAACACGCGAAACGCTGTAATGAGAAGAAGAAAATCACAAAATTTGCGATTGGCGACAAGGTTCTGGTGAGAGCATTCCACCAATCCGACGCTGCGTCAAAGAGAATTGACAAGTTCTTCGAACTTTTCGCAGGACCATATAAAATCAACCGCATCATCGGCGAGGCCACATATGAGCTCGTGGAGTGCGATAGCGGGAAGACGAGAGGAAAATTTAATATACGGCAAATTAAGGCGTATCATGAGCCAGCGAACGGAAGTATAGATAACACGAGTGGTAGCGACGACTCCCGGCGACCAGCAGAAGACATAGTTTAGGTAATTTGCTCGCGCGGCCAGTCCAGCTAACCAAATAATGATATGCATTTTACTTGTTGTGTTTAGTCTGTATTTCAATGCTAACTGTGTTTGTGATCAGCACATAATTGTCATTCGTTATGTTAATTAGACGTATAAATATCAACATATACAGAAAGTGATTTGTGAAATGTACCATGTGTCAGAAGGACAGTGTAATACTATGACACAGGACACCAAAGACGTTAATAATTATGAATAATAACTTGTTAAAATGTAGAGACTCGAATAATTTGTTTATGTAATTAATAATTCAAAATGGACGATTGTTTTATAACTTTAAGAGTAGGCATCACGAAGTATGCTGATTCCTTAACTATTTCATTAATATGTATGTTTCTTTTACCAATGTAATCATTTATAATATGTTACGAATTGATCATATGTATATATTTGTTAGTATCAACTGTATTCTAGAGACAGTAATGACAAGTTTAAAAGTATTTTATTGCTATATAGGTCATCGACATAAGATCGATTAATATAATGGGTAGCTAATCTACAGCTTATCTAATACATTGTGTATAAAGAGTAACGAGAGAAACTGTCAAATGGACAAACGTCCATGTCTTAAATTCAATTATTTACTCGAAATCGTATTGTACAGTCCGCATATGGACAGACAAAGTGTAAAAATGCGTTCATTCACTCAGATGTGCGGCAATAAATTCATATGACCATATAAAACATTAAGATGGGGAATAACAATTAATTGCTTCCTATGAGAGATAGATGTCAGTCAACCATGTCCATTCCGAAGCAGACATCCACGACTGGGACAGAGCGCAGAAATTGGATCAGATGTCTCCCGAAGTCCAACATCCAATCCAATTTGGGGACAATGTAATGATCGAAATTTAAAAAAAATTTTAATTCCTCGATCAAGTGACACGTTCCCACACTCAAGTCGACGGACACAAGCCCAGGTCGTAAATAATGACGAATCGAGGGCACGTCAAACCCGACGACAGAGCGAAGACAAAGAAAAAATGTCTGAGCACTGCACACAATGAGTATTTCAAGGCGTCACTGACAGCTAGCCGTTTGTCAAAATTTACAGCACCCAACAATCTGAAACAAAGACTTCGTCCAGCTGCCGAGTTACACGGAATCGAGATGGAACGCCTGCTGTGGAAGCAAAGTGTAACTGCTCAATTATGAAAGGCTTTACTATGTTACAAAGGAAGTACAGAGCAATTTTAACGGAGAGATAGACAATAGACGTAACTCAGTGAATACTGCCAGTGTACCCTGCACAGCGTGAAAACACATTCTTGACAGTTTACTGAAATTTACGACTGAAAAGTAGAATTTCACCGAAATGAAGACAACGAAGGGTTGATAATCGGCGGAACGAACGTCGTGGAACTTAGACAATTAACCAAGACCTGGAGTCTGTTAACAAAAGCTCAGTCAGAACCTTAGGGAAAGTCTAAACAAAGGATAACAGAAGGCCATGAAATTGTCCTAATTTCTTAGAATCTGTGCTACGCTCGTCACATGAAACACTCCGGGGATGACGACGACCAACCAGCATCAAGCATCTTCTAAGAGAGCTCGTGGAGAGAGTAGGAAGGGTTCGGCCGACGAATCGTGAAACAGAGGATGAGATCTACAGAAGGGTAGGAATTTGTACGACCAATCAAGAGTTCGAGAAGGCGTAGAGATCGAAACTTAGACTTATGGGTAAGATGTTCCAATAAAACTGTTTGGCGAAGACGCGGAGCAGGCAGTCAAGTAGTTAATCGAGAGTCAGTAATTTTCAATCGGATAGTCAAGTATTCAATCGAGTAGTCAAGTCGTTCAATCGAACAGTTAGTCGCAGTTAACAGTCAGTCGGTAGTCAAGAGTATGTAGTTAATAGTAGCAGTTGGTAGTCGCAATTAATAGTCAGAAGTTAGTGCGTACGATAGACAGACGATTGATTATGTCGACCGACCGGATTCACTAATTTGTAAATTCATAAGTGAACAAAGACATCGGTATAGTCACACTTATACACAATTCTGTGCGGAAATATAAACTATGAGTGCGTACGGGACTTGAAATCTCAACTGACGCGCACATAATAATATACTAATTAACATTTAAAGTAGAACAGTGAGTGTCACCTCAAACATTCTCACATCAAAACGTATCACCATGTTGAACAATTAGTTGAATAAACTATACCAAACAATTAAGCACGCAGTACGCGATACACCCAAATAGACGGCACAGTTAACCATGTACACAAATATGGCAAACTTTCAGAACAATTCAAGTTAATGACAACATTAACACCTCACTATTTGAACTCCGGACACTCGACATCAGCGGGTTACCACAATACCATACACATGACGGGAGTGGGGATTTAGTGGAGTGAAGTGAAATTATCAGTGCTCTGCGTAACAGTGATTATGATCTTCGACGAATCATCTAGAAAGTGTCTTCTCACGACGACGGAATTGGATAAACACTCTCAAAGATAAGCTTTATGTCTACTTAATCTTAGTAGTATATACTACACTACTGTTCTGTTGCCTCTTTTCAAAGAACTAACCCCAAGAGAATAATTACATATGAGTCATATGAATCATAAAATCTATAAAATAACACTAACGTAATTCGTTATCTGAGAAATAATGAACGCATTTTAGGTAGGAATAAGTATAATTGTTGATTGTTTATTATTCGTGTATGTTTTATATATGTGCATTATTTACTGCATTTGAATGTACCATGTGTTTATGTTTCAGGAAACATCGTATAAATTGAATAATTGTATTTATATCATGTGCTTTAATATGTATGTAATTTGCAGGATATAGTTACTTACTTCAGTAAGATGTGTAATAAATAAGTAGTTAATTTACAGTATTCATGCGTTCATTATTGAAATTTCACCTTTGTTATTGATGTATTTTCATTCTAAGTATTACACTAAAAATCTCATAACTTATGCTAAACATCAATGGATACAATAAACTCGACCATTGAAACGTCTGATTAATAGACTCATAAAATCGTATTTAATCAGACACTGTGTTGAGTCAAATCTGACGAATAGAAATAATTTTAGATATATCAATTTTAACGTATTACATAAATCTTTAATTAATATGATTCATAATTGTTGAGTAATTAATCCGCGCAGATAATTAGCACAGATTAATATTCACTAGATGTAAATGGTTTACACAATTAATTACCACAGATGTAAATTATATTTACACCACTAAATGTAAATGGCTGCACAACGCTTGGCATTAAATGTAAATGGCATCCAGCTTTAGGGCGAGATACATATGAGAAAGTGATAAACTCACATAAAATACCACTAGTCCCATTTACTAAATGTAAATCATTTATATCACGATTAGCATAATAAATAAACCCCATTTATGCTAACTATATCCTTTAGGAACTCCATCGGGAATCTGTCGGTTCCGTCATATTTCAATTCAATCTGTATTTGTCCGTTTACTATTCTGTGATGCCCAGACTCCCCATCGGTGATCTGTCGCCGCAGTCTCTCTACTTGACACCTGAGTTCCTGGATGTGGGTTGTTTTCTCTTTGACGTTCTCGTCGAGCTTCTGTTCGGTCGTCCTTTGTCGGCCGTCTACTTCCTCGATTTTCTGTTGCAATGTGTGGTTGGCTTCACCTATCTCTTGCTGCTGCTGTCGAAGCGTGTGGTATAATTCGGTCTTCAGTTCTTCCTGCTTCTTCTGATTACCATTGATGTGTAGATCTAGCTTGTTATGGACTTTCTTGATACTAGATTGTGTGGTCTGTGCCAGGCTTTTGAGTTCTTGGTGGTCCGACTCTCGGGCTTCCCACACTTCTTCAAACTTCTTATTGGTGTCATCTTTTATTCCTTTTGTAGCATCCTCTTGTTTCTTTAGGACTTCACTTATCTTATCGTCGCAACTGGTCTTATGGTCACGCATTTCTGATCGTATAAGCGCGAGCTGTTCGTCCATTTGTCGCTTGACGTCCTCCTTATGACTATTAAAATTTTCATTAATTTGATTGAATTTCTGGTTGATTTCTTCTTTAATTTCTTCTTTATGTTGATCGAATTTCTGATCGAATTTCTGATTCATCATCTTGAAGCTTTCATTATTCGTGCGCATGAAGTCCATCAACAATGAACGTAGCGATGCCTCTTCATGTGATTGCTGGGACTCTTGTGGTTGCTGTGACTCCTGTCCCCGCGCTCTGACCTCTGACGTCTCCTCCGTCATATTTGGTTCGACGACTGATGAGTTTTCTTCGTTGGTGTCGGGTGCGCCTAACTGGTTGTTAACGTCAAAGTCCATGCTATCAGAACTACCGCTAGCCATTTTCGCCTTGCTTCGCGTTATCATTTACCAGTCAAGCTAACCTTACACTTATTTAATAATGTCTTACATACTATATTATTGTAATTAGTCTAAATACTACTGTCTGCTCTCTTTTGCCATGCGATGGGCGCCATTTATAGTTAGCATAAATGGGGTTTATTTATTATGCTAATCGTGATATAAATGATTTACATTTAGTAAATGGGACTAGTGGTATTTTATGTGAGTTTATCACTTTCTCATATGTATCTCGCCCTAAAGCTGGATGCCATTTACATTTAATGCCAAGCGTTGTGCAGCCATTTACATTTAGTGGTGTAAATATAATTTACATCTGTGGTAATTAATTGTGTAAACCATTTACATCTAGTGAATATTAATCTGTGCTAATTATCTGCGCGGATTAATTACTCAACAATTATGAATCATATTAATTAAAGATTTATGTAATACGTTAAAATTGATATATCTAAAATTATTTCTATTCGTCAGATTTGACTCAACACAGTGTCTGATTAAATACGATTTTATGAGTCTATTAATCAGACGTTTCAATGGTCGAGTTTATTGTATCCATTGATGTTTAGCATAAGTTATGAGATTTTTAGTGTAATACTTAGAATGAAAATACATCAATAACAAAGGTGAAATTTCAATAATGAACGCATGAATACTGTAAATTAACTACTTATTTATTACACATCTTACTGAAGTAAGTAACTATATCCTGCAAATTACATACATATTAAAGCACATGATATAAATACAATTATTCAATTTATACGATGTTTCCTGAAACATAAACACATGGTACATTCAAATGCAGTAAATAATGCACATATATAAAACATACACGAATAATAAACAATCAACAATTATACTTATTCCTACCTAAAATGCGTTCATTATTTCTCAGATAACGAATTACGTTAGTGTTATTTTATAGATTTTATGATTCATATGACTCATATGTAATTATTCTCTTGGGGTTAGTTCTTTGAAAAGAGGCAACAGAACAGTAGTGTAGTATATACTACTAAGATTAAGTAGACATAAAGCTTATCTTTGAGAGTGTTTATCCAATTCCGTCGTCGTGAGAAGACACTTTCTAGATGATTCGTCGAAGATCATAATCACTGTTACGCAGAGCACTGATAATTTCACTTCACTCCACTAAATCTCCACTCCCGTCATGTGTATGGTATTGTGGTAACCCGCTGATGTCGAGTGTCCGGAGTTCAAATAGTGAGGTGTTAATGTTGTCATTAACTTGAATTGTTCTGAAAGTTTGCCATATTTGTGTACATGGTTAACTGTGCCGTCTATTTTGGGTGTATCGCGTACTGCGTGCTTAATTGTTTGGTATAGTTTATTCAACTAATTGTTCAACATGGTGATACGTTATGATGTGAGAATGTTTGAGGTGACACTCACTGTTCTACTTTAAATGTTAATTAGTATATTATTATGTGCGCGTCAGTTGAGATTTCAAGTCCCGTACGCACTCATAGTTTATATTTCCGCACAGAATTGTGTATAAGTGTGACTATACCGATGTCTTTGTTCACTTATGAATTTACAAATTAGTGAATCCGGTCGGTCGACATAATCAATCGTCTGTCTATCGTACGCACTAACTTCTGACTATTAATTGCGACTACCAACTGCTACTATTAACTACATACTCTTGACTACCGACTGACTGTTAACTGCGACTAACTGTTCGATTGAACGACTTGACTACTCGATTGAATACTTGACTATCCGATTGAAAATTACTGACTCTCGATTAACTACTTGACTGCCTGATTGAAAATTACTGACTCTCGATTAACTACTTGACTGCCTGCTCCGCGTCTTCGCCAAACAGTTTTATTGGAACATCTTACCCATAAGTCTAAGTTTCGATCTCTACGCCTTCTCGAACTCTTGATTGGTCGTACAAATTCCTACCCTTCTGTAGATCTCATCCTCTGTTTCACGATTCGTCGGCCGAACCCTTCCTACTCTCTCCACGAGCTCTCTTAGAAGATGCTTGATGCTGGTTGGTCGTCGTCATCCCCGGAGTGTTTCATGTGACGAGCGTAGCACAGATTCTAAGAAATTAGGACAATTTCATGGCCTTCTGTTATCCTTTGTTTAGACTTTCCCTAAGGTTCTGACTGAGCTTTTGTTAACAGACTCCAGGTCTTGGTTAATTGTCTAAGTTCCACGACGTTCGTTCCGCCGATTATCAACCCTTCGTTGTCTTCATTTCGGTGAAATTCTACTTTTCAGTCGTAAATTTCAGTAAACTGTCAAGAATGTGTTTTCACGCTGTGCAGGGTACACTGGCAGTATTCACTGAGTTACGTCTATTGTCTATCTCTCCGTTAAAATTGCTCTGTACTTCCTTTGTAACATAGTAAAGCCTTTCATAATTGAGCAGTTACACTTTGCTTCCACAGCAGGCGTTCCATCTCGATTCCGTGTAACTCGGCAGCTGGACGAAGTCTTTGTTTCAGATTGTTGGGTGCTGTAAATTTTGACAAACGGCTAGCTGTCAGTGACGCCTTGAAATACTCATTGTGTGCAGTGCTCAGACATTTTTTCTTTGTCTTCGCTCTGTCGTCGGGTTTGACGTGCCCTCGATTCGTCATTATTTACGACCTGGGCTTGTGTCCGTCGACTTGAGTGTGGGAACGTGTCACTTGATCGAGGAATTAAAATTTTTTTAAAATTTCGATCATTACACTTGTATACTGTGAATTTCTTTTAATTTTATTCAACTGTTGCTTCAAATTAAGAGCACTGCCATCTTTAAAACAGCTTGCTAAAAAAGCTGTTGTAGAAGTAAAACTTTAAAACTTACCGGTGCTTGAGCATGTCTAATGGAGAGTCGGTTAACCGAAATGTTTTCGTTTACGTTGATTGCAGCTAACAGGGGAAAGAACCCAGATTTGATGAGCACTTTATCATTAACTGACTCAGTAATTATAATCTTTAAAATAAAACATTGTACAAAGAAATAATGATACATACTTGTACAGTTTAAGTTTGAAAGACAACCATAGAATATGAGGCATCTATTATTTAGGTTGTCTTATCCAATGTCTTGTATCCAGAACATATATATAGTTAGCATTAGCATTTGTACGCATTAGACAATCAAGCATTTGTTCATCTTCAAGACAACGTGCACTAAACCCGGATAATAGTTGACTACATCGACTTATCACAGCCTGTAACACAAAACATGAAAATTACTCTTATAAGAGTTTCGTCTACGTCACTTTAAATTGTACACTTGAAATACTAGTTGTTTAAGTATTCAGGCCACCCAGAACTAACAGAAACTAACAGAAATGTTAGTTAAAGTTACATGTGGTTTGATGATCATCATCTTCAGTTGCAATACAAACAATTAATTTAGTTGTTAATACTAACCAAATGGATTACAGTGACACAAATTAATATTAACTGTATATCAAACTAATGTTAACTATTTTAAGGTGACTGAAAAATACAGTACCATGAGCTACTTTATAGGTTGTATAGGGTCCGATCGGTTACAGTTATTTGA
Source organism: Magicicada septendecula (assembly GCA_034769895.1). Taxonomy (NCBI): domain Eukaryota; kingdom Metazoa; phylum Arthropoda; class Insecta; order Hemiptera; family Cicadidae; genus Magicicada; species Magicicada septendecula. Next base: position 91,366,373 of record CM068369.1, on the reverse strand, counting down.
ATTAAGCTTAAGCTTTCGGTAGCTGATTTTGTTTAATATAAACCACAAATATACGGCAGAGTAGCGTTTTCGATGATAAGTGGCGCGTGTAAGAAAATGAGTGGCGTGTAAGACATTAAATGAGTCGTCATTATCAATGAAGACTGTAACACAAAAGACGAAGAAGAAAGTATTTAATAAACAATTCGTCTCTGCCACGGAACAGATTCCCTGCAGCGATTTGAACTCTCTGAACTATTGTCAGCTGTTCTACAACTTATGAACAGTCCCACCCCGTTTGGCCTTGGGCTATCGCGTTCCAGCACTCGCTGGGTAGATGTTACACACATCGTACTATATAACACTGAAAGCCGTAAAATAGGTTTTTTGTGTTACGAGTAACTCGCTAACAACAACAACAACTACGGAGTAAGGTTTGGTCCGTAGTGATCCACTAACCGAGCAACTGTCTGCGTGTTTGTCATGTTTCCTCGCTTGGCGCTTGTAGCAGTATGATTTAAATTATATTAAAATTAATTCTGTACAGAGTTAATTAATTACTTCACGGTAAGGATTACGCTGCGGCGTTTTGACAGATTCATTGTGTGTGCCCACTATCTTTGTCCGGATCTGGCAGGTGAAATTGAAAGAGACACGATTTAAATCGTGGTCTTTTAATATTGTAGCAAATGACTGGATTAATAGAGCGTGGAACCATAAACTTATAGTAGAATACTCTGAGCTAAACCTGATAGGTAGTGAAGGCCTGAAAACTGAGGAAAAGACGCTCCGCGAATAAATCGTTTTCACCGTTCATACAAGTAGGGCCTAAGAGAAGGATAATGTATGTACCAGAGGTGTGCTAAATTAGTAGGCCTATTTGAAAATAACAAGTACGAACGAAACCGTTCCAAAAAATAACACGTACAAATACCTGTTATTATATACCTATTTCCGTAACACACGCACTACGGGTATATGCGGGGAGGGTACAAACCAGTCGAAAGACTGGCGGACCCCAAGAATATACCCATTATACATATACCTGTATTATATAATTTGTTAGAAGAAATAATTTGAAACTAAAAGTATTAACGGTGTTACTTTACACTGTGACTTTATTAAGCTGTTACTGTTTAAAATAAAATAGGAAACAAGAGAATTTATAGGCCTATCTCCCTTTGGGAATACTAAGTTGTTCACTAGGAGTAAACAGACTGACATAGGTTTAATATTAAATTATTGATTCCATTTTAGTTATACAAATCATTTGCTAAACTCAGGCAATGAAATTTGGAGTTCACGTAATAGCACAACAAATAATGTTACATCAGAAACATATAATAAAAACATGTTACATATAATAAAAGACAGTAAGCCACAAGAGTTACAACAATCTCATCATTTACGTGAGATGTGCAGGGAAGTTAAAATCACCTCCGAAATCACATTAACAAAAAGTACTATATGGCCTATCAACTATCAGCCACTCTGTAGGTTATAACACAATATAATTCGATTTTTTAAAATTTACCACGTTTGTGACTAGAATAATATATAATTTGTTATTATAATCTGTATTATATATCTGCATAACACACGAGAATAAATGTACCATCAGTATGATTTTTGTTTTATTTATTAAAAACAGCTTCGTTTCTTTGGCATAGAGATATTCTGAACTTCGCTGTTTTGCTTCGTTTAGTACTTGTATGGCAATCCGCACATACCCAGAATGAAGTATTTAGCACCAAAAAGTGGCTTTCTACTCGTGTACTCGTAATACTCTTAGTACTGGTTTACTTGTTTATTCCCTAGTTATGTAGGGGGGTCCCGCGACTCGGAATCGGAACGGGTATTTCGACTTTTCAGTTTTCAGTTATCGTTGAATCGGAACAGATATTTCAACTTTTTAGTCACTGTTATATCCTCCGTTCCACAAGAATAATCGTTCCAAAATACCTGTTATAGGTATATCGACCCACCTCTAGTACTGCTTGCTTTACAGACAGAGAGCACAGTTAGTTTTGTATTATATGGGACTGAAAGGTTTTTAAAATTTGTCTATTGATTCTACGAATATGCTCGGTCAAAACTGACTTAACCATACACGACCCCCAGTCATTTAATCTATCCGTATACGCAATAAGTCGCGACCACACACCGTTTAGTCACTTTAAGTCACGTTATCGTTTAACGTGCAGATCATTCTGTAGCTGACTGAATTCTGTGGCGTGCTGTAAACTGTAACGAGTTTCGGGATCTTGAGTCTTCATATAACAGAAGCATAGTGCTTATGTCTGCTTCTCCCAACATGCCGACGTTCGCGCGCGTATCTTACTGTCGAGAGATGAGCATTTTTATCTCATGTATGAAACCAACACTGCTCAGCGTTTCCTTTTTCGTCGCATAAAAACGGTTAGTCCCTCTCTGGAAAGATTGCACTGCGATAACCTGAGCCATTTGCTTTAAAGTGGCGCAGAACATCTGCCTTGTAATCGGTAAAAGACAATAAATAAATTCTTAAGCCTTTTCGCAGCCGGCTTCAACTATTGGCCGGGCTGTTTGGCCGTGTCCACAGTTGTTGCTGACAGACGTTTCGGCCCCTCCATCAATGTCTCAGATATTGGCTACCTCAACTCTGTGGTGCATCGGCGGACACCGTGCCAGTCTTAGACAATGATGATGGTGGAGTTGGAACGTTTCTCAACAGCAACAATCGTGGACCACGGTCTAACCGCCCGGGCTACAGTGCCAATTTCAACATTAAATAAATTCACGATATCAAATGATATTTATAAACAATCGCGTCTTGATATAGTTGATGAAATAGGTATACGCTCAGGACGGTATTAACCTTCTTTAAGGAATTTAACAGCATTTTTCGGAGTTCATTTGATGAGTTGAAGTATATTTAATCTGAGAAAGTATTCAGTATTATGAAGAGCAAACAAAACTCAGAAGTCATTCTAGAAACAGTTTTCTCATGTCGCATGCCGAAACGTCACCACACTTGCTTACCCGATATAGAGTTAACATGCTGGGGATGATTAAGTGTATATTTTGACGATGTACGTGTGATTGTTAAATGGGATCGTACATTAATAGTACGTTCTGTATTTCTGCATCTTCGCCAAATCCTCGCTATCAGAATGCATTTTTTATTGTTTCTATTCTGAAAGTTGAAATTCTTATAGGAACATTACCGTTTTCAAGTTCACGTCCGCCGTCAACATAGTTTACTATTATCCGGGGTGTTAGGCTGTGGTCCACAGTTGTTGACAAACGTTTCGGCTCCACCGTCGGAGGCCATCATCAATGTCCGAGATTTTGGCACGGCGTCAACATAGTTTACTATTATCCGGGGTGTTAGGCTGGGGTCCACGGTTGTTGACAAACGTTTCGGCTCCACCGTCAGAGGCCATCATCAATATCCGAGATTTTGGCACGGCGTCAACCTAGTTTACTATTATCCGGGGTGTTAGGCTGTGGTCCACGGTTGTTGAGAAACGTTTCGGCTCCACCGTCGGAGGGCATCATCAATGTCCGAGCTTTTGGCACGGCGTCAACATAGTTTACTATTATCCGGGGTGTTAGGCTGTGGTCCACGGTTGTTGACAAACGTTTCGGCTCCACCGTCGGAGGCCATCATCAATGTCCGAGCTTTTGGCACGGCGTCAACATAGTTTACTATTATCCGGGGTGTTAGGCTGTGGTCCACGGTTGTTGACAAACGTTTCGGCTCCCCCGTAGGAGGCCATTATCAATGTCCGAGATTTTGGCACGGCGTCAACATAGTTTACTATTATCCGGGGTGTTAGGCTGTGGTCCACGGTTGTTGACAAACGTTTCGGCTCCACCGTAGGAGTCCATTATCAATGTCCGAGCTTTTGCCACGGCGTCAACATAGTTTACTATTATCTGGGGTGTTAGGCTGTGGTCCACGGTTGTTGACAAACGTTTCGGCTCCACCGTCGGAGGCCATCATCAATGTCCGAGATTTTGGCACGGCGTCAACATAGTTTACTATTATCCGGGGTGTTAGGCTGTGGTCCACGGTTGTTGACAAACGTTTCGGCTCCACCGTCGGAGGCCATCATCAATGTCCCAGCTTTTGCCACGGCGTCAACATAGTTTACTATTATCCGGGGTGTTAGGCTGTGGTCCACGGTTGTTGACAAACGTTTCGGCTCCCCCGTAGGAGGCCATTATCAATGTCCGAGATTTTGGCACGGCGTCAACATAGTTTACTATTATCCGGGGTGTTAGGCTGTGGTCCACGGTTGTTGACAAACGTTTCGGCTCCCCCGTAGGAGGCCATTATCAATGTCCGAGATTTTGGCACGGCGTCAACATAGTTTACTATTATCCGGGGTGTTAGGCTGTGGTCCACGGTTGTTGACAAACGTTTCGGCTCCCCCGTAGGAGGCCATTATCAATGTCCGAGATTTTGGCACGGCGTCAACATAGTTTACTATTATCCGGGGTGTTAGGCTGTGGTCCACGGTTGTTGACAAACGTTTCGGCTCCCCCGTAGGAGGCCATGATCAATGTCCGAGATTTTGGCACGGCGTCAACATAGTTTACTATTATCCGGGGTGTTAGGCTGTGGTCCACGGTTGTTGACAAACGTTTCGGCTCCCCCGTAGGAGGCCATTATCAATGTCCGAGATTTTGGCACGGCGTCAACATAGTTTATTATTATCCGGGGTGTTAGGCTGTGGTCCACGGTTGTTGACAAACGTTTCGGCTCCACCGTCGGAGGCCATCATCAATGTCCGAGCTTTTGGCACGGCGTCAACATAGTTTACTATTATCCGGGGTGTTAGGCTGTGGTCCACGGTTGTTGACAAACGTTTCGGCTCCACCGTCGGAGGGCATCATCAATGTCCGAGCTTTTGCCACGGCGTCAACATAGTTTACTATTATCCGGGGTGTTAGGCTGTGGTCCACGGTTGTTGACAAACGTTTCGGCTCCACCGTCGGAGGCCATCATCAATGTCCGAGCTTTTGGCACGGCGTCAACATAGTTTACTATTATCCGGGGTGTTAGGCTGTGGTCCACGGTTGTTGACAAACGTTTCGGCTCCCCCGTAGGAGGCCATTATCAATGTCCGAGATTTTGGCACGGCGTCAACATAGTTTACTATTATCCGGGGTGTTAGGCTGTGGTCCACGGTTGTTGACAAACGTTTCGGCTCCCCCGTAGGAGGCCATTATCAATGTCCGAGATTTTGGCACGGCGTCAACATAGTTTAATATTATCCGGGGTGTTAGGCTGTGGTCCACGGTTGTTGACAAACGTTTCGGCTCCACCGTCGGAGGCCATCATCAATGTCCGAGCTTTTGGCACGGCGTCAACATAGTTTACTATTATCCGGGGTGTTAGGCTGTGGTCCACGGTTGTTGACAAACGTTTCGGCTCCCCAGTAGGAGGCCATTATCAATGTCCGATATTTTGGCACGGCGTCAACATAGTTTACTATTATCCGGGGTGTTAGGCTGTGGTCCACGGTTGTTGACAAACGTTTCGGCTCCCCCGTAGGAGGCCATTATCAGTGTCCGAGATTTTGGCACGGCGTCAACATAGTTTACTATTATCCGGGGTGTTAGGCTGTGGTCCACGGTTGTTGACAAACGTTTCGGCTCCACCGTCGGAGGCCATCATCAATGTCCGAGCTTTTGGCACGGCGTCAACATAGTTTACTATTATCCGGGGTGTTAGGCTGTGGTCCACGGTTGTTGACAAACGTTTCGGCTCCACCGTCGGAGGCCATCATCAATGTCCGAGATTTTGGCACGGCGTCAACATAGTTTACTATTATCCGGGGTGTTAGGCTGTGGTCCACGGTTGTTGACAAACGTTTCGGCTCCCCCGTAGGAGGCCATTATCAATGTCCGAGATTTTGGCACGGCGTCAACATAGTTTACTATTATCCGGGGTGTTAGGCTGTGGTCCACGGTTGTTGACAAACGTTTCGGCTCCACCGTCGGAGGCCATCATCAATGTCCGAGATTTTGGCACGGCGTCAACATAGTTTACTATTATCCGGGGTGTTAGGCTGTGGTCCACGGTTGTTGACAAACGTTTCGGCTCCACCGTCGGAGGCCATCATCAATGTCCGAGCTTTTGGCACGGCGTCAACATAGTTTACTATTATCCGGGGTGTTAGGCTGCGGTCCACGGTTGTTGACAAACGTTTCGGCTCCCCCGTAGGAGGCCATTATCAATGTCCGAGATTTTGGCACGGCGTCAACATAGTTTACTATTATCCGGGGTGTTAGGCTGTGGTCCACGGTTGTTGACAAACGTTTCGGCTCCACCGTCGGAGGCCATTATCAATGTCCGAGATTTTGGCACGGCGTCAACATAGTTTACTATTATCCGGGGTGTTAGGCTGTGGTCCACGGTTGTTGACAAACGTTTCGGCTCCACCGTCGGAGGCCATCATCAATGTCCGAGCTTTTGGCACGGCGTCAACATAGTTTACTATTATCCGGGGTGTTAGGCTGTGGTCCACGGTTGTTGACAAACGTTTCGGCTCCCCCGTAGGAGGCCATTATCAATGTCCGAGATTTTGGCACGGCGTCAACATAGTTTACTATTATCCGGGGTGTTAGGCTGTGGTCCACGGTTGTTGACAAACGTTTCGGCTCCCCCGTAGGAGGCCATTATCAATGTCCGAGATTTTGGCACGGCGTCAACATAGTTTACTATTATCCGGGGTGTTAGGCTGTGGTCCACGGTTGTTGACAAACGTTTCGGCTCCACCGTCGGAGGCCATCATCAATGTCCGAGCTTTTGGCACGGCGTCAACATAGTTTACTATTATCCGGGGTGTTAGGCTGTGGTCCACGGTTGTTGACAAACGTTTCGGCTCCACCGTCGGAGGCCATCATCAATGTCCGAGATTTTGGCACGGCGTCAACATAGTTTACTATTATCCGGGGTGTTAGGCTGTGGTCCACGGTTGTTGACAAACGTTTCGGCTCCACCGTCGGAGGCCATCATCAATGTCCGAGCTTTTGCCACGGCGTCAACATAGTTTACTATTATCCGGGGTGTTAGGCTGTGGTCCACGGTTGTTGACAAACGTTTCGGCTCCACCGTCGGAGGCCATCATCAATGTCCGAGATTTTGGCACGGCGTCAACATAGTTTACTATTATCCGGGGTGTTAGGCTGTTGTCCACGGTTGTTGACAAACGTTTCGGCTCCACCGTCGGAGGCCATCATCAATGTCCGAGCTTTTGCCACGGCGTCAACATAGTTTACTATTATCCGGGGTGTTAGGCTGTGGTCCACGGTTGTTGACAAACGTTTCGGCTCCACCGTCGGAGGCCATCATCAATGTCCGAGCTTTTGGCACGGCGTCAACATAGTTTACTATTATCCGGGGTGTTAGGCTGTGGTCCACGGTTGTTGACAAACGTTTCGGCTCCACCGTCGGAGGCCATCATCAATGCCCGAGCTTTTGGCACGGCGTCAACATAGTTTACTATTATCCGGGGTGTTAGGCTGGGGTCCACGGTTGTTGACAAACGTTTCGGCTCCACCGTCGGAGGCCATTATCAATGTCCGAGCTTTTGGCACGGCGTCAACATAGTTTACTATTATCCGGGGTGTTAGGCTGGGGTCCACGGTTGTTGACAAACGTTTCGGCTCCACCGTCGGAGGCCATTATCAATGTCCGAGATTTTGGCACGGCGTCAACATAGTTTAATATTATCCGGGGTGTTAGGCTGTGGTCCACGGTTGTTGACAAACGTTTCGGCTCCACCGTCGGAGGCCATCATCAATGTCCGAGCTTTTGGCACGGCGTCAACATAGTTTACTATTATCCGGGGTGTTAGGCTGTGGTCCACGGTTGTTGACAAACGTTTCGGCTCCCCCGTAGGAGGCCATTATCAATGTCCGAGATTTTGGCACGGCGTCAACATAGTTTACTATTATCCGGGGTGTTAGGCTGTGGTCCACGGTTGTTGACAAACGTTTCGGCTCCCCCGTAGGAGGCCATTATCAATGTCCGAGATTTTGGCACGGCGTCAACATAGTTTACTATTATCCGGGGTGTTAGGCTGTGGTCCACGGTTGTTGACAAACGTTTCGGCTCCACCGTCGGAGGCCATCATCAATTTCCGAGCTTTTGGCACGGCGTCAACATAGTTTACTATTATCCGGGGTGTTAGGCTGTGGTCCACGGTTGTTGACAAACGTTTCGGCTCCCCCGTAGGAGGCCATTATCAATGTCCGAGATTTTGGCACGGCGTCAACATAGTTTACTATTATCCGGGGTGTTAGGCTGTGGTCCATGGTTGTTGACAAACGTTTCGGCTCCACCGTCGGAGGCCATCATCAATGTCCGAGCTTTTGGCACGGCGTCAACATAGTTTACTATTATCCGGGGTGTTAGGCTGTGGTCCACGGTTGTTGACAAACGTTTCGGCTCCCCAGTAGGAGGCCATTATCAATGTCCGATATTTTGGCACGGCGTCAACATAGTTTACTATTATCCGGGGTGTTAGGCTGTGGTCCACGGTTGTTGACAAACGTTTCGGCTCCCCCGTAGGAGGCCATTATCAGTGTCCGAGATTTTGGCACGGCGTCAACATAGTTTACTATTATCCGGGGTGTTAGGCTGTGGTCCACGTTTGTTGACAAACGTTTCGGCTCCACCGTCGGAGGGCATCATCAATGTCCGAGATTTTGGCACGGCGCGGCGTCAACATAGTTTACTATTATCCGGGGTGTTAGGCTGTGGTCCACGGTTGTCGACAAACGTTTCGGCTCCACCGTCGGAGGCCATCGTCAATCTCCGAGCTTTTGGCACGGCGTCAGTGATGAGGTAGAGACTCGTAGACCATAGCCTAACAGCTCGACTAATAGTAGCAATTTCAACATTATCACCGTTTTGTGATTGGTCACTCTAAAATTGACACTTTGTTGTTTGCGGACGATCAGGCTATTCTGTCGGACTCGGAAAACAGATTGCAGGTAGGGATATATTTGTTAAATCGATTCTGCAGAGACTCTGGATTGCAGATATCCACACGTAAGACCAAGGTGATGGCTTTTCGTGGAACTGATCCCGTACGGGAAAAAATGTTATAGATGGTACTGTCCTGGAACAAGTTAGCAATTTTGAATACCTGGGCTACAGTGTGTCTTATAATGCATGCAACGATTTGTGAATAAGTTGCGTAAGTCAACCTTATGTGCGGGACCATTAGGTGAACCCTTAAGTCAGCAAGTAAAGGAACACGCCTAAAATTCTATAAGGTGATGGCTCTTCCCACACTTCTTTATGGGTCTGAGAATTGGACTTTAACGAAAGGTCAGGCCAGTCGCATCCAAGCGGCTGAAATGAGATTTCTCAGGTACGTGGCAGGGTATACTCTCCATGATCGTAGAAGAAACACAGATATACGGCAGGAACTGAATATTATGAGTATACTCGACAGGATCGCCCAGTATCGGCTGAATTGGTGGGACATCTTTGCTGAATGAATGACTGCCGCATCCCCAAACAACTCTGGAACTATAAGCCGAGGGGAGGGAGAAGTGCTTATAGTCCGAGGCAGCGCTGGAGTGACCAGCTGTAATCTTTGCCTATTTGAGACCGGAACAAACCATCCTTGGTTTAATCCGTGAAGGGGATGATGATGATGATGATGATTGCCGTTTTCATCTTCATGAGTACAGAAGTCCGATCCGCAGTGAGGTCATCAATCTAGTTTGCGTATCATGCAAGTGGAACCACAGTGCATTAACTGGCAGCTATACTGTCGGGCAAAGTTGGAATTTTCAGTTGCGTAAATTAAGATAAAAAAATATTTAAAAAATTATGTACAATGTTGGATAAGGTGAAATATTGTGTAATAAATATGTAAACGCCCGCCCGGTTGAACCGGGACGTTTTGTACTGAATTTAGTTGGACATAAATTTATGTAAATAGGGAGGAGTGAGAACGGTTGACGAAAATGAATTAGTAAAATAATACCAAAGGGGGGCAATGACAGATAATTCATTTGAATTTTTGAGATTAATGTACTGGGCTGGGTGGCGGCTGCGCACTAGGATGAGTAATGGATCTGTCAGAACAACAAAATAAGGATTTGTAAGCCCTTTGGTAATTAAATTCTTCGGCGCAGTTACGTTTATTTTATGTAATTTGACCACAACAGTACAGTTTTGTTGTGTTTTATTTTTCAGGTATTACAATGTCAGCTTCTATTTGATTATAGAGTTTAACAATTTTCATGTAACAAATTAATTTCGTTTCACCTTTATTCTCGTTGCTAACGTATAAACTCGCCCTTATACACCAATAGAGAATTAAAACTTAAATGCTTGTACGGCATGATAACATTTCTCACCAAGATTTGTAAATCTTTAAGAAGAAACACGTTCAGGGGCGTGCTTAGGGGAGGCGGCGATGAACGGGACCGGACCCCCCTCCAGCGTGTCGAAAAAGTTCACGAAGCTTGTTATCACTTAATTTTTAGGCTGTTTTATTATTTTTTCACCGAGTGTACTTCAATGTAAAAGTTATTCTTTTTTAAATATACAAACAGGTTTATTACACAGCATTAGCGGATACGTTTGAAATATGAAATATAGGAAAATCAATTCAGTCAATAAGTATCTTGTAAACAATGTTTCAATACCGCGTATTTTCATTGTGTTATTACTGTTTACATTAATGGGATTGATTTCAGGACCTTATCACACGTTTTTCAACCACTTTAAGGATAGTAATGTTGATTAGTCTTAACTCTTTTTTTTCTTTTGCATGAAGCCGACTCGGCCCCGGACCCCTCCCCCCAGACCAAACTCTAGATACGCCACTGAACACGTTGATTAAACGTTTTTTTAATTCATAAGTACTGGAACTATCTATAAATGTTAACTTTGTACTCACATTCTCGTCTACAAGTAACAACAACATATTGTAATAAGGGTGGTTAGGTTAGGTCTACCGTGCTTACTACATTACAGTACTTACTACCGTGCCGCAAAGAATAAAACAGTTTATTTTGCAACATAATATGAGTACAATTTTGAAAAGCTCGTGCACAAATAGTGATAAAACTATCCTAAAAGGAATGCGCAAACGAAACTTTAAAAACTTTTGATATTCCGTCTATAGTGGATGAACATGATGGGCTCAGCCTTGACCGGCTCTAGTAAAGAAGCCCGGACTATTAAATGTGGCAACACTGGAACCAGCTGCTATTTTGAGGCCGACTAGACGATCTCTTAATTTATGTATTTCATTAATCAAATCGCGTCATTTTTAATTACCGGTTAAGAACAGTTCTATAATTCTTCATTTTTTGCAAATTAAAAGTTTATTATGTAAAGTACTGTTATATTATTTAAGAAATATAATAATTAACTCATTTATATGATACGAATTCAATGATTCGAACAAAATTTAATTCATTAGGGCTAACACTAATTCACTAACTTCTTCAACTTGAATGGTATAGTACTAAGTGCGCACAGACCTATAATTTAGATTTAGCTATAAATAGACCTATTGATGATTTTAGTAATGCTATGAAATTGAATCAAAATATAACATGTTCACTTTAACTATTTTATTACACTGCGTATAGGACTCAGACGCAACGTTGCCACGTTTAATATTCCGACCTTCTACTAAAGCCGGCCATGGCTCAGCTTAATTTTCAATTATTATTATTTTTTTTTTTTTAATTTCCTGATGTAAGGCGTGGATCTGTTTTCGATATCTGTCGCCACTGCTTAGACCCAGTCTGTATTCGTCCTTTACAATGGTTCCTGCGAGCATGTGTAAAATAATATTCATCGATTCGAAATTACATTAATTAACCTTTGGAGCATTAAACTGTAAGTCCCTTATGCTTCTAAGAGAATGTGCAACCACACACCACGAGAAAGAGGTAACAAAGCAAAGACAATACCTAGGAATGTTGACAGGAGGAAAAAGATTGTCATCCGCAGTGGGCAAAGTACTTCTAAAGTTGCGTGCTCGTATGCGAAGTGTCACTTAAATTTAAAGGGTTTTTAACATTTTCAAAATAATTTAAAGGTTTTGCTTAATCCAGTATGGCATTTGAAGATATACAGTGAACATGGTTTCCCGAAGCAGTTCCACAACAAGCTGTTTTATGTCGCTTATACAATACAGACGTGTCCCCTATAATTGTCGATTGTGCCGTGTCGCTGGCTCATTAAAACACAAGCACGAATTGTTCTCCTACTGTCTGCTCAACATTCATGTTTTATCTGCATTAAACCTTGATCCGATTAAGCGCGCGTTGTTACTGTCGGAGCTACAGCGTGTGTGACTAACTCGCCCGTATTGTTTTGGAAATCGAACGATGCATCTAGCCGTGCCGTGTTTCTCGTGCGTGCGTGCGTGTTGACTAGTGGTATGCGATCCATATTCCGTGTAACGTGTATGAGTTGCACGTTTGAGGGGGATTCATACTGTATATGCAAATTTAGTTTCAATATTTGTCGTATTGTTGACAACAGGCCCTGGCGCGTACTGTCGATTTGATTTCTGTTGATGTCTGTAAAACGCAGTTTTGTTGCCGAATTACCATCTTACAAGATGGGGTGTTTAGTACATGATGCTTACTTTTGTCATTATTGTCATGTTTCTGTACTTTTATTTTCCTACATCACAAACGGATATCGTATTATTTGCCCCAATAGTAGTAACATTTAATAAGTATTCTTTTTCGTGAACCAGAGCTCGAGGTGTTCGGGGGGTCCCTTCGATCAGTCACTGAAGCCTTTCTTGCTCTTGCAGGTCCCGCAAGGAGGCTGGGTCTCATAATAAACGAAAGGAAGACAAAGTACATGGTCACAGGACAGGAAGCTGGAGAAGTAGAGCGCATCCAAATAGGCATCTATTCCTTCTGTCATTATTGTCATGTTTCTGTACTTTTATTTTCCTACATCACAAACGGATATCGTATTATTTGCCCCAATAGTAGTAACATTTAATAAGTATTCTTTTTCGTGAACCAGAGCTCGAGGTGTTCGGGGGGGTCCCTTCGATCAGTCACTGAAGCCTTTCTTGCTCTTGCAGGTCCCGCAAGGAGGCTGGGTCTCATAATAAACGAAAGGAAGACAAAGTACATGGTCACAGGACAGGAAGCTGGAGAAGTAGAGCGCATCCAAATAGGCATCTATTCCTTCGGAAAAGTCAACAACTTTGTTTATTTAGGATGCCAAGTTAACTCCGATGGGTAAACAACAGAAGAAATAAAGCGAAGAATCACACCTCAGCTAATAGGCGCTTCTTTGGTCTCAGACCCCTGTTCCAGAGCAGAACAATTGCCAGCAGCATCAAGCTGCTTCTGTATAAAACATTGATCCGCCCAGTTCTCACCTATGGTTCTGAGACGTAGACCATTTCTATAAAGTCTGAGTCAAGCCTGCTGGTTCATTAACGCAAAATCGTCCGCAGCATTTTTGGTCCAATATGTGTGGGAGGTGAATGGAGGAAAACGACCAACCAAGAACTGAAAACTCTTCTGAATGAACCAGATATTGTGAAAATTATAAAACTTGGTAGACTCAGGTGGCCTGGACATGTGATCACAGTGGGGGAGAATCAAAAAAGGAATATCAAGAAAGGCACTCACAGAACATATCTATGGCACCAGGAGAGTTGGTAGACCCAAACTACATTGGGAAGACGGTGTGAACTATGATGCGCGCCATATCCTTGGGACCCGGAACTGGAGAGCAGCTGCACTTGACCAGGACAACTGGCAGTGGCTGTTAAAGGAGCCCTTGACTCAGTAATGGGTTGTTGCGCCGATGAAGAAGAAGAAGAAGGAGGAGGAGGAGGCTCGATTTGTTGGCTTAATATTTGTTAACTGTGAAAGTAATGATGCGGTATTGTGCAAAAACAGAACATGATAGAAAATATAAAACTGCTTTACGAAAATAAAGCTGATGGAAAAAATAGTAGACGGAAATCGTCAGTGCCCTATTTTCGTCTTGGAAAGAAGAAGTCAGAGGGAAGTTAACGTGTCTCGGGGAAAATGTTAGAAGTAGACTTAAGTCTTGAAGATAAAAATGTTGAGGCCAAATACCTTCTTCGCAGTAACCGTAAGTTGGAAGCGAAAAATAGAGGGTACTGTTAATGACTTCCAATACGTTTTCTCCTGTTGGAACGTAGATGTGAAACACTGGATAAGGTACAAATATAATAGAGAAATGTTAACGGCGTTTTGTTTATTGTAAATTGCAAGAAACTTAACATGTGGACTTGTGTGGATTGCTTTTCCAGAGTTGCGTAGTAAGGGAGATCAGACAATGAAGCAGCAGCTGCACACCTCCCTCTGTCTTTACTCCCCCTACCAACCAGCCGTGTGCTAGAACGTCGTATTTCTGCTGTTTTGTTGAAATTTTATCGCCAGTTCGTAAACAATTTCATTGTACCAACAAGTAGGCCTGTAGCTGTACATTAACAGATTTTGAAATGGATTAGTACACGTGAAGTCGTCAGTTTTGGGTAACGCTAGCCATTCGTTGGAATGTTCAGTAACCTAGTTTGCGAAACAGAATATAAGGATTTCATTAGATTAACAAAAAAAAACAGTACTATCGCGTACGCGAGTTGTTCAAAGTGAAGTCTTCTTGGGCACCAGGTACGAGTTCTTTGCTGTCGAGGCTTCTTACAGTTGTTTTTGTGAACTTTCTCCTCGTAATTGTCTTCCCCGCTTTTCAGCTTGTTTCTGTGTACTGTACCGTTGACGTTTAAGAATATTTAAGACTAAATACTTTCTTAAAGAAAGTATTTAAAACCATTTCGCTTTCGTCAGGGACTAATGCTTACGAATTAGTTTGTTATAACATAACACGCTTTTAATGAAATAATGGTGGAAATAACGAACTTGTGAAAACAGTTTTTATCTGTGATTCAGTCCTATTTTAATAGTGAGAAAACGAGATTTGCAATAGTGACTGGTGTTATGGATGTTTTTTCCCATAACCTTGCATGGGCATCTACCAAATTCGTCAACTTTTTTCGATCCTCTGGGGGGTCCGGTCCCGTTCGTACGGCCCCCTCCCGTAAATACGCCCCTGCATAAGGGTGAGTCTGCAAATACGTCATAGAGGAGTAAAGTTAGGTTTAAAAGATCAGTTGAGGAAATTTTGTGACCAATACAGTGTATTTTTGTTATGTTCATGATCTGTTTCTGCAGGTGTACACGTGTGCAGCAGTTGAAGATGTTCCGTTTCGTATCTTTAGTTTAACTTGAATGTATGAGTATTTATGGTAAAAAAACTCCCGTTTACATATAATATTGTTTATACCATATCCTTTCGGTCATCGTAAACATTTTGATGTTTCTTGCATTTACGTTAGACCTACTGCGTGTGTAGGCGGTTACTCGATTTTGTTAGAACAACATTGTTGAGGTTTACAAATATTCATGAGTGGAAAGTTTGGTTAAAAATGTGTCATAAACCTTAAATCAGTATTGTTTTTTAAGATCGAGTTTACGGACGTTTAGGAGCGAGATGGATTTTTAAAAATAAATAATTGTCGTATTATGCATTAGGATAACATTAATGTAGGTATTCATTAAATTTACCGATTCGTAAACCGATAGAACAGTTGCATGGTGCATTGGTTGAAATAAAAATATCCCGTCGACATCCAAGGCTGCTGCATTAAATGTGAAAATGGAACCTTGAGAAACTTGTGTGATGTATTATCACGATACATTTATATAGAACAACTGTTGGAAGTGAGTGGTCGGCCTTGACTCTCATCTTCATCTTATGGAAGAAAGAACTCTTTGTTGTTGTTCTTTCGTGTCCAGGCTTGCTTACGGTAGTTTTTGTGAGTTGTCTTCTCGTACGTACACAACATTGTCTTCGCGGTTTGTATAATCATGAGTTCGTATGTCACTAATATTTTTTTTGCCTGTACTTTGATGTAGAAATGTTCGTTAAAAACTTCACAAAGTTGCAAACTAAAAATGTTTTTTCTTGATTAGACAGATTAAACATTTCTTTTAAACTCGTCCAGTTGTCTTCACTGTTCTAATAAGTATACTATCCCGAATATCTATCATTATATTAGAATTTGATTTGACGTTTCAGCCTTCAAGACGACTTAAGAAATGAATCGTATAATAACCGAAGTCCAGGGGTCGTCCAAAACGATTGCGATTGTCCGAGGTAGTATTATTATTAAACTTTATATATTACTTGCTTAGACGGTTACATTGTGGGCGTCTCTAATTAGTAATAGGAGAACTTGATATGGTTCAGTTTTTCAAAGTAAACATTTATTTATAATTAAAAATAACATTAAAAGTAAACTATTAGGCGAAATGCTGAGTGATAAGATAGAATCTGGCACGCCCAAAAACAACATAATTAATAAAAAAAAGCTTGAGCCACACGCAATACCAGCACGTTTTATTAGATTAGTTCTAGCGCCACTTTCGTTTGCAGAAACCGTGGTTTCCTGCCCACGCCCTGCGCGTTACACTAATAAACAGACTTCACGCATGCGAAATTTGCGGTGAATGGGAATGTTTATATAAGTAATTAGATTGAGGAGAAAGATGTTATCTCTTAAGATGATTGAAAATTTGAGACTCATCGGGTTGTATTTAAAACGTTAATAAGTTATTTTTAGAAATGGCGCCTTATTTTTATCATTTTGAAAACTTTTGTAATCTCAAAACAACGGTGGGTATCTTTACGGAAACTATCTATATCCTTTCCCGATTTGAGAGTCTGTGTGAAATCAGAGCGTTTGTAGTAGACCTTAATCGGCTATTGCCGCATACCCACACGTAACCGCCATCTATTTCTGTCCTGTGCATCTACTTCTGCCAAGTTATGATGTTCCATAGCCTTCCTCATGTTTTCATACCAGGATAGTCTAGGTCTGCCCCTTTTTCCTCTGCCTGGGGGCTTCCACTGAAATATTTTCCTCGGCCATCTTTGTTCATCC
The DNA here is from genome assembly GCA_034769895.1 of Magicicada septendecula. Lineage (NCBI taxonomy): Eukaryota > Metazoa > Arthropoda > Insecta > Hemiptera > Cicadidae > Magicicada > Magicicada septendecula. Next base: position 91,349,403 of record CM068369.1, on the reverse strand, counting down.
ATTCGGAGTAAGTGACCGAACCACTTTAGGCCTCTTCGTTCTATTCTATTAACAATTGTGTCTTCTGCATGCATGCTTCTTCTGAGATCCTCGCTGGTTATTCTCTCCCTTCTTGAGACTGGCACTTGTACGGAGATAATCGATTTCTACGGCATTCAGTTGTCGTATAATTTCCATTCTCAACGTCCATACCTCACAGCCGTAAGACAGAACTGATTCAACAAAAGCTTTTCCTATCTGAATCTTTGTGGCTGTCGAAATATGTTTGTCCCACCAAATAGAGTTCAAGCTTCCTAAAACTTTCCTGCTCTGTGTTTATATCTTCTCCATTCGTAAATAAAGAATTTAGGTGTCTTATTAATAGGCGTACGTAACATGGGTATTATTGATCATGATGGTGAATATTTTAGTGTTGGGTGCTAACCGTTCATTAAAGTCTCCGTATCACCACGTCTAAAGATTGTTTCATTGATTTTATAAGCTTTTTTTAGTGCTGTGGGTTAGTGAATTTGTAAACATCAATGTGGGTAAGGAGTAATCCATGGTGGGCACTTTGCGTACTGTACACAGGTAAAAGTTTTATTAGTAAGTCTCTTTCTAAATACTTAGAGGTCTTGGCGACAATAATTTTTATTTGTGCACAGACGTTAGTGAAGAGCTTTTCATGGCAGCATAAGGGTAGTGGCGTATTTAGAATTTCGCCTACTAGAGGGGGGGGGGTGCCGTCGAGTCGCCTTGTTAAGTGTATAGGAAAAACATATGATAATATGCTGAAATCAATCCTATTAAAGTAAACGGTAATAACACAGTAAAAATACACTTTATTGAAACATTATTTAAAAGATACATAGGCTATTGACTGAATTGATTTCCTACATTTCATATTTGAAACATATACGCAAATGCTGTGTAATTAAGATGTTAGTATATTTTAAAAAAGAGTTACTACTATATTAGCGTATAAAACTGAAAAAAATAATATAGCCTAAAAGTTAAGAGATTAACCAAATTCATAAACTTTGATTAACCAAATTCATAAACTTTTTTCTCTTCTGGGGGATCCCCCCCCCCCGTAAATACGCTCCTGCTTAAGGGTGATGCAAATACGTAATGGAGGAGTTAAGTTAGGTTTAAAAGATCAGCTGAGAGAATTTTGTGACTATCCGTACAGAATACGGTATATTTTTGTTACGTTCATGATCTGTTTCTACAAGTGTACACGTGTGTACCAGTTGGTTTCTCATCTTTTGAAGGGGTTCCGTTTTCGTATCATCAGTTGAACTTGAAAGTACGAGTGCTTATAGTAAAAACCCCTTCCGTTTACTCAATTATTTGTACATATTCGAACTAAAGGTAAAATTACGACGAGACAAGCGAACAACAAACTTAAAAATACGAAACATTTTCATTTCTGAAGATGTATTGGCTTTAGTAAGGAAAGACATGTTCATTGTTCATACTGTTTATTTTGTCGAACTTAGGCTCACGTACACGTTTTAATTCAATTGTAGTCGAAACCGATGTCGTAATTTAGATTTTCTTGTTAATTTGCATGTCCATTATGAACATCATCATCATCATCTTCTTCAAGATTTAAACCAAGAATGGTTTGTTCCGGTCTCAAATAGGCAAATATTACAGCTGGCCACTCCAGCGCTTCCTCGGACGTCCCACACCTCTCCGTCCCCTCGGCTTATAGTTCCATAGTTGTTTGGGGATACGGCAGTCAACCATTCGGCAAAGATGTTCCCACAAATTCAGCCGATACTGGGCGATCCTGTCGAGTATACTCATAATATTCAGTTCCTGCCGTATATCTGAGTTTCTTCTATGATCATGGGGAGTATACCCTGCCACGTGCCTGAGAAATCTCATTTCAGCCGCTTGGATGCGACTGGCCTGGCCTTTCGTTAAAGTCGAATTCTCAGACCCATAAAGAAGTGTGGGAAGAGCCATCACCTTGTAGAATTTAGGCGTGTTCCTTTACTTGCTGACGTAAGGGTTCGCCTGTCCATTATGAACATAAAGAACGTAATACAGTCTTAGAAATATGAGCAGTTCACTGTTCACAAGTAACTACTGAGTCTCGCGTTGTCATCTACTCAACTTCAGTGTGCGATGAAATATTGGTGACAGTATTGTGTCCTTCATATAAAAAAAAATTATATCCACTACTAGTAGTACAGAACTGGAATGTGTAGTAAACCACAGAAGGTTGATCAATGAAAATTGTTACGGTAATTTGGTTGATAGTTTGGAAAGTAATGGTCGTATTTGATGAATATTTGTGATGTCATAACATTTTAATTTAACAATCGTGGATACGGGGTGTACATATTATTGTAACATCGTAACTACACCTTGAATGAGGTAAAGAAATAGACAGGAGAAATAAGAGACTAGAGACTAGTCCGGCTGTCACTCGTTCAGCTTGCTGCAGTAATTGTTTGCTCTCAGCATTGTGTCTGATTAAACGCTTTCTCTATTAATCACACAATCGCACGTGACAATACTTTGCAGTTCTGCAGACTGCATGCGCGCTGCGATTTGCTTCATTGTAAGTTTTTGGAATAGATGTTCGTGCGTATCAAATGATCGGTTTTATCATTAGTTTCATCTTGCGATTTCACCAGACTCTTGAATCCAATTGTGTTTGTTCGGACACCCGGTTATAGTCTGCTATACGCAATTTCGACCTTCGAACCCCATGCGCAGTTTACAAACGGAAGTAGATGTTCGGAAACAATAATTGACGTAGTTTTAATTAATATGATGTTGTTTTAGAATTTTGAGTTCGTCGGGCTCACAAAGATTTGCGTAACTGTTCACTTATTTGACACGTTTTAGCGTTTGCTGTTGCATTCGTAATTATGAAGCCTTTCCTTTTGTACCATGGATGTTTTCTTCAAACATCTGATGTTTTGCTCTGGTTTGAGATCGATTATGCAGATTGATGGACTTTTAGTACTCAGATCTTAGTATTTTTTTTAGAAGTGAATTATGTGACCCCATTCTAGTGAACTCTTTGTTACAACACCCAGAGTAACACGATTTGCCATGTAATGTCGCGATGCTTGTATATGTAGAAATAGTACTCTGTTTCTTAAATGACAGAATATTTTACATTGTATAGGGGTACACATTTTTGTCAGGAAATGCGTTTGTAAACTTGAGATGGTGAAGAAGTTGAAAGAACCTGAGTAAAACGTGGAACTCGCTGGAACAGTTGTTTTAAGTGCCTGTGTAAGTTTATTTATAACAGCAAAGCAAGGCAGCGTTGCAAGGACTCTCTCTGCAGCCAGCGGGCGTTGTATTGATAGCAGGCTGGCTGGCTATAGAGAGTTGTTGGTAATTGGAGTATGCGACCTTCACCTGGTCGGGTCAGCTAGTTTTATACAACACGTTTGTTGAAAGAAGTCTGTGTTACTGGTTGTCGCGTCAACTCCTTTCTCGCCTGTAGATCATGCATTTAACTCGGCAACGAGTGCGGGCAGTGTTTGTGTTAAGAGCCTCTTTACTCATCTCGGTTTGTATAAACGAAAGGCGATAAGGCGTAACAAGGCGGTAATGCTTCTCTAGATTACTTTTGTATTCGATTAAGCTTTACTTGAAAGATATCGGAGGTTGGACTTGGAAAATACGTACTCTCGTGGTGTCATATTTTTAAAACGTTATTGGTTTTAACGATTAGTACGCAGTGTTATTTGTTATTGACATTTAGATTTTTCCTCTAAATTTCCTGTGAGTGATTAAGAAAACAGACGATCAATACACGATTATAGGAAATGAGAACTTGATGAGAACAGAATACTGAAACAAGTAGTAATTTGAAATAACAAATTACAAGCGATACTGTAGCTTGCATTATGAAATCAATGTGTCGTTTGGTGTCCCAAGATTAACATTATTCAAACTACAACCATTTTTATGTCTTGTGTTTGTCAATCATTTCTTGAAGAAAATCTCAAAGAGCCATAAACGGACGCAGACAGGCATTAGTTAGTACGTAGAAAGCGTGATATCATGGCTGGAAAACAAAAAACTTTGTCAGAATATCTCGACAAACAGAAGAATGTTAACGTTGAGCTGCCCATACACTATCTATATTTTTGCACAATATAAATATTGTGCAATAGTATTGACAGTGTATAGGGTAGATTGAAGGTCTAAAATGGGTTGTACAATATATTGTGTGAATTCAAAAATATTTGAAATATATTGCACAAACTGGAAAATATTGTGTAGTGTATGGGCGAGATTGCATCATATCGGCTCATTTCCCTCCCTTTCGTCGGCCAGTGCACATAGTTTCGCTCTCACTGTGTCGCTGTCGGAGGAAAGAAAGGTCATTTTAGAGGGACTGAAGTTTATCGGTCTCTACCTGCCTTATGGAACGTAAAAAGTAAAGATTACTGTAATAGGACAAAAAAATGGACAGTATGATGAGTTACTAAAAAAGTTTAATAAGAAATATCTTAATGCAGATAAAAAGGAACTGATTACCACACAACTTGTCTCGATATCACTCAGCTTGTTCACTCGAGGAAGTTCAGGAGTCAACTAAGGTTGTACAATAATATTGCACTGTGTAGAGGCACCAGTCAATATTATTGTGCAAAAATATTGATAGTGTATGGGCAGCTTTAGTTTGGAAACAGTTTTCGATAATACGATGTGAATAAGGTTAATGAAGTATAATGAATGATAGTTAATGAAGTTTATGAGTTGTGAGTAAAATAATATGAGTGTTATATAATCGAATTTATTTAACAGCGAAGTCGACAGAGCCGAATGGTCACCCACCGTGTTGCGTATCGTACTTATATATATTTTACTTTTAAATCGAATAGCTGGGGTGAGATGGTGCGAATAGGAAATTACATAGCGTGTGCTATCTGATGGTCACCAGCGCAGTGACCGAACATCCTATTCCGGTCGTTTCAACAGATATTTTTTCCCATAACACAAACAATACGCCTAGCAGATTTCTATCAGTTTTTTTTAAATGAAATCGTATATTTAGTGGAACGTACAATAATAACGTACGTGTTATGGTTTACATTTTATATTATAATGTAGAAATAAAAAAATGTGTTATTATGTACGATGTTAATGCGTTAACTTAATCGTATTCTTTTACGGTTGCGGATTTCTCACACTTAAATGTAACCGATAAGAAAGTGAAACTGTAGCGATCACTAAATACGTACGTACGACTCCATTTAACGTTCGTAGCCGTTGTTTCGGACAAGTTTCGAATTTCGGATCAAACCATCAACGATAGTAGTACGGCATTCATTGCTTTCATCAATATCACAACTTTTATAGCTGAGCGAAATGTAAATTTGCTTTAAAATTCGACTGGGCAATAAAATATTTATTATTGTATTATATATATTGAAATTCGCACTCATGTGGTTGTCAGTAAATTTACTTCTCTATCCTTTGAGTGTTTATAAAATTCAATTTTTTTTCTGAACGTTGGTAGTTTTGTAAATTGACTAAATGGATCATATTTAATGACAGGCGATGCACTAAAAAGTGCCTGTTTATAGACAGGTTTTGTAACATTATCTTAATTCTGTTTTCCTTTTTTTTACGCGTATTAACTCAAACAATCAGTCGGACTCTACTGAAATGTCTAACTTCGTCATGCTTATTTGCTAAACTGCTAAATGTTATGTTCTGGACGAGGCCTCTCAGTGTTTCCACCTAGGTCTTGGCTTAGAACTTGAAAATAGTGGAAACACTGAAAGTCCTAAGTGGAACACTTGCCATGCTAAGTGTCATGTCCAGAACATGACATTTAGCAAATAAGCACGACGAAGTTGGAGTTACAGAGACTGCTAATTCAAATAACAAGATTAATAATCTACTGAAGTGTTTTTGCTGTAATTCGTCTTGTTTTCAACGGTAAACAACCCGTGGGTGTCAGAAAAAGAAACGATTATTTTCGTACAAAACGTAGCGTTTGTATCAAAGTACACTGTGTATTGCCAGGGCGTGGACAAGAAATAATTATTACAGATACATTTGAGTCATTCGTATGCCGCTTTCTGTTTACTGAACTTATGGAAATTCATATACACAAAGGTAATGTAAAAACGGTATGTTCACCAGTAATTAATACGTATAATAAAAATTATATTACCAAAGTTACAGAGAACTATTGGAAACACGTGCATTTGAAAGTGTCTACAGGCTCTTTGTGTAGAGTCGGTACACGTAATTTAAGACTAGGCAAATAAACCTAGATGGAAGCAAAAGTGTGCTGGACCCAGACTGGCAGGATTTGGAATTAAACTACTTTAACATCAACAAGTCATCGTTTATTAAGTGTCTTTCACTCTTACAGCATTTACATATGTTTCAATAACTGTTATTTATTATAGGCAGTGTTAATCCAGAGCCATTACTGACACCCTTTGTTTAAATGATCAATATTATAAAAGAACACAACAACTGGTTTGATAATTCTACATAATAATTAGAACAGTAAAACTGTAATGTTGCCTTTCAATTTAAATCAGAATTCATAGTATAAAGTAAGTAGGATAAAAGTTTGCAAATTTCAACACCTGTTCATACAGGATATTATACTTTGTCTAAAGAAAAAAAAACTTGCAAGAGACTGCCAGACATTATTATAATTCTAAAACTCCATTTTAAAACAAATTCTCATAGATCTGTGGTGATCAAAATTGGCAACATACATATGCTTAAGGCAGCCGATAATACTGCAATTTAAATCACCTTTAAATTTTTCTGACTCTGACACATCATTATTTTAATAAATCTGAATATAAATTTTAACATAGCTATTGCATTATTAGATATAAAATTCATAAAGGTGACATGCCTAACAAGGCTTACAGTGTTCAGTTAATCGTTATATTTTCAGTCAGGTACAAACTTAATTGCCTTTTATATCACTAGGCATCTGTGTTAATGACTTCTTGAACAGACTTAACATTTTCTACTGGTTTGAAAGAACAAAATAATGTGTATAACCATATAAATTGAAACTAAGGGAATGCTCAGATATTACACGAAAACAGAATTCATAATATATGAATACTTAAGCAAGTCAGTCTATGAGTTTGTGCTTTCACTTGTAGCAACAGGAATGTAGTTGTAAGTGATGAAGGAGTAAATGGAAGTTTTTCACCTGGTATGTCGAACCATGAGGTATTCCCTGGTGACTTGCAGTGTGGCTAATGAAACATGTCCCTGTCAATGAAGAAAAGAGCGAAGTTGGAGTTGTTAGAGGATGGTCCTTGTAATTTTTATGGAGAGTCCATGCGGCTGACGGCGTGGGCAGGGAGAAGCTGAGCTGATGTCTCCGCCGATGATATCCGGTGTCATGACATCATCGATACCCCACGTTCTTCCGACGAGTCGGGAACCCTGAGACACACTACGAAGTTATCTACTCATAGTAGAACGCCGCGAAGCCAAAGGAGAAAAGGTACCCAGCCGCCAGCCCACCAAAAGCTCTGTGCAAAGGCGAAGAAGAGAGTGCGGCACGGTAGCCGTATTATTCAACCCAAGAAGATTTTAACCAAACAAGCTAGAAATTGTTAGACAGCGGATGGCCGCCAACTGTATCGCGTCGCCACGGTCAGACTTGATTTCATCGCCGCAGCTATATACCTCACGCGAGCACAACACAACTCTCTCACTTTACTTGCCGAAGCCACAAGGCAGTGGAAACGGCGCGACAAATGACTGGCCGCGGGATTTGAATTTGCTTGACCGACGCGGTTTTCATTGCTTCGGCACAAGTGTTAATTAATGCATTTCAAAACTCTACGAATAGTGAACTGTGTTCTGTTCTGTGATCATCTGTCCATTAAAGGTTTACGGTGGTCTCAGGATAGAAATCACGTCACCACAGAGAAATTGTATAATCACAACCCTGTACAATCAGTTCAACAATTATTCCTTACAAATACAATAACTAACAAATAACGACTGATAACTAACAAATAATCACGTAATATCGTTTCTAGAGTCAACAGAGACTAGATGGAGGCGGTCAATTCTAACAGGAGTACAGAGCTACAGGGAACTATTTGAAAAAGTGAAATTACTAATTAATTAGGAAACTGTGAAAACCGAGTTCTGGGTCGGTTATCCATAAAAAAGTAGTGGGTTATGATGGTCTTCAAGGTAGAATCATACCAGCAAATGACATCTCAAACTTTATTCATTATCTACACAATTAGTCCCCACGAACACAAGAAGGAATCGGCTGCTTTCCGTAATAATGAATAATCACTAACAAATAATCACTCGGACAGCGTACGCAACCCGTGGGCGTTCAACACTACTTATCTACTTACTTCTCGAATGGCATTTACAACTCTGCGCCTGTTTGCCTTTTTACCAGTACAGTCTTTCGTTCTGCTCTCCTTTCAGCCTTTTTTCCAAATTCTTACTCCAGATTCCCATATCTTCTTCACATCATATTTCCATCTATTTTTTTAGTGTGAATTCTTTTTTTGCATGGGACTCCACTCAAAACTTGGTGTTCACTACGTTTACTCTTCACGTCCCCACTCGACAGACACCATCCTGTATACACGTTTCTTGGTATTCATAGTGTGAGCTGCGTTGACACGCCTTGCACTCGGATTGGTGGGAGGGTAGAGTTGCAATGGACCGTTTCACAAATCTCTTCTCCACGTGTTGAGTTCATTTGGCTTCTTTCTAATTTTTCCGTCGTCGTTACAATTGATTTTTTTTTAATATTAACAGTCTGATAGTTGTGAGATTTGAGGTAATCTATGAGCGTAATTAACAGGAAGTCTTAATGTTGGCATTCAGTTAGCGTATCACCAGCTGTTGTGTCTGTCGAAGCAGATGTAGTGCAGCGAGCATGTTTAAGGTAACAACATTTTTAAAGGACTTTACAATATCGATGCCGGTACCATACCGTATTCGAATTTTTTTAAACATTGTTTTGAGAATGGAAACTGAATTCAAAATGTCCAGGATTATATATTCACCGTTTGCTCTTAATCGGGGTCGTTGTTTCTATTGTTTCTCGAGCCGTTTCTTGTAAACTATCGTTTTCCGTTATTTAGTAACTATTTTCTACTTTCGTTTCATCCGTGCCGTAGTTACGCGATGCGTGGAGTCACTGGCCAGACGACGTTAATTAGCTAACATCCGTTAGACAAATTGTAATTGTCGGTGAATTACTGGAGGGTGAAACGTGTTATTTTAATTAATGGTTGTGAACATTTTTGCGACAATACGTATTTCTGTAGAAAGGTACATTGACTGCAGAAACTCATGTTACGAGTGACGAGCACGATGCGCTTTTGGCTTGGTGTCTGTTTAATTTGCAGGAATGGTGTCTGTTTACTGGCGATGTGAAACGAAAAGTATGATACGTAGATAAGCATATTGTACGTAAGACTACACAGGCTACACAGGCTGATAACGAGTTTCGAAGCACATGCTTCTTCATCGGATCTTAAAATATATTCGTCGTAGGAGGTCGTCATCGGTTACAATTCAATAGCACTGTATACGCGTCAGTAGGTCGCCGTTGTATCTGACGTTACAGCCTTTGGTAGGCTTTACTCTCCTCATCAATACTTCTCCATGCTTCCCTGTTCTCCGCCCTTCCTCTCCGCCCTCTGATTCCCATGCTAGCAAGATCTTCTGTTACGCCATCCACTCGTCCTTGGTCTGCCTCAGCGTCTAGTAGTATATAATCCTACCTTCAGAAATTCTTTTAGAGATTTTTTCCACATCTCCAAGTCACCGCATTCTCTGTGATCTGATGAATTTCACTATTTCTTTCCAAGCAGAAGCGCCTGTAGTTCATTGTTATAGTCTATTCGACAACTGCCTTCTGTTACTGGGCCATAAATTTTACGCAATATTTTGCGCTCAAATGATTTTAAAGGAGTTTCTCATTCTCTGTTAAAAGTCCACACCTCAGATCCGTATGTAACAACAAGAACTGGTCGCACCAGAGAATAATATACTTTACGTTTTGTAACAAGATTGTTTTGAAAGATGTTATTATTTGCAAAGTAGCCTCTGTTTTCTGCTTGTATCCTTTCTCTTATACTTAATCCTACGCGTCAGTACGTGCGCAATATAAAAAACGAAGTCACAAGGCGGACTGGAAAAGGTTAGTTTGTCTGTTTATACAAGTGACTTGATACCATGCTAGCAAACGCGTGCTAAATAAATACAGTTTGATAACAACGAAGTAGAAAAAGTGTCTTCATAATGTCTACGAAACGTCTGAAAAGAGAGAGGGAGAGAGAGAGAGAGAGAGATAGACAAACAGCAGACACGTAGACAGAGAAGCGTGTGACTTAGTGAAGGGGGAAGATATTAGAATTGTTACATTTTTTAATACTACCTACTCTTTATAATTAATATTACTCAATTTTAATTGTTACTCTTATAAGTTTATTATCGGAGCCTTTTTTGTCTTTCGTTTGAAATTGCATATTCGACATTTCCTTCTTTTTTTTTTACTAGTTATGTTTTACGCTCTGATGCGTTTATTAATATCGTTATTGGTTCTGCAATTATTCATCTCCCCGTATTCATTCAGCTCTTCTATTGCAGCAATACAATACGGTGTACTGTAGGTTATCTCGTTGCGTTTTACGACTCCAATAAAGAATTTTCACTCATCGCGAAAGCTTTATTTCCTGGTATTTAAGGTCGTTTCCATTTTTCTGTTTTACTGAAGTTTTTTATTGTGTACTCTGATTATTTCATTCTACCTAGTTCCTGATTTTGTTTGGATATCGCGTTCCGCTATCTGAAAATCGTTAAAATAATTTTAATTGGTAACGTACGAGGTTTTTAATTTTGTACGACCACGGTAATGACTTCGCATACTGTTGGCTTCTTTACACAGTTAATTTTTAAGAAGTACGAAAAGTAATGTTAATCGGAGTAAAACATTATTATATTTTAAAATGAAATTAGGTTACAATAATTTTTCATATTTTCGTAGCGCCAAGAGGCAGGGATCGTAAAACGCTTTCGATGTACATTAATATTTATACCCAATTGTCGGCACATTATTAATAAAGATGAAGCTTAACTGTGCCAAATTAAATAAAGTTTCGCTCGGTTGTTACCTTTGGGATAATAATAAAACAGTCTTAACGAAATTTTTCCAGCTGCGGTCGTGAACGCTCTCCGTTTGAGCTTACTCATGTGTTGTACTCTGGATAGTCTGTGTAGTGTAAATTGTTTTGCCCAAATTCATGAGGTGGATAGCTGCTAACCTTATTTCTCCGTTACTGTAATTGTTAGTAATTTTTCCGTTAAAGGGAGTTGAAGGGTAAGGTGAAAATTTTACAATTTTTTTTTTGATTAGCTTATATTAAAATATTATCTTTTTTACACAGTTTGGTACCAAAACCTTGGGGTTTTTATTGTTAAAAATATTTTTACTTTAAGTTAGAAAATTGTGCTGTACCCTGGTTTTTAGCAGTTTTTTTAACATTTTTGAAATTAGGCGAAAACTTGCATTTATTATCATACCTAGCTAATTTAATACAAAATATTGTTACATCTATTATAGAATTCACAAGTTAGACAAGTTGGAAAACTGGAATGCATAGGCCACATCCAGAAACGGATGGTCTGTCGCTTACGAAAACTAAACCTCAAGTTTGGTGGTACATTACTGTCAGACCAAAAATCAATAAAAGGGGTTGGCCGACTAACTGATAAAGTTATTGATAAACTTCAATCTTATTATGGAAATGCTATCAGAGCAAATGTAACTGACTTAGAGAAAATGAAAACAGCTGTTTGGGCTATATTTTTTCACAGTATACGTACTGACATCAGTTATGCCCACCACCGCCGGAAACCGGGTGAAAATTTAGGAAAGGTGAAGCAGAGAGTAAACCATTTCAACATAAAACTCTATTCCTGTCGCTGTAATGGAGGCCATAAAACCAGTATTTAGAGCATTGGCCAATCCAGACCTACTGAAAAGGTGCCTTCATGGCAAAACACAAAACGTGAACGAGTGGTTCAGCAATGTACTGTGGACCAGGGTGCCAGAAAATGTATTTGGTGGGAAAAAGATATTGGAGGTTGGGGCTTATGACGCTTTAATTACATTTAATGATGGAACTATTGGAAGATTGGAAGTGTTAAAACAGGTGAACTTTACGGATTATGGTAAACACACTCAAAGCACTCAAGAAGGCTGACCAGGAGCGGTTGCGGAAAGCAGAGTTATCAGCAAAGGAAATGACCAAGGAAGCAAGGATTAACATAGAAGGAGAAGAACTGACACTAAGGAAGACAGAAACAGCCACTACAATCCAGGTGCACTTTAAAGGCATGTAAATTGACATAAAATCACACAAAATGTGTACTATATCTTGTGTTTCTTGATTTTCCGAAAAATTTGTTTTTAACACTACGGTGCATTTATCTCATGAACCAATAAAGATATAATGTTGACATTTTTACTGCATATTATACTTGATTTTGTCAAGCTACTGTAGTAAAATAATTTTATTAGATGAAGAAATGTTGGTTAAAAAAAATTATATGTCAGAAATTTCATAATAAAAAAGATTTGAAAAGTAAAAATTTATAACGTTTTTATTATTTTAGATATCAGTATAATTTTACTACAGCAATTACAGATACTATGATAAATAAGCATACAAAATTTTAATCTTCTAGCTTAAGACTTTTGTGAGAACAATGTACCTAAAACCTGCCAATTTAACATGGGCAGTATAGGACTCTTCAACTTCCCTTAATTAGTATTGGCAACTTGGATTTAGTAATGCGTTATATGAGTACGTTCACTAGTTTCCCATAAAGTTTTGTATTCAATTTGATACCGCTGAAATGTCATTTGAGACTGCAAAGTTTATTATTAATGACGACGCGGATGGTTAACGTTGGCTGTCAAGTTCCACCAAAGTACACTGTGGTGGTGGTGGATGAGTCAAGCGTGCGAGTTGGCGCGCGAACATCCTTTGTTCGTCCTAATCGACTTCTATACTATCATATTAACTAGTTTGTCTTCCTGCGTTACGGTTCATTTGAGACGGAACAGGCTGAACGCGAAACAGCAACTCCGAGGCGGCGGGGAACAGGTCGTTAGCAAAACGGGTTTTTGTCTTTATTTTTTACGTTCTAACTCGGTTATCACGCTTTGGGACTTTGGGACTTTCTGTTCTGATGACACGTTATGAAGATATTTTGTAAACTTGTTTCTGAAAGTATGGTTTTCAGCAGGTTCTTCGTGCGTAGTTTTGTTAAAAGCAACAGTAACCACAATGAGTAATCTTTCATTTTTTCCCATAGGGACTGCTCAGGCGCCATAGCCAAATGTTATGAATTTTCAACGAAAGTAATAACAGCATGTTTGTTTAGACCTGCCGAATTTGTAACTTATTCGGAAAGTAAAAGAAGATTGTACCGTTTGCAGTGATTTACAAGAATGACTAACTAGTAACCTCCCAAACAGTAAAAATTAGAAACAGTCGGATTTGGGTTACAAGTCCATTTGCGCCCTGCTGATTTTCATAATTTAAAAAGAGTTTTGGTCTCTTTACTGGGCCCTAGGATACCAAAATTTTAAAATTTCCAAAACTTAACGCTACGTTTAGGTTTCAGTTAAAATTCTCTTTAATTAGATTTCCCACGTGAACTTGGTGATTTTATCAGAATTTTCACCGACTTTTTGGGCCTTGACGTCTAACGTTCAAAAATTTTGAAATTAAAAAAACGAAGACTATATTCAGATTGTGGTTTAAATTCTCTTTAATTTGATTCCTCACATGGCGTTTTTTTTTTTTTTTCACAATTTTGACCCCTTAAACTTTTGCTTCCCGCAATCAATCTAAAAAATAATAGAGTTATGTAGGATTAAAGTATTGACACGCATGTCAGATATCACAGCAAACCAGTTGATGCTTTCAAACGTGGTTGTCACGAGACATACCCCAAATAGAGACAGCCAGACAAATCCCAAACGGAACTGAGAACTCTATGCGCTCGTTCAGCAATGTACTCTATTGCTGTACAGTGGTTAGCAGTTATTACAGGGTCGAGACTTTACAAATAAATCGCTTCTGTATCCATCCTGTAACCAATTTCAGTTGCATAGGGGATCATAAACACGTGGTAACTTCTTGTGTAATGTGTATGAACGAAACTATCAGTTGTTGTAACTGTCAGTGTATTGTGTCATCGAAACTATTGGTATTCATTAAGAGTTCTTAACAACAGTACACATTGTGAACTTAACCGATTGCGTGAAAATTCTATCCATACATAGTGACCGAATACACAGCAAAAACGACAGAAGTGAATATTTCTTTCGTCAACATGACTGTAATGTATAAAAAACAGTGGTTTTGAAACAAGTTAAAGGACGTGTGAAGAAATGTGCGGGGTAGGCAGAGGATTTATTGAAGGAAAAATTAAGATGTGACAACGTGCGATGTTTTTAATGGCGAAATAACTCCCTGAGCTGCAGAACTCGCTAAGACTTTTGGAAAAGATTGACTTCCGATTTTTAAATTTTCAAACCTAACACTATGTTAAGACTGTGGTTAAAATTGTCTTTAATTTGATATCCCATTTGGATCTTTGCGATTTTTTCAAAATTCTGGTACACCTTTTGCACCTTGGTGCCCCAAAATCTTTAGATTTCCAAAACTGAACACTATATACAGATTGTGGTTAAAATTCTGTTTAATTTTGGCGTGTTGCCTTTCTTAAAAGTTTCGGCGCCCACATTTTTACTCTCTGCCACCCCATTTTTGGGGGATCAATTTAAAAAACAATAGGTTTTAAAGGTTATATGTGTGGATGCGCATGCCACTTTGTTGTCGTGACACGTACTTGTACGGACAAATGCCAAACGGTCGAGTTACAACTGGGAGTCGCTTCGCTCGCTCAAAGTAGTCGTAGCTTTAACTGAAATGGAGTGGTTACAAGATCTAAGTTTCCATGAAGATAGAATCCGATTTGTATGGTTGAAATGGGTTTGAAATTCGTTTTTTTGTAAGAATAAAGCGGCCAAACTTTTTTACACTTTTATATAAAATCCATCTTGTAAATGTATTTTTAGCGTTACTGATAACATCAGACTATAGAGAGGTTGTACGAGAATATATTCAACTTCCTCTAAGTTATTTAACTCTGTTTATTGTTACTTATACGTGTCTTAATGTGTCTGTTTGGAAACACTGCATTACATAGGCCTAGCATGAATTCAACTAAGTTCTTCGTACACAGCTTCGGAAATGCACTGTGGAAGCTTCTAATAAATTTGTTGTTACAACAAACTCTCATTCTCAGATACCCAACCTGTATCGAAATTATACAAGCTTTGGATTTTTCAGTTTTGATTGTCGAAAGGATGAAGAGGCCGACCGGGACACAGCATGACCATGCTCTTTATACTAAACATTTTTGGAGATACGAATGACCAACGATAGCAGTACCGAGTGTTAAAATGATTCCGAGCCGTCGTCATCGGATATAATGAATAAACGAAAGCTGGGAAGTTTTTATTTTTATTTACTTTTCGTTATCAGTTGTTTTTGTTTTCGTACAAACTGTGGTTCACAGTGTCATTTGACAGAGTATATAAACATTTTGTGTCATTGGTAGAGTGTAACATAGTTTTGTAACTAAGTTTAGAGAGCTGCTGGACTATTATTTCTAAGTCCGTGCCGTGCTCTCGTGGAACAGAATTGAAATTTTTATGGAGACCTTCACGGTCAGTTTGTTACAGTTAATTGTGTCGTAGTAGCTTTATAAGGTAAGGCTGTCAACGTTTTTCTGGAAAATTAAGAAACTTTCATCTCTAACTGTAAAGTTTTAAAAATAACGGAAGCGATACTAGTGTAAACTGGGCTTATACGTAATGCGTGTTGCGACTGCACTTCGAATTGAACACTTCTTGGACCAAGTTGAGTCGTCCAAGAACCATGTACAATCTTTCAAGAATACGTGAAGTTATAACGTGAACTCTTCTCAAACAGATATTTCACATAATCTCTCTTCTCTCTCTCTCTCTCTCTCTCTCTCTCTCTCTCTCTCTCTCTCTCTCTCTCTCTCTCTCTCTCTCTCTCTCTCTCCCCCTCCTATGGCGCTACAGTCTCTGTTGGGCCCTGGCATCCTTCAGTTTTCCCCCATTCTCTTCTGTCGGTAGCCATCCTCCTCCACGAAGGCACTTTCAGTATTTCTTTCGCATCCTCATCCATCGCGTCCTCCCATCTTCTCCTCGGTCTTCCCACTGGTCTTTTTCCGTGGATTCTGATATTCAATAGTTTTCGTGGTGTTTTGTCTTCCCCCATCCTGGGCTACATGACCAGCCCACCTTAGACGCTGTAGTTTTATGTATTGTGTTCAAGTTATATCTTATTCTCCAGCCGTGTACGTCATTAACTGGACCCAGGCTTCTTCGTAATATTTTTCTTCCAAAGATATCGAGAGTGTTTGCTGCTTTGGAGTTCAGGGTACACATTTTACAGCCGTAGGTTAGGATGGGTCTTATTATTGATTTGTATATCCTTAGTTTCGTGATTCTGTGGATGTCTTTGGATCTGAAGATACTTGATATGGCAAAATACGCTTTGTTGGCTTGGACTATCCTGTTCCGGATTTCGGCTTATTCTGTGCCGTTTTTTGCTAATATGGTTTCCAAGTATTTAAAGTTGTCCACCTTCGATATTGTCGATTGTTCCGTATTTTCTTTGTCTTCTAGTCTGCACTAATATTTTTGTTTTATCTATGTTGGTTTTTGAGGCCTATATCGCTAGCATTTTCTTTGAGCTCAAAGTACGTTTCCTCTGCTCCATTTTTTGTCCGACACATTATGTTGATGTCGTCCGCGTACACTGCTAATTGGACCGATTTGTTTGTCAGTACGTTATTTCTTCCTATTAACAGTTTTCTGATTACATATTAAACAAGGTCGGGGCCAGCCCGTCTCCTCGTTTTAACCCTCGATTGATTATATTTCGCATAATAGCCTACTGTAATTTATACTTATTATATTGTGCGGTCTTGTTTGGTTTGAACCGTAGCCATGAATTAAAAGTAAGAATTGATATTTGGTATACTTGTATGTATTTGGGGTAGTCATTATCAAAGTTTAGTGTACAGAGCATTGAAGCAATGAAGATAATGTCGTAGAGCTTTTTCGTCATTATTGAATGTTCGAACGTTGGTAGCAGAGCTGGCAAAGAAAGCAATGATGAACAGCGAAACTCTTATTGAAATCTGCTTTGAAAAAACGAAAGAATATGAATCTCTTTGGTGGCGGAAGTTGAGCGTCGAAGCTGGAAGTCGTGAGCTATGCAAGGCACATTATAGTTCTATTATACCGTTGGCAGTGGAAGTGAACTAACCGGCCAGAGTTTCTATCCGAGGGGAACGGAGAGAAGGACACTATATGAACCCCTGATTGTCAAAAGGGACCCGAGTCATTTTTTACAGTTTGAGAAAAACAAAACTATCCGAAATCTACAATCCTCATCATTAAGATTTCAGAAAATGTACACGACCTTCTTCTGATGTTTAGGAAAGATATTAACAAAGAAAAATATAAAATATATATTGCGTAGCTCATAAAAAAAGTACCATTGACTCGGGTCTTTTTTCCTCTTAACACAACTTTTTAATACCCATTTTTAGACGGTATAAATTTAATACCCAACTTCAATTTTTTAGAGGTTATTAATAAAATATATTTAAATCAGAGAAGGTATTGTATTTATAAGTTTTCTGTATATTATAGTACAGTACTAGAAACAAAAAATTAACATTAAGTATGGCACATAGTTTTTTTTTATGAACTTTCTTAAGATCATCCTTCTTTAATGTCAATAATCAGGCATCACTCAGTGTTGTCTGTAGTTTCCCACTGAAGAGTTTCATTATAAAATTGTTTATGTTCAGCAGGCATGTCATACTCATAAAGTTTTCTCAAATCAGCAATTTTTTTGCTGTAATTGGGACATAACCTCGAGGATACGCTCTAGCTTGAGGTAATACAATAAAATCAACTTTATTAAGGTTGAATGTTTGCAGATTTTCAAAATCATCCAGTCTGATGTACTGGCTAGCTTTTACAACTCCTTTACATGAATTAGAAAAAAAAAATAATAATTTTGAAATCATGAACTTTTCTCTTTCTTGACGTGGCAGATATCTTGTTTCATCAGACAGATTTTTTGTAAGCTGTGGGCCACCAGCTGAAGAAGTCTACAATCGTACAACGAAAGTAACCATAGCTGGAAATTTCTTGGAAGAAATAACACAATTCGGAATGGTGTAAAACTTCTTGTCACGTGTTCTTATTGATCTTTTTATGATGCTGAAACTTCTGCCACAAGGTTTGTAAGAGTGTCCGTGCAAAAGAAAGAATTGGGCGATCGTTTTGAATGTCCCAGTATTGCATAATGCAAGACACTCTGGATAAAGTCTGATTTTTAATCTGCCCCTAACACTTGTCCGCCAAAAGACATTACCCAGCATTGTTCAAAGTAGGGATGGGCATCGATGACCGATGGTCGAAAAACATCGATGGTTAACATTCTGTGTTCGATGTTTTCATACTATCGATGGTTCCATTTCGATCTTTCTCCTTTAAACATTTTTGATTTGGTTGCTTGTTAGATTTTGTTTACAGTTCAAACATTTTAAAGCTTAGATTGATTGTTTAATTTTGTTTATTATAAATCGACAAATTTTTATTTTAGATATTAATGGTAGATCCTGGGTAGTTGGTAAGTGCTAGGTACCGTGTACTTGGAGTTAGTACATGGAGCTACGTAGTTGTATAGTGACGTAATACGGTAAAACTCAAAGAACAAAACCGTTTCATAGAAGAGCGTTCCATAGGCTTCAAAGTTAGCTTACAAAACGTACGGAATTACGGTTTACACTTTACGTTAGTCGTATTTTGTTTTCATTCAGATTTAGTTTTATGTTTTTTACAGTTATTTTTCATTCTAGTGTAAACATTTTTCTCTTTTAATCGTGATAAGTGTTTTAATATAATTTATAAATATTTTATATTTGAATTTTTAATATCATCGGCATCGTTATACTTATCCACCCGTTAATTGTGCCACCCAAAAGTGAATTATGGAAACATTTTGTCAAAAATAGTGACAATAAAAGTCTAGTTTGGAACACCGGTTTGGAAACGTCGATGTGCTCTTCTCGACATTAACATCGATGTTAAAAATATTGTGAAGTAGTAATTTAGTAAGAAAGTGCAGTGTGTGTGTGTGTGTGTGTGTTGTGCAAGCATCACAAGGTTAGATATCTACTGGTACAATGCACACTGCAATATGCGCTCTCCCCTTCCCCCACCAGCGGTCTTTGTCTGCCAGCTTTCACATCTGACTCATTCTCTCTCGATTTCCTTGTCTCTGGGTCGCCTGTTGTTACTTCGACGTAACAGTGTTTTTATAATGCCAATAATATGATTCTTTCTTTGTAACTTTAAATCAGGTCAGTGACATCTTGTAGCGCTGGATCTGCGGACCGATAGATTTGTAATTATGGTTAACCTTCTTTGTACGGAAGTCGTGGCTAATTGACTGTTAGCCCATCAGCCTGTATCGAGTCAGTTGCTGTTCCAACATATTAATTGTTTAAACGTTTCGAGATGCTTGGCTTCGGTTGAAAACCAGACAGTACACATTTTTATAATTTACAAGGCTTGCGGAACAATTTGCGTAGCCATAGGTGTAATACCCACTCACCCTTAGTACGCGAGGTCACATTCCGTTGTTATGGGCACAATTTATCTGCTGACTTTGTGACGTTCTTTCCGCGTTTTGTATGCTGATTTCACCGTCTGTTCGCGTTACGTAGGACATACGTAATGTTTTGTCTTCCTGATAATATCCTACCACAGCACTGCCATATGAGTCATCATAAAAAGAAGGATTAGTCTTCAATATATCGTTGTTGTTGTTGTCGTCAGGAATTCCAACTTTGTCGTGTTTACTTGCTGAACTGCTACTTGTCATATTCCGGACGAGGCCTTTCAGTGTTTCCGTCATTTTCAAGTCCTAAACCACAACGACGAAAGGTTAGTCGTTGTTAGGACAATGTTTAGGTCGTGGTTTAGGCCTTGAAAATGGTGGAAACACTGAAAGGCCTCGTCCGGAACATGACAAGTAGCAGTTCAGCAAGTAAACAGAACAAAGTTGGAATTACAGAGACTGCTAATTCAGTAATAACAAGATGAATAGTGATGTTCTCAGGAAGTTAACACGGACACTATTATTATACTGAACGTGGAACTAGGTATCACGTACGAGAGAACTGGAATTTCATTTTAGGAATCGACATCGTTTGTAATTGAATACAACTTATGCGAATTACGTTTAAAGTTGAGGTTTATTTAGTAATTCATTGAAACTGCCGCTAGGACGCTACGTAGACAAGTGCAAACCACGTTAAAGTTTTACGTTATTCATCATCATCATCACCACCACTCCAAGGACTAGGCCTTAGACCTGTTCCGGAACCCATCTCCTTCTTGGTCTACAGACATCTCTCTTCTCAAAAGGGAGATAACCCAAGGCAACCACAGGTTGACGGATATCAGGTATGCGATTAAAGTGTTCACACCATCTCCTTCTATCCATTTGCATTTGCCCTCTTGCGTTAGCTTAGGTCGTTTTGTCATATTTCCCATCCGATTTCCGAGCCTCATATGCGTTCTGTAAATACATGTATTTTTGCTTAAGCGGGTTACTGGCCTGCTGTAAAACCCCCAACCTGGAGGACCAAGAACTTTGATTTCTGGCTGCTCTTCCCCTAGAGTGTTGCTTTCACCTCAGCTGACGAGCTCTCTCTGTCCGATCGCAGTAGACTAACTAACTTAGCCCACGTGTGCAGCCGCTGGCCTACCTGTAGGCTCCTCCGCCTCCTCACTAGATGCACACCCTGCTGCCGTTGTCCACCATCCTGCCAGGCCTGGACCCAGAATACCCCCAGGCTACCCTGACAGAACCCCCATATCTCGTTTGCTTGCCGATCCACTCCACCGAAGGGATTGCGTACCATAACCTTAGAGTGGATTGCTGGGTATTACAGGCCCCATCAACGTGTATGTGAGAGTGGAGAGGCTAGTGATTGACGTTGACTGTTGGCTAACAGGATACATAAACGCTAAAACTGCTATAACGGAGTCTCGAAATCGCATAACATCTAGTTTCCAATAATTGTTGTATCAGCAGAACCAAGGCGTTAAACAAGAGATATGCTTTCTCTGTAATTACTTCAGAGACTTTTCCATAAATGTGTTCGTTTGAAGAGTAATGTCTCTGTAATAAAGAACGGTAGTAGGAATGATGAGTGAGCGAAGAGTGAAGAAAAACGTGTTCGTCGTCTTCCATTTGCTGCACATTTTTCAAATTCCTTAAGTTAATATTCAGGTGTTCAGGTTGCTGTGAATACCTGGTTTTGTACATTTTTCGAATACATTGTCTATGATCTCATAACAACGTATGTAAATTGAGGGGTTAGCAACACATAGCCGCTGGCAGTCGAAGCCCACGACAGATTTTTACGCTAGTGGCTTACTGTGAATGACGCTTTTCCACTTCCCCGTTTACCCACATCATACGTATTTTTGTTCTTTGCAGAACCTTCTACTTTGGGGGAGTTATATTACATCATATGTTGACTGCCCCGTTGCGTCCTATTGTGTAGTCATATATTTAATCGAAGATGTATACTGTACAGTGACGATGTTGTTTTTCTGTTTACTAGTGGGGATTATAAAAAAAGTTCTTGAAGGCTGCATTTTCGTAGGGTAAAGTGCATAATGAAACATTCTCTACTATATTTTTGTTAATATATTTTAATTTAACGAATAACTGGAACCCTCTTCTTCAAACTATATTAATGCCATTAAAGGTTTACTAAAGCTGTCTCTAATTTAATACGTAGGCCTATGTTATTAGTATTAATACAGGTTATAACTATCGGTCTATTTTGTACATCCAAGTATTCATGAACAGTGGCGTATCTAGAATTTGGCCTAGGGGGGAGTCCGTGGTCGAGTCGGCTTCATACGAAAGAAAAAACAAGTTGAGAGTAATCAACATTAGTATGTTTAAAGTGTCTCAAATCAGTCCCATTAAAGAAAAACGTAATAACACAATAACACAGGCATTATTGAAACATTGTTTACAAGATACTTATTCACTGAATTGGTTTTCATATATTCCGTATTTCAAACGTGTACACTAAGGCTGTGTAGTAAACCTGTTTGTATAGGTTAAAAAGAGTTACTACTATATTAGCGTACACAGCTGAAAAAATAGTTAAACAGTCTAAAAATTAAAGAGATTGACAAAATTCGTCAACTTTTCCGACCCCCTGGGGGAGGGTCCGGTCCCGTTCGTCCCCCTCCCGTAAATATGCCCCTGATACTGTAGACTTTCGGAAGGCGGCTGGAGTTGCTGGCTTTATCCCTCTCACTCATGCTGGAGAGCAGACGAGGTTTTTCTGAACACGCGGGTGTTCTGTTCCCGGGAAAACCGGTTAGTGTTTTATGTCGTGACTTTTCATGGTTTCAGCGAAACCACCTGCTGTCTCCACCACAAAAACAAAGAGAGAAACAAGACAAGAAAGAAGACAAACAGAAACCACATCTTTCATGTTTCTTTACTTAACATCTAGCCTAACCTACCCATAAAGACCCTTTACCGTTATTTGAAATTTTTTAAATTAACCCAGGGGAAGTAAACTGCAGCAGGATCTTCAGGCTGCAAACAGTATAACGAACTTTTCAGTAATACGGGGAACAGCCAAAACTTAGCATTTTTATATTTTATAAACTTATAATTCAACCTACAGACTACCTACCAATAATGTTTAAACTTAAAAATTTTCTCTGCTGCCACTGGAACTTGGCCAGATGGTGGGGTCTAGCAGTGATGGTGGAGCCAACTGCACTCGTACCGGTGCGGATTCTGGCCCCTGAGGCCCACCGGTATGCCTTGTTCCCACACCGGTACAGCCGGTGGGGACCCGGGTGTGATGGTCGACCCGAAAACAGTTCCGGTTCGTGACCTCCAGCCGGAGACCACCAATCCGACCTCCGAGCATCCTTTTAGCCCGACCCTCAGCCGAGGAATCTGGGCCTCCCGAGCCGCTACGGCGGGTGGGAGTCGGGAGAATTAGGAGGAGCTGCTACGGCTGCTCCCCCATTCGCCAAGCCTTGGTCGTCAGCCGTCAACCAGGACCGAGCGCCGCCCAACCCAGCAGACGTTGCCCGGCCCGCACCGCTAGAAGGTGACCATAGGCACATCCTGGCATCACCACAGGAAGGACAAAGCCCAACCAGGGTAAGTACTCAAATTTGTGGCGTGCTGCTAGCCTCAGGACGGGGAGTTAGACACCAAGGAATCCACCCTCACCCGGGATAGGTTCCCCTCTTTCGAGGTTAAGCCCACCCAGACTCGAGCTTCCGCCCCAGTATCTACTTTGCTCCCACTATTAAGTGACTAATTATTAGTCAGCTTTATAAAGATAGCGAATTGTGCACACGATAACACTTTTAATCAACGCCGCATGGGATTTTGTTGAAACAAGTCCAAGTAAGACACAGCTACAACGTGTTTTATTCACAAAATGTTGTCGTGTGACTGAGACTGTTGTTGCACACCGTAAGATTATTATTTCTTGGTACTGTAAATCACATTCATATTGAGTTTAATGAATTTTTTCTGTGAATTTTACTTAGAATTTGAAAATGGTAGTTTCGCTGAACAATGAGCAAGTTATTACCTTTAAGAGCCTCCAGATGGTCTAGTAGCTAGCGGTGGCGATTGATGCGCTCGTGGTCCCAGGTTCATTTCCCGGCGGAGGCTCCGTACGGCGTGCAATGTGTCGTGAGGCAGAACTGAGTAGCCGCATGAGATAACAGCGGCGCCCCCTGGCTGCGGATACCGCAACTAGCGGCTGGCGACGCTTGTACTAGCCATGCAACCGTCACACTAAACATAAAACCCGCGCGGTATCCCTTGCTCCTTTAGGGACTGTTGAGACGAGTATTTTTTTTTAATTACCTTAAAGGATGGATGCCCAACAACTTGAGTCATGCCGTTGGGCGAGAGGCCCGATTCTAATCAGAAGCGTGTGTTTGCGAAAGCCGTCCCTGTCCAGACGCCTTCGGAAAGTAAACGGAATATAGGTCTTCTCATTTCTGTTTGAAATGAGAATTATCTGACGGAGTGTATTCTGTTCGCCCAATCTTCTACCTGTGTCCAAATTGGCGTTCGCTAGTTTTATTAACGTGATTTAATAATCGCATCTTCGTGTAATTCAACGTTAAATTGCATTAGTTCTGTGTTACACTCGTGATAGTCTTGGGAGTATATCAGTTAAAGACGCAGAATTCTCTATTGATTGTTTGCGATGTCTCAACTTTTAGACGCATACCTATGTAGCAATCGGAAATATCAAAATTTTCATATATTAGAATATCATTCTGTAAAAAATCGTTATTTATTGTCAACAATTTGGATTACTACCCCTAAAACATAGTGAGGTCTAATGAATGCATTTTGACCCTTTGGGAGGGGGGGAGGTCCGGTCCCGTTCGTCCCCCCTGTAAATACGCCCCTGATACTGTACACTTTCGGAAGGTGAGACTGGAGTTGCTGGCTTTATCCCTTTCACGCATTCTATCCACGTTTTCAGTTCTAGACCAAACGACTACACGTTCAGATTAGTATAGTTTCAGGCGCCCTCGAGACTGTGAATCTTTTTGGATTCTCTAGTACACTTTACTAAAGAACGACGATTGAAAGCTATCATCAAACGAAACGTGTATATTCAGACAAGAGTTCCGTGAAGAGAATACGGCCCTTTATTGTGATTCCGTAAATAAAAGTTAACCAAAGAGTGAAGCTTTAGATTGTGCGCTGTTTAACGGAAATTCACTCGGCAGCCGGGTGTTGAAAGAGCAGTGCATTGTAGCTGCAGGAAGCAACGGCAGGAGATGCTCACGCATACGTGTCACGCTGTCAAGTCACGCATTCTGTTTACGTAAACGAGTTGTTTTTGGAGATCCAAGTCGATCCGCTTAGTTTTTATTTCTTTTTTTCTTGCCATACTGCCTTCACTGCCACGCAGTAAGTTGTAGAAAGACAACTATTTTACTTCAATAATTTGCCAGTATGTGAAAGTGTGAGTCTGCGCGCGGTTTTGTAACGTATTGCCACGTTACAAATCCAGGGAACCCATCTTAACTGACAGTTGCCAATTACATGGGCTGCCTACGTTGTAACGAACTGTTATTAAACTCAAATTAATAGAACAAATTACATAAGATAATTATAAGGAAACAAGGGAAGGTATTTCACTGATTTATGCACTCATTTTCATGTGTAACAAGATGACTTCTCTTTATTAACAACTGTTACTCAAAGATCCCATGACATCATTAATTAGATTAAAATATTTAAATGCTTTTCATAAAAACTTAGGGATCAAACTGATTCTGCATTCTTTTACCTCGGATCCGAGTTTACTTTAAGTATATTTATAGCAAAGACTTCTAAGTATTTTGAGTTCATCTAGACGCTTGCAAGACTTCTTTTACCATTTGAAGAATGGTATTATTACTTAAAGTGATTATAAATTACATTTACATTTAAGGCGTTACAACGTACGATATTGAATCTTACAGTAAACTCTTAGCTTGTCTCATTTTAATTTTAAACAAAATTTATAGTCTTTGAAAAGTCTCTTTTTAATGTGAGTTGTGTATCAAATATGATTAACTCTCGATAGGCAAGCTATCGAGTCACCTTTACAATTGGTCGTAGTAACCTCGTCCTGGGGTGTCTCTCTTTGGAATTCTTGAAGTCGGCATCATCATCTGGGTCGTGTCTTCGGCAAGTACTAGATAGGATGTTCACTGCGGAGATTGAAGTTTCTTTTGTGAAAATAGGTGTAGATCCACGGAGGTCCTCGTCAGCGTCTTATGCATCGTATACGTGTATTTATGCAGATCACATCTTCATGTATAAGGTTGTACTTGTATTTACCTCTTGAGGGGAGACGTCATCTTGTTTACTACTAGTTAAGTTTTTGTTTTACTTATTACATTTTTCTTCTTAACACATCTTTATATCATTCACACATTACACAACGCTCGCCACATTTAGCAGTGGTAGCTAACATTTTAAAATTAAATTAAAAAAAAACAAATGCATTTTCGTGGAGCTCTCGCTCATACGTCTGTACGGTCTGACGGCAGCATAGTGACTCTCTAATACTAGATTCGACTGGCACATAACAACGGAGAGGGGCACGTACTCCGCGACAATATAGTTCCTATTTTTATTTAAATTGACATTCTTATTACCAAAAACAATACATTAATTATACAT
The DNA here is from genome assembly GCA_034769895.1 of Magicicada septendecula. Lineage (NCBI taxonomy): Eukaryota > Metazoa > Arthropoda > Insecta > Hemiptera > Cicadidae > Magicicada > Magicicada septendecula. The sequence goes on along the minus strand of CM068369.1, from coordinate 91,322,977 downwards.
ATATAATTTAAGTGAATTATTTTAACTACTACTCGTGCCTTCAAATTTCGAATTACAAACATTATGATTTTTATATCTTCCTAAATTACAGACGACTCGATAAACACGTTGAGTCCGGAACTAACAGGTCACCGCATGATGACTAGCAAAGGGTTAATTGTGATATTAATAAGTTTTTTACAATTCGACTTTTATTAGTGCTTCTGTTGATTTTCATTCACTTCTCATTCTCATTCTGATTTAGTACAGGGGCTTTAGGTTTAATAGTGCGATTTAAAAATACTTAATCGCTCGCAAATTTAATTTTTATTTATTTAAGATTACAGTTTCAATTAAATCGTAACAGTTGTAACGATTGTCCGTCACCAGTAGACCTACGTGTAATGTACTCTAGACTAATTGTTAAGTAATGCGTCATATATTACCATACCGGGAAAGAAGACACAAATATAAATTCCAGCGTTAATTAGTAAGTCTTAACGACAGCATTAGCAGTTCTATTGTTTGCACTCACCGACTCGCTGGTCAAACAAACGATGGTGTTTCTACGACGGTTGTAAATATTTATTGCGTTGTTTTGGAAAACAAACATTACCTTGTTGTAACATTGGCATTTTGAGCATTGTTCTTCAGATCCAAATTTGTTTTTCATATATTATAAAGCTTCATAATGTTATTATGTAACACATCACCAACAGACTTTCCCATTTTGCGACTTGGTGGTTCGCTGTAGATGATGCGTAACTTATCAAGGTCCTAGGCGCCGCCATATTATCGTCACCCAGAACTCGTCAACCTGATTTATAATAACGGCAGAAGTCACACTCCGTCCTTACCATACCATACCATACCATACCATACCATGCCATGCCATGCCATACCATACCATACCATACCATACCATTCACGTCTGTCTGTTTTTTAAACTATTTAATTGTGTACAGTGTACTCGGGCATGAATCAGTCCTGTTATTTCCTGGATCTGATTATGATAATTGTAGAAGTGTACGTAAAACTGAGGCGGCTGCAGTGTGCTGGTCATTTCGTAAGAATGGATGACAAACGAATCCCTAAAAGAGTCCTTATGGGGAGTATGGATGGTAAAAGACCAAAAGGCCGTCCAAGGAATAGACGGGAGGATCCTGTCCCTGAGGATGCAACAGAGATGTTCGAAGTGCGAGGATGGAAGTCCTTTGCTACTGATACAGAGAGGGAGGTGGAGGGTCAGGATAGAGAAGGCCAAGGCTCGACTTCGGGCTGTAGCGCCATAGGAGGAGGAGGAGGAGGACGACGGCAATTACTTATCAGCACCTTAACTACTGTTAACTAACTGTTGGTCAAGTGTTGAATGTCGACTGTTACTCTTTTGTAGTGTTTTAAATCGGTGTATGGATTTAAAATATATGTTCCGAGTATATTGTTTCGAAGTTGTTACTATTGAAAATTAACTTGCTGATTGTAAGAGGTGTTAACAAAACAAGTCATATCAATATGCTGATAAGTTTTATTAATTGGTTACAAATAAATTTCATTCTTTTCAGAACTCGGCTTTCTCAAGAGTTCATTCTGAAAATGTGTGTAACGATAACAAACCTTATTCGTATTTGGCCGAAAATATTTATTAATTTCCGATATTATGTCTAAAGAACGAGTTCTGTAAATTAAGTAATGAGACTAATCATGTAGCAGTCAATATGGCAGCATTGTAAGGTTTTCATTAATACAGATGGTTAGATAAACAGCTGATCGATATTGAGTATTAATATTTATTGTCTATTGTGAAACGTAAATAAGCTTTTCGTGAAAGTTTTTTTTTTTTTGAGTGGCATCAATTGCGAGTAACGTTCTGGAATCACGTTTTGTATTAAACTCGGCAACAGTGTTACTGAGACTTTAATAAAATTGACAAAAGCTTATGGAGATGAAGCTTTGTCAAGAGCACAGGTTTTCAGAAGGTTTAAACCATTTCCAGATGCCCGGAAATCAATTAAGGATGATCCACGCTCTGGAAGACCGTCAACGTCAAGAACTGACGACAGTGTTGATCGGATCAGGGACTTGGTGCGGTCTGACCATCGATTAACCGCAGAATCATCGCAGAACAATTAAATTTGAACCACACTACAGTTTATCAGATTTTGACAAACGAATCGGGAATGAGAAAAGTTTGTGCGAAATTGGTTCTACAAAACCTCATTCTTGAACAGAAAGACAACAGGATGGAAGTGTTCACACAGCACTCTCGGTTAATGAGTTTTTGGCAAAGGAAAATATTCCAGTTGTTCCTCACCTCCCTTGTTCACCTGACTTGAGCCCCTGTGACTGCTTTCTCTTCCCGAGATTGAAAAAACATCTCAAAGGACATTTAAAAAAAAATGTAACCGAACAGTTGAAGGAGATGCCAGTTTCTGAGTTCCAGCACTGCTGTGAAGAGTAAAAAAGCTGTCTAAAGCGCTGTGTGGCTTCCTAAGGGAACTATTGTGAGAGTCCAGATATAGATTTATTGTAAATAAAAGGTTTAATGAATTAGTCTCATTACTTAATTTACAGACCTCGTATTTCATTTTATGAGTTTATTTCAAACTGTATGTCGGTTCTGTGAAAATTTCACCATTGCTATTCTACTGCAGGGAAGCGCTAATTCTGAGCGAGAAACTTGACGCAAACTCAATTTGTGTAGCCATAGGCCATCGTCATCTGAGTACCGTCTAAGTTCTTTTGTAAAGATGATGTTTCAATACAAAAAGGTATGTGTTTCATTGTGTACTTTTGCTCAGTGATTCAGGCAAGTCCAAACCGTGTGACGATGCAGATAACAACTCAGTTGGGTTATTCCCGATAAACGTGATCGTGTACACATAATTGTATGGCTTGTTTAATCGTTGTTCTTATTAGTACCAAGCCACGGTGACGTAGACCTTTTTTATTAGTCATACAGAGTTAATAATTTCGTACGTGACCGAACGAGCACTCTATAACAACGAAACTGCTCACGTTCCGTTATACTCTTTGTGCTATGCAAGACAAGTGTTGGAGGAGCTCTTGTGTGTAGCCTATTATTTGGAATTTATGCACATCATCTGCTGCTGCTGCTGCTGCTACCAGAGAGGTTAAAAAACTTTCCTTCTGGAGGATGGATCATTTATTCAATATGTTTAACTGAAGGAAATGGTAGTTTATGTGGCTGGAATGCGCATGAGTGGGGGGCTGATTTCCTGTTCGAGCCTCTCTATGCAGCGTGGTCGGTTGTCTCGTTTTTTTGTATGTAATTGTTATTATCGCTTTTATTTTTCTCTAACGGCTGCAATAACCCGAGATACAGTGTGTGATTTAAATCACGGAGGATGTCAGAGACAATATTTTGTGAATGTAGGACGCGAATTGTTTCTCTGTTTTAATACGGTACGTGTCGAGAAGATTGTTGAATACGCCTCACGGTAGAAAATACGATGACAGTTGTATAATGAACGGATATGGTTATGTGACTTCAGTACATAAAACTTGTATTGATAAGCGCGACTGTCAATACATGCACTTGCACAACACACGAAAATAAGTAATGTGAATCAGCAGATGTAAAAATGTGTGAACTGCATGTTGCGCGGCCATTGTTACCTGTACGAGTCGACTCCTCCCGTCAGCAACGGAAACCCGTGGTTTCACTGTGTGACGAACCGACATTGGTTTGTGAAATTGCATCGTTAATAGCTTTCTGCTACATTTTATGACAGAACAAAAGATTGTTCAGGAAACAAAATTTTATATACACGTTCAAAATATCGGTATGGAGAACCATACATGACTTCCATGTTCTAAGATTTTTATTTAAAATCATTTTCGAAATGAAATATTTCCATAAGAATTACTTCTTTCTGCTTCTTGCTTCAGCCTTAACCGCAGTACTGTAGTCACTAACGTATACCACCTCACGTTAGCGCACTCGATTTTCACTGATGATGGCAATCAATGGCACTGCCGAAACGTCTGGTTTTGTAGAAAACATTGGACCACGGCCAAACAGCTCGGGAAGGAATTTTAACAACAAACTATACTTCTTTGTTGCCGATAACGTAGTACACAAAAAATTGTCCCCTCCCCCTTCAACTACACTTTTCATTTATAGATATTTCATTTACCCTTCTACAGTGGATTATTATGACCTTCTATTCAGGATACTTTATTTATCAGAATTAAGTAGGCTACTTTACTCTTGTTAAAACATAAAATGTTGCAGGTAAACTACCCCTTCCCCGTAACCAATCTTCACCAAAATCAATAGGCCTTGAGTCCTCTGCAATTCAGGTATGTATGCAAAAAATTATTTGATTCTGTTTGAATATGCGGCAGTTATCGTTTGCCATAGAAAAAATTCAACACAGACACACAGAGACTTTTCGAAATATGACTTTTCTTCATGTTTTGAGGGTAGTACAATCAGAATCAGCCCTTATCTCGAACACGATTATTTTCGCCATCACCATACTTCCATTTCGTTATGGAACATGGAAGTAATAAATAAAAACGACGTTGGAAATATTAAAACGTCTTCTACATTAAATTGCATCTTACCATTTAATTTTGCGAACTGAATGAGGGAAGATTTCTAGATAAGGTCATCTTCCTTGTTGTGCCTGTAGCATTCTTGACACATGTTGGACAGTGTGAGAGAGCGATGAGTAAGGCTTTCAGGATTGAGGCCTCTGTAACGATGTTTTGTGCCAATAGAAATAATTTCATTAGGTACGAGTTGGGCGTTCACAGTGTGCCTATGTGACTACTTTAGTCTTTGTATATCAAGGGAACTGGGAAGTCGTTGAGAGTTTTAGACAGCCTTGTAACTTGAGGACGATTCCGGAAGCTTCTTTGTTAATAGTTATTTTCATCGGTGGAAAGTCGTATTTGGTAAAAATTACATACCAGCATGGTACACTGAATCATTCTTTCATTTGACTAGTTTAACTAGAAATTTAACCATGGAAATCCAAAATTTGTAGAACGCAAAACGAATTTCAAATCCGTAAAATTGTCAAGATTCAGTCGGATAAGGACAGCTACAAGCAGTTTTATGGGCGTTGACCGTGGGGTATAGGTATGTCGATGTATACGCAATGTAGCCTATATATGCAATGTGTTTGTTGTATCCAATATGTATATGCTGATGTATAATTCATATATGTTGACGTGTATACAATAGAAAACTACCTCTTATATCTCCATGTCCACTTAAGATTTTTGTTTTCACTGTACAATATCTGAGTACGTGATGCATATGAGTCGTAACGAAGAGCTACGTGAGCCCAACAGAGTTTAAATGTAGTAAGAAATTTACTGTTTGGTAATTAGAAATTTCCAACGCCAGGCCGATTGGTGAATGGCGTATTTTGTGCCCGTTCTTTTCTTCGTCATAGGTCTTTTTAAGAAATTTCCATCCCGCGAATTTTTCAGACTTTTATTCTTTCATTGTATACCGTAATTGTTAATACACCGTGAATGTATGAAGCACTTATGATTAATCCACAATGTGTTAAAAGTTTTAATTTTTGTGAGTTCAGGTGATAAAAATACTTATATAATTATATACTGTGTGGTTTTTACTCCTTTAGTCCTGTAGATGATAGTAAGTACTATAAACTGGGCATCAAGCTTTTAATTAACGACATTTATTAAAGCACGCGATCGTCTCTTCTTAACAACACAGAACACATCAGCATCGTATCCATCCGTACGTGTTTCCGTCCGACAGTTGTCATCATTCGATATTTTGTAAAATTATATCGGTAAATTTATTGAAAACGTTCTCTCGTTTCTACTTTTTCTTGAACTTGTTTGTAAATATAATATATGGTACTTTGCTTTATCGTGAAAACATCTCTCGGCGATTGGTTACGAACGTAAGTAGCGTTTGCGCTTGCGCGCGAACATAGGCTACCCTCATATCTCTGCACATTCTTTCTGTTTAATACTGCAGTAGTTAAATTAAATTGCTCACATAAATGTTTGTATAACGTTAATAAAATATAATGTTTGTTGCTTCATTACAACATAGAGTTTGAGCACGTATGAAATTTAGCCTGCGGATACGGCAGTCCATGATGGAGCAGCGTCTTTTGAGACCCGGTTTTGATGGAAAAGAATTGTCTAGACCTTGTTTTGTACATATCGCAAATAGTATTAGTTATATTTCAACATAGTTTTTGTGATTACGGATATATATCACGAAACCAGTTTTGTGGAAGTTTGCCAAATTGTTATATGCAATTTTCATTCTCTGTTCATGGCGTGGCTGACTGCAAAATATGGGCAGCATTCAACGCACTACCGAGATGCCCAACACTACACAGGCTAAAGTAAACCTGGAGAGCATATTATTACTTTTACTCTTCCAGCTGGCGCTTCGCGTAAACATGACGTTAAACATTTTACATTAATAAATTATGTTTGTAAGAAGTGTCATCATCTTGACGGCTTACAATCCTTGCGACTCTATAGCTGCACTTTTAAACTCTTGATTTGTGAACATAAATGGAAATAATGAGTTAGTTTACCTCTTCCCGCTCTTCCCTTTCAAACACAGTTTCTCATTTTACTACATTCTCAATTACGTTTCTGCATTCCTTCCTATCTCTTATTCTCTCACTCTCTCATTCCACTCCTTCATTTTCATAACTACTTTCATGGGTTTCCAAGTACCCTGATATTTCCATCTCGTCGTTGACTTTCCTTTCTATCTCTTTTCTTGGTGCATTGCATTTGCAATCTTTATATTAGACTCCGTCTGTCCGAACCATCATGTTTTCTCCATTCTCTTTATTCGTGAACCTTCTCTGTACACTATGGTCATATATCGGTTTACTATTCTTCTCACAGAATTCTCTTCTGTCAGTTTCTCTTCATCGAGAACGAGTGATTCATCCACCGTGTTCTGTTTTACAAAGCCTTGTTGTTTTGCAATCCTCCTAAAATTCGTATATTTTATCAAACTTACATGTGTGTAATAGACATACCGTCTACGTAGCTCAGTGGTTCCCAACCTTTCTGCACCCGCGTACCACTTAGGTCTTCCTCGTTCAATTTCGAGTACCACCGGAGCTTAAAGAAAGCCTATTGGGGTTTTCTCAATAAAAACCGTGATACAACATGAATAGTATACCTTATTATTCCGAGGTATGTATAATTATTTAAATCTAAAACATAGAATTTACAAAACGGGAACTGATTTTTAAAATTAATTTCCGGTTGGTTCTATGCTAAAATAGAATGTTTAAAAATGCTAAAAATGACATATTTTTATTGTTTTTCCTGATTCAAAATAGTCCAGCTCCATACTCGGAGCCTTCAGGTACTTGCATTTGGTCCTTCCATTTTCTCTTCACATTTATAGTCGACTGTCTAACCTTTTTCATCAGTTCATCTACTGCTGTCTCAAGGATTCGTTGCAAGCCAATATTTTCGTTACCTTTTAACCATATTTGATAGTGGTTTGATCCATAATTTTTGTAAGACTTGACACTCACTTGTATTACCTTTATTGAAGTTAAACACAGCTTCATGTACATCCATAACCAAAGTAACCAGTCTAGCAAATATATTTTTTGGCAATCTATTCCGAATCAAATGGTTCAGCGACTCGTTTGCTTTCTGTGTACTACCATGAAGACATTTTTTTAACAAATTAAGATGACTCGGATCAGCAAATATTAGCTTTATGAGAGACATTGGTAGTGAATGTTTATTGAAATTCTTTTTCCCATTGTTGTAAAAACTGCATGTCGTTCTTTGAGTATTAATGAAAATTAAAAGTCAATAACTGTCCGACTTTCAAGTACAGTATTAAGTAACGGTTTCTCCACAGTAAATATTTTCTCGTGAAGAAGAATTGTGTTAATTTTAGTGAATTTTATTGAAAGTAGGTTGTGTCGCGATGCGCACAGTGACAACAAGCCGACAGTATTCTGGTATTCCGTTGTCACTGTGTAGTGTGATAGGTATTAACAAATGTCATTGTCCGTTTCCGCTTACAGTGATTAGACTAGACGTTTCAGTATGAATGGTTCACCTGTTCACTTGTCCATGAAGGTGTATGACCCGTTTGTACATGCACTTTATATATATGTAACGAAGTTCATTGACATTTCGCTACATTCGAAATCCTCTGTAACAAATCGGATAACTCGGGTTGCAACTGCAAGCCAGCCAACTACGACTCGCTCAGAAGCTAACGGTGTGTCGGCGTCTCCCTCCCCACCCAACTGTTGTTGCCTATTGACCAAATTTCATTGCGCTTTTGGCGTAGTACTCGTTAGACTTTCCTTTGTTGCTTCTGCTGAGGTCAGCCGTTCGTTCTCCCATATATGACTACTGTATGTCGCCTCCATGCGAGTAACGTTATCATTTCAACATTTGATGATTAGTACGTCTGGAATTCGTAAGAACTTGTGCATTGAGACAGCATGCAGATAACGCGATAGAGTCTTCTTATAAATCCATCGTGTCTGACGAAAGCGAAGTTTAGTCGTTTGTGGCCACTTCTACGAGTACGCCGGTACCACTCACTGAACCCAACGAGCACAGGAAAATTTGATGTGATCTATTGCCAGTAACACTATAGCATGCTAGTGGTGACACTAGTTTAAGAATTCATACAGACCGTATAGTGCTTTAGTGGAAAGGCAAATTGCCAGTTCTAGAATTGACATTTATCATCAGTTCATTTAAAAAATTCTTAACGGCGTTTCAGGTGTATCTGTTTATTTCAGGCATGCGTATCTACTGACAGAAATGCGTGTATATGTTGCGTATGCGTGCAGAGGGACGACGACGTCACATAGTAGACGGTAGCATGTACTGAAAACCGAGTATCACACGATGGTGTTGTGTGAAGGCTTAGAACATCCTGCATATAATGTAAGAGAATCGTACGTCATGCACATTCTAGCATCAGAGTACACGATACGCTTTGGAAGATAAATTACATGTACCTGTTCTCAGCTACTACTTAGTTTCGACACCTTCTATATTATAACTTAAAATGTCTTGCCAAGTAGTGAGTAAAATACAGTTATAAATCCCCGTCTCCTCGCCCTTCACCAGTTTCAACAATTAATTTTTTTTTTAAAGAAGGCCTCTTAAAGAGGAGCAAACTCTACACGATTTATTTGACATTACTGTAATGCTGTTTTTAGTAAATTTTCCTTACTAAAAAGAAGTATTTGTTAATTCATTTACAAACCTCTGATGATATATTCGATGAAACGTACGTCAGGTTAATTGGAACGATAACAATACAATACAACTATTTGCAGAAGCAATTATATTTGATCGGCGTCATTGGTTTATTCCTATGGAGCAAGATAATAAACAAAGTGAAAATTTCTTTCACATGAGGAATTTTCAGTATATTTACCATGTAACAAACGAAATTGTTTTACAGTTATCGTTTCTTTTCTTTACAACGTTAACGTTGTACGTTATAAGTAATAACAGTTTGTGAATATAAGTAATAAAGTAGTCACCTACAAAGAATTTCTAAATTAAAAATTTTTAGTGTCGAACAGAACGTTAAGAAAGCGTAAGTAGCGGTTATGTGTGTCGATTCACACACACTGCGTGCACCCAGTTAAGCGTGGTGTAGTATGTGCCCAAAACGGCCCTTGTAGTCGTCACCTTATAACTAGACAAGTAGCAGTGTGTAAGGAAATGTCTTAAGTGAAACTGCGTGTTTACGGCTGTACTGTAGTCTCCCCGTGCTCACCAAAAGTGGTACAGTAGACAGTCTCGACACATGTGTATCACGATGGGGAGGGGGTGCGTACTGTTCTCTGGTAATTATCAGACTGTCGCCAGTCGCTTTCAGTCATAATCGTACTGTCTACTTATTTAATTATTGTAGTAAGTTATTAGGATTCCTTACAATTGTATTACTTAACAATTTTATTCATTACTAATGTTAGTAATAATAATGTCAATTTATTGTCAATGTTACTATCAGAATTAATATAATAAAACACTTTTATTAAGTGAATCATTGTAGTCCATTTTCCTACAGGAAACAAGTGAAACCCTTGTTGATTCTGGCCATTTGTTTCACTCTTCGTCATGTTTATTTTTTTATTGTTTTTAACGTTTATTTATGCAGTCTGTTAATACATAACAATAAGCATAATTGTTCACAGAATAAATGGTACGAAGAGAACCAGTCCATTGACTAGTTCTCGGTATGAGTATTTAAAAGTAACATATTAAGTACATTATATTTATAGTGTTAGAGTCTAGTTAAGTCCAGAGGAAATGTTAACTTTAAACGTCTTGTCTGTAGGCTGTTGTCCAGTAGATTTATGGCTGAAGGATTCGCGTGCTCTTCAAGCCGTTTCACATATCTTTCGCTGAACATCGCGATAGTTTCACTGACTGAAGGCAGGTCCAGGTCTCTATAGATGTCTTTGTAGCTGATGAACCACGGTGCGTTGGTTATGGCACGCAACACCTTGTTCTGAAACCTTTCCATTATGGCGCTATTGGATTTAGATGCAGTTCCCCAAAGCTGTAAGCCGTATGTCCACACAGGCTTGAAGACAGTGTTGTACACCAGCAGATTGTTTCGCATTGACAGTAATGATTTTCTACCCAGGAGCCAATAATGCTTGCGAAACATTGTGTCCAGTTGTTTTCTCTTCATCCAAATGTGGTTGCGCCAAGTCAGTTTTTTGTCTAGGTGGATACCCAAGTATTTTACAGAGTCGGCTACCGGGATAGCCTTGTTATTTAATTTAACAATTGATGTTGTCCCGTGTCATTTTGTAAAGGTGATGTGTCCTGATTTAGTTTCATTTAATTGTATTCATGTTGGTCATCATGTGAGAGCGACTTTTTGTTGAGTCTCACATTTTGTTCTTGTATTCTCCTTCGTTACTTCTTTTTACAATGAAGTATTTCTTTTTTTTTTAGTGATTATATGTATACATTTGTTTCTTTAAGATGACTGCACTAGTCGAGTCTTTGTGTTTCTCTATTGTCAGTAAACACAGTATATTGTTATTTGTTTTAAATGCGGTCTTATCTGTGACGTCTAGTTGCGTCAACATAAAAAAAATAATGCTTTTGTGTTTCGTTCTGTTGTGTTTTTTTTTTTTCTAAAGAGAATTGTCCACTGTAGAACTGTATTAATTTGTTTTCTACAGTCAAGGCATTAGAGGGGTGCTAAACTAGTATTTGAAAATAACAGGTACGAATGAAACCTTTCAAAAAAAACACGTACAAATACCTGTTGTTATATACCTGTTATACCTGTATTATACCCATAATTTGTTGTAAGAAATAAATTCAAACTAAAGGTATTAACAGTGTTACTTTGCGCTAAAACTTTATTAAGCTGTTACTGTTTAAAAGAAAATAAGAAACAAGAAAGTATATAGGCCGATCTCCTTTTAGAAATACTAATTTACGTTTTCACTAGGACTAAACAAAATGACATAAGAGTTAATATTAATAAATTATTGATTCCTTTTTGGTTAGACAAATCGGTTTCGAAACTCAGGCAATGAAAATTAGAGTGCACGTAATAGCACAACAAAGAATCTCAAAAAAATTTACATGAGATGTGCAGTGACAAAGTCATCTCCGAAATCACATTAAAAAAAGTACTATATTATGGCCTGTCAGCCCCTCTATAGGTTATAACACAATATAATTCGCTTTTCCAAAATTTACCAAGTTGGTGACTAATATAATATATAATTTGTTATTATAATCTGTATTATATATCTGCATAACACACGAGAATAAAAGTAAAGATTTTTTTTTCATTTCTTTTTTTTTTCGCTCTGGGCTTTGCGGTTGTGCGTCGCAGAGACGAACCGCACGGGAACTGAGTTCCGAGCTACCTTCTGGAGCTCCTGCCTCGTGGCCCTGCCCAAGTAGGGCGCGTGCTCTATAGCAGGCCGATTCTCGGCTGTTGTGCTAGCCTACGCTAGCGCAGTATGCACCGAGGGCGTTTCCACGAATCACCTGGGCGTATACGGTACCTTCCCAGCCCAGTCACTAGAGGATTGCCTGGGAACCTCGCCGCACGTGCATAGAATTTGCGTGCAAGCCGCCTGAAAGTGTCGTCTAAGGAGCGGACGCCAAGTCCTCTCCTTAGAAGGCGAGATGAGAAGCGACGGGGGACTTTGGCCGCTAGCCGAAGCCCCCTGTCGAGGACGCTCTGCAACTTCTTTTTATGCATTGCGGCGAGGTAACCCCAGACCGGGGAGGCGTAGGTAATGACCGGCAGCAGATACGCGCCGACGATCATCCTACCCAATTTCCTGGTCATGGCTGAGCTGATCAGGAGTGGAAACAGTGCGCACAGGCGAGTGGATGCTCGCTTTAGAACTTTTTCATTTCTTAAAAACAGCTTCGTCTCTTTGGCGTAGAGATATTCTGAACCTCGCTGTTTTGCTTCGTTTCGTACTTGTATGGCAATCGACAAATGCGCAGAATGAAGTATTCAGCACCAAAAAGTAGCTTTGTACTCGTAATACTCCTAATACTCGTTTATTCGTTAGTTGCGTAGATGGGTACCGCGACTTGGGAACCGCGAGGCCGCGAGAGTCGGAACGGGTATTTCGACTTTTCAGTTATCATTAAACCGGAACAGATATTTCAACTCTTCAGTCACTGTTATATCCGTTCCACAAAAATAATCGTTCCAGAATACCTGTTATAGGTATATAGGCTCACCTCTACGCGGCATATGGTACAATCATTTCCTCCATAAGCACGCTGACGGACTTTGAGTCTGTGGTACAGGCTGATTAACGCGGTATCACACACTCATTATTACCGTACCATTATTTATTGGTTGGCCTCGTTTCTGCAACACGTGGTCTTTTCCTCTCAGTAATTTTTTTTCCTTTGTGTACATTTTATTCATAACGAATTACAGGACAGTGACGCGAGTTTATAAAAAATTTAAAAATGTTCCAAATATTTTTCATCATCATCATCTTCACAGATTAAACCAAGGATGGTTTGTTCCGGTCTCAAATAGGCGAAGTTTACAGCTGGTCACTCCAGCGCTTCCTCGGACGTCCCACACCTCTCCGTCCCCTCGGCTTATAGTTCCATAGTTTTTTGGGGGATGCGGCAGCCATACATTCGGCAAAGATGTTCCCACCAATTCAGCCGATACTTGTCAATCCTGTCGAGTATACTTATAATATTCAGTTCCTGCCGTATATCTGTGTTTCTTCTATGATCATGGAGAGTATACCCTGTCACGTACCTGAGAAATCTCATTTCAGCCGCTTAGATGTGACTGGCCTGGCCTTTCGTTAAAGTCAAATTCTCAGACCCATAAAGAAGTGTGGGAAGAGCTGTCACCTTGTAGAATTTTAGGCGTGTTCCTTTACTTGCCGACTTAAGGGTTCGCCTAATGGTCCCGCACATAAGGTTGAACTTATGCAACTTATTCACAACGTCGTTGTATGCATTATAAGACACATACTGTAGCCCAGGTATTTAACAAATATTTTAAATTATTTTATTGGTTGAATATATTGTCGCAATGAAAAGTGTAATTCTTCTGTGCAGAAGTAACAAGTGACAAGTTCTTCACATTACGAGCCGACGTAACGTTTAATGTCACTGACTGGTGCCCCGGAATAAATTAAACTTTGTCTGGCCGATTATTTCCAGTTTTATTAACTGTGTGGGTACAACAGATTTTGTGTAGGAGTATACGAGGCTAGTATAGTTCGGTAGGCCTATACGAAGTTGAGAATTTTCGAGCATCAGTCGTCAGTTTCGTACATTTTTTATGCGTCAGATAATACTTTCTGTACAGTTCGTTACTCATCAATCATATATATCTTCTTTTTACGCGGGCCAAGTGTTTTGATACGCGCATTTGGAGGGGGAAATACCCGTGACCTTGGATCAACCACAACTTCGCAGTATGATTTATTTCGTACAGACAGATATGTTTGTTTATGTGATTAAACTGTAAGATAAGCGTCTGTCAGATAAATATTTAATGATAAACACACTGTGTTTGTGTGTTGTAAAGAATAATATTAGAGCAATCTTGGTATGACAAAGCGCACCTCTTTATCTACAGATCTGTACCTCCGAGTTGGTAGATGTGATTGTTAGTAGTGAAATAGTTGCAGCAGATAAAATATCGGCGTGATTATACAGTGCTGTGTGCACACGAGGTCAGCAGTGAATGCTGTGTACATAGAGTTTACACGAAGGAGTAGTTGATGCGCGTCTACAGCTAGCCCATTACACAAATCTTCAAAATTTTGATTTCAAGGCGAATAAAATACGTAAATATAAATCTGTGTTATCTGCATAACCAAAATATTCGAAAAAATGTGGATTTGGTATTAGCAAATAGTAATATTTTTTTTATCGGCCATCTAAGGACCACATGCCAATTTCAATTCTTTATTCTTGTTATTTTCTTTTTCTCCAATATTCTTTCATCTTGTCAGTGTCTCTTCTTCCTGTCTTCAGTCCACTTTGAACGTGCGTTTATCTCTCTCCTGCCCTGTGGATTCCTTCCATTTTTAACACTTTTGCCCGAAAAACTTCTCTTTCAGTTGCTTCTTCTGCGTGTATATTATTCTTTTCTAAAACCTTTTGGAGTTCTTTAATCCAACTTGATGTTGACTTCTCCCCTCACAGATATCTGAAAATCTGCTTTGTTAGCCTATTGTCGTCCATTCTATATAAATGTCCAAGAAAATAATAGTCTTCTAGTAATTTTGTTATAACCCAAAGCATTTTTACCTTACAGTATAAGGCTGAACGTAAGTCCAAAATGGATGTAGTATTACCGGTGTATGTAGGCCTCTGGCGCTGATGGGCTGCTAGCCTCCCCGACAAATCGCCTCGAAACACCTCGATCCTCCAATCCCCGATACCCGTCCTCCTGACGTCATCTTCTACTTCCTGTAGCCACCTTCTTCTAGGTCTTCCTTTCCTTCTTTGCCCATCTATTGTCCCTCTAAGAATTTCTTTGGGCATTCTGTCGTCCTCCATGTTCATCGTATGTCCCAACCAGCTGATCCTCATAGACTTGATGAAACTCACTGTGTCCTCGCCATCTATCGATTCCTCCAATTCCTGTTCTGTATGCGCCATTCTTCAGCTTCGTTCACTGGTCCAAAGATTTTTCTTAGAAATCTTCTTTCAAAGACTCGAAAATGATGTATGTCACTATTAAGTAGGTCCAGATCTCCGCAGCATACGTCACAACTGGTCTTAAGGAATTGTATGATCTAAGTTTGGTTCTTTTGCTGACTAAACTGGATCTGAAAATTTTCTAGTGGGCGTAAAAAAACTCTTTTACCACTCATTATGTGATTTGACCGTTGTGTGTACGCCATTTGAAAACTACTTGGGTTGCGAACGTATTGCACCCATCTCAAGGCACAACTACTGTCAGCGGTTCACCTTTGCTAAGAACAAGGAATGTGATGACGTATGCCATTCCACTGCACGCATCACTGTAATACTACACATTTAAAACACGTTTAACACAGTTTCGGTGTGACTTGACTGTCTCTCACAAGGTATTTCTTGTAGGAGAAAAAACACACTTTAACAAAATATTCAATAAATTATACTTACATATAATGAACGAACGCTCAACCTAATACGCACACAAAATTACAACTAAACACGTCTTCTGAACGTCTGAACAGTGTTTTCAGAACCAGTAATACCCCACCAACACAAGCACGCACTATCATTCAGTAGACCCCCGCTCCTCAGGCGTCTCGGCATCAAAACTGGTGTGCGTATAGTACTTCGGTACTCTACATCTGATTAAAGGTAAAAAAAGTTGAAGATAGAATGACAGTCTTCCTTTTAAAAATTCTCAGTGCTCCCATGTATAATAACAGTTTTTTGGTCTGTCTGTTTTGGCATAGAATGATGGAAAAGTGTTGTCTTATACATGATGTAGATCGTGTCCTCAACAGAAGATCAAAGTGTGGTGGTACACCTGAATAGTCAACGAATGAGAAGTCAAAATTCGATGAGTTGCTCTAATTGCTTATCCGAAAAATCGTAATACGAAGTTAGTTACTACTTCACGACGTTAAAATAAAACAAAGGAGCCATTCGACTAAAACCCAAGTCCACTTATTATTATTTCGGCCGCGTTCAGGTGGCGGCAGCACCCACAAAATCGGCACCATACTAGTGATATTTGTTTTGTATGCTAATATAAGTATGTTAATGGTTGTTAAGTAGAGGTCAGCATTACGGTTGAGTCCTCCGCTGACCATACCAGGCTACACGTTCATGGTTGTGACCAAAACAGCTTTGCTGTTTTGACCGTTCCGAAATTCGTGCGCAGCTATCGAGTCCGTCTCGCTCATTGTGATCAGGGAGTCGCTACATTACCTTCAACCAATGAGTGCAGATGTTATTATTTGTGTTGCTGTTATTATAAAGCCCCAAAATGTGATTCGAAGCTTACAGGCTTTCGATTAAAGCGGCCCACGGTGATATCCATTGCACGTCAACCATAAATACAGCAAGGCGTATGTCATGAACGTGTCTACTTGTTATAAATAATAACCAGTCTATTGTGTTCAGTGCGGCTTGAAAACTGTAAACAGTAGTAGGCCTACCTCAGCGTCACAAATACTCTACAGGCATTACGTTGGACGCAATACGTGTTGTGGATTTGGCAGGCAGCTTAAGTATGATAAAGCACGAGTTCTGTACATGATCCTATGTAAATTTTATTATCAGTATTTTTTTTTCTTGTACTGGACTGAAATAATCTCGCTTAGTCTGACGTGTCAGTTAAAACGTATTACGCGCCAGTTTAATACGTGTAAACGTTATGAAATTGTTTCTTTATTACGCAGAACTTCTTAAAATGACTTTGTGATCGACTTTATTTTTTTCTGTGTGGATGCGTTCTGTCCACTTAGTAATTTTCGCGGTTTCAAATAAAATATTGCAAATGAGAGAGAGAGAGAGAGAGAGAGAGAGAGAGAGAGAGAGAGAGAGAGAGAGAGAGAGAGAGACTGTTGATTGTAATGTCAACGTTAATTTTAAGTCATTTTTAAAAACAATAATTGCACTTTTTGCACAATAATAATTCAGTCAGTGCAAGTGATGGCTATCTCTTGGAATGAAACGTTTAGTGGTGGCGGAATAATCTTGAAAAAAAATGTAATAATATTGTTACGTGACGTCAAATATAAATCAGTTAAAAGAGCTTTAACCTGATATTGAAATTTAGCTTAACGATAGCCTCGGCAATTTTTTACGACTTTATGTATTTGTAAGTGAAAATGTACACTTAAAATTTTCAAAAACGTTTGAACTCAAAACGGATGAAGATTAAATTTATTCATAAAGTACGAATAAATCAGCGTTTACAAAAATCACAGACTTCTCCGGAGTGACGCGATATGACTCGGAATGTGTGTCTGCTGCTGTCTCCGATCACTTGTGTCTGCTCGGTTTCACATCGATCTTGTGCACAAACAAAACAGGTATAGAACAATCCTCGCATCGGATCCTCCCGCTGTTTGTTTGATGCTAAAGCATAAAAAACTAACACGAGCCACGTGTGTGCATGTTTAAATTCTTGGGGTTTGTGTAAACAAGACAGCTGTGAACAGATCAGTGCCTCTCTCTCTTCCCTACAGCATACGCTCCGTGTACACTACCAATAACCCGATACACTTAGGTCTATAACCGATTAATCAAACTAAATGTTCGATAGTTTACGTATCCTTACTTAGTACAGCCACCCCAACTCTTCAAGGCATGTTGATAAATAATAAATCTAGAAAAAGTGTTCTTTTTCGTCGTCTCAGAACTTCGCAAAGAACGCAGAACGAATGGAAAATTAAAAAAAGAAATGTGACGTTATAATGTACGAAAATACAATCCTCTACTGTTTCTAAAAACGGTTATTCAACGATTCTATAAGTTTCTACGTTTTGTTTGCCTTGATCTTTTCTTAAATATCAGCAGCAGTTCACAGGTTTAGGTCTTATTCCACCACTACTGACTTTAACCACTGCGAAACGATCTCAGCTACACTTTTACAGAAATTTACACTATATCGTATGAAGTAAAATAAGTTCTATGTATTCCCGCGAGTATAAACACCTGACAACTGTGTTACAAATTCATAACTCATTATCTCACATTAGGACAGAGTAGGTATAGGTGTGGATCGATTTACATATGAGCGAAACGTCATACTCACAATGTCAACTTCGCACAGTTACAGTATTGTTGCGCTGTTTACTGAAAAAACTAAGAATTTTTGTAACATTTTATTAAACAATAGCCTACATGTGATAACAGGTGAACGACAAAATAAAAAACGAAGTTTCTTTGAGATATGGTTATAAACATTATTTACATTATACATTATATAATTATATATCATTATACATTATATATCAGTGTTTTATAACCGCTTCTGCGACAGAAGTATTTAAAGTAACGTGAAGTAAGATAGACGGAATTCAATTTAAAATCTTTGAAACACGTAGTCAAGTATACAAGTGGAACTATGCTAACAGATTGTATAAATAATGTCGTCCTGTCCAATCGGAATGCGGAAGAGCTGTCTCAATATGAAGAGTTTACTCTTGATAATGGCCCGACTGGTGATATTCTCGTAGCCTACAGTTCAAATCTGGAACACCGTGTCTGATGTGGCCGATAGTAAAGTTCAACATGCCCCTGTTTACACTGTGATTAGTCTCTCAGATTTTATATTAATTATCAAATATTGATTTTCTGTCCCTTTTCGTAGAATAATCATAGTTCAAATATACGCGTATGTATAAGAAAGCGTGAGTATGGGGGGTTATTTTTGTTAAATTTTTACACTTTGTACTGTCTATAGTAAACATGACATTTTCGTACGAATACAGTTTTGTATTTCGGTAAATACAAGTTTTTTTTATTCAAGTAAAGTCTGTTTAAGACTTTAGACGAGTCACGGTCAGATAATTTATTTTACTAGAAACCTGAATACACGTTGTTGACGGAATGAATGTGTCGGATAACGCGAACAGGAAATGTCGAGATCGATGATTTCACATCGTTCCAGTAGTTGCTCTTACACATAACATTCCGTTGCTTGTACAGTGTCCGTGTTTACGTGTCACATGACATCTCACACACACACACACACACACACACATACTGTTTGAAAATGTGAGGAATTCTTTCCTTGAACTGATTATTGGTCTTATCTAAAGCCGATTTAATTAAAAATAGCTACTTGTCTTACCCGCATCTAATTACATCGTCGTGTTGTTAATGGGGTGTTAATTTTTATTAACAAATGCTGGCTTATGGCATCAGTACTGTATATGGAGATTTAACGGAGATTGTATACAATATGTCCGCTCCCTAAAGTTACCAGTGGTTGTTATTCCAGGACAGCTCACTATTACAGCTTGATTTTCGAAAGTGATACCGTCCATTATAACGCAATGTCACACTAGGCAGGCACTTCATTGCGAAGAATACAAACTAGATACTACATGCGTTTACGTAGTTAAGTGACGTACTCTTCAGCTGGTGGGAGTAACCCGGAAGTGAAGCTCTTCACATACATTTTAACATGTAATCTACACAAGGGTAATTTGATTCAGATCTTTCAAGTTGTTTCCTCGTCATTTTATTTGTTAGATACATTCAAATAAAATGTAAATTTAAGGGTTTTTGGTCAGAAATAATTTTTAATAATGTGCGAATCTGTGTGTGTTTATGCGCGTTTCAGTATTTATTAGAAATTTAATTTTCAGCTACACAGAATTAGCTTACAATTGTCTGTTAAGTCACCCATTGAGAAGGTTATGAATGGTCACACTTTAGGACCACACATTGGTGAGACATTCTGAAAGGCATTTGGGGCTTTCATTAGGACGCCAATTATATCCGCCTTATCATCACAGCAAGTTAGCTTCGTGGTTTCAAAAAGAAAAAAAGTCATGTAGAAACAAAGATGACAATAGGGAATTCACATGTTACTGCGGAGCCATCATCGGTACAATCGAAATACTTGTGTACGTATTGCTATCTTCGGCAAAATTATTTCTACAACGTGCTTGATTGCGACTGACCAAAAACACGAAGGTATAGGTCCAAGATATACCTAACATTTCACCGTATTAGAAAGTATTTTTTAATGTGATTTATAAATGTGTAGAGTTACAAATCTTTTTTGTACGGGCCTGTGTGGGTAAATTCCCAGTGCGAAATAAAATAATGTTAGATAATAAAGAGTGTAGGCAGGAGTCAAATTTCCGCAATCTTGATTACGATGTCATGTGTGACGAAGATCATGATATCGATCTTAAATTGAGAAGTCGGGGAAGGAGACTCATGTAAATTTTTGATGCCTCTGTGTTGTGTGGTTCTGGAACTCGGGTTCCTATGACAGAAACATCTAAGTAGAATACAGGCGTCGGTAATGAGATTCTTGCGACATTCTCAGAGCTGAAAATGTTTAATATTCAAGATTCAATATTCACTGCGGAGAGCAGAGATTGCTTGCTCGCCTGTCGGATGGCAGATTCCTCAAGGTCGCCTAAAAGAATGTTCCTCAAGGTCGCCTATACGAATGTTGTTGATGTGGATGTCATTTCTTTGGTACCGGAACAGATGATTCGCCTGTCTGCTGATGGAAGATCTGATTGCTAATGATATGATGTGTAAGATAGTTATGTAGATATATAGTCTTGAACGTTATGCAAGATTACTCCCCACGACCAAATAATGTTCTCCTAGCCTCATATTCCCATAACTGGCGGTGCCTTCTTTCGTTGCTTGTAGCGAATCCCTTTTACACATTACACATACAACAGGAGCCAAGTGCAACAGAAAATAGGTCGATATATCGAGCGATTTCGAAACCTCAGTTGATATAACCTGTATTATAGTGTGTCAGATAAAAACCTGTAAGAACCAGAAACGGAATTGAATCTGACGTGTAAAAAGTGTTGTGTCTATCGATTGATATTAGCGAATAAAACGATGGTAGTAGTATAGTGTAATTAAATAAATTAAGTAATGTAATTAAGTAAATTACAGGAAGGCAAAAGAGTGAAAAGGAAAGACGTTCCTAAGGCGAGTAGCACACTAGATGTATGATCCGCGGCCGAAGATCGGTGGCGTATAATCGGTCTGCTTCCGTCGGCCGACAGCGGCCTCATACAACCGATCTTCGGCGGCGTTATTCATGTAATGTACATCACATCGAGTTTCTTGTTTTTGTTTGTCCGAGTATGAAACGCTTCCTTCTTTAAGCGCTTCTCCTATTTCTTCCCACGACCGCCTCGTCAGTAATTTGTCACTGTAAGATTTGTGGGAAATATGCTACAGAACAAACCCCACTCTGCACTTCCATTATAAATCGTTCAGTGTCGAACATAATAAACAGAAAAAATAATATCTTAAACAAAAAAGTATATATAAGTACACAAACCTCAGCCACGTACTCAACCAATGTGTACTACCGACGCGCGCCGACTGTGAGCACAGTGAAGTGCATACCACACAAAACAAATGTTTTGCGGAGTTGCCGATGTTCCGTCGAGCCGAAATCGAACAGACTAGACACGCCTCTCTCTGGGTAGACAGAAGGTACCCTCGACGGACTGACGCATCTTCGGCTCAGTCTGTCACATCTGGCCATTACAACACAAGCGTTACGCCACCGATCTTCGGGCGCGGATCATGCGTCTAGCGTGCTACTAGGCTAAGGCTTTCACGGCCGGCGGCAACAGTTACTTTCTGCCGGGCCGTGGTTTACTGCTTTCTTCATTGTTGGCATACGTTTCGGCACCACCATCGGAGGCCATCTTCAGTGTTAAGAAACGATCGAGGAATTGGCACGGTGTTCGTTCATCAGACTGTACTACATAGTCTGTTACCTCAGTACTGCGGCCAAAACGTCTGTTAACAGTGAAAGCAGTAGATTACGTAGGTCTAATAGCCCGGCAGAAAGTAATTTCAACAATGGGAAGACATTACGTAATAATCAGCTGGTTGGTATACGACAGTAACATGAATAACTAAAAACCAAAAAGACCTTAAGTTTTCTATGAAATATAAATTTTACTCAGTAAAAAGATCCTTCGCTTACTCTCTCGTGTCCTTAAATTTTTACACCAACTTTGTCACTACTTATTGCCACACTGCTAAATACTTCGTTCTTGACGAGGCCTTTCGGTGTCTCCGTCATCTTCAGGAGACACCGAAAGGCCTCGTCAAGAACGAAGTATTTAGCAGTGTGGCAATAAGTAGTGACAAAATTGGTGTTAAGATGGCTGCTAATAAAACTAACAAATCTTAAAATTTTACTTGTTGTATTTTTAATTCTTTGCAGACTTAGTATTTTATTTATAAATAATTTAATGGGTACTTAAAACGAGAAGCAGTTCACGTGGTCGTAATTGGGTCGTGTGCCCAGATGGCCGTACTTCCCAGTTCTGTTTTTGACAGTGACCAACATGTTGTGGTCATTATTTCCAGTCGTTCGCCCGCGGCTTGTCAATGGAGCGAACAGCTTTGAACGCGTTTTGATGAATGGGCTTTTGTTTACTACTACAAGTAAACTAGAATTTACTGCCGTGTCTCTTGGCTGGTCTTATGACCCAGTAACTCGCTGAGACATTAAAACAGAACAGTGGTCGGTATTGTGTAACAGTGTGTATCATGAATTCGGAATGCGCTTAATTAATTTTAAATGGTGTCGCAAGACAACGACAAAGTTCGTTTTAATAATTAATCACGCCGGATTGATATTAATTTAGTGTTCTTGTCATGGCACTAACACGAAAGAATTTCATGAAAACGCGTACACTGGAGGTCGTAAATATTTCAAAGGCCGTGGTGTGTACTTCAAATAACATATGTTTTATAAACAGAATTATGCGTCAGCCTAGGCCGGATCCCAGACAGATTTTACTAAATATTTTAAGAGTCCTCGTTACCGTTTTGAGAGACACCCTGTATTGTAGCTCATAGGCGTGTCTACACAGATCTGAAGTTGGACAGATTGACAAATTTTTTTCTACGTCACTAGTGTAGGACGAAAATCGTACAATGTGTAAAATATTTTTATATCAGAGTGGATAAAAATTCAGAGAAATCTTGTTACAATATTTGTAAAAATCACTGTCTGTTTGGACTGTCTCACGATAACTTTTGAATGCATTAACCGATTTTCGTAAAACTTGGACGCGTTTTTTTTTCGAGGGTAGGTGTAAATCTCTATAGACACTAGGAACCCCGTAGTTCCTAGTAGTGTAGGACTCTAACTCACTAAAAACACCTCCCTTAATGCTACAACTGAGCAAGCTCATCCAGCAGCTTCTTCTTCATGTTTCCTTCTCGGGTGATGGCGTGAAGCCCAGTGGCTAATCCCAAGATTATTCTGTCTTTCTCTCACGTAGAGTTTTTTGGATCTATACATACTAATTGCTTTCTATTCCGATACCAGATCATGTAGCTTCTGTCTTTTGAGTTGCCTCAGGACGTGTGTAGCTTCTTCCACCACGTGTCGCGTTATTGGGTTATCGTGGTTCTGAATCCTCTGATCATGTCTGTCTGCATATTTTGTTATTTCACTGACATATTCTACATTGAGTCTCTATGTAGGTTGTCGTTCCTTATATACCAAGGGGCATTCACTAAGCTTCTGAGTACTTTGTTCTGAAAGGTTTGTATATTTTCTAAGTTTGTTTTCTTCGTACAGTCCCACAGCTGAGTTCCGTAAGTCCACAGAGGTTTCAGAACTTGTTTGTACAACAGCAGTTTGTTTTCAGCTGTTAGTTGCGAGGGGGAGTTTCTCCCTAACAGCCAATACATTTTTCTGTACTTTATATTGAGCTTCTGTTGACAGGCGTATCCATAGTTTTACCCTACAGAAACCTCAACAACGGCTTAGCTTGCTACCCGTGACTCTCATTTTATGTCCATTTTTTCATAATGTACCTTAACATAAACGCTAACTGGCCGCATACGGTCCTTTTATACTGCAGCCTCAGATTCGTTTTTGGTGTTGTCTTTAAAAAGAAAACGGTATTCTTTAGTTCCATGGTGTTTTCCTATTATTGCGGACATCGCATTGTGCTTTAATATGTTACCTTTTGTTCGTTAACTGTCTGTTATTTTTAGCCTGTAACTTTTATTCCATTCTATCTTGAAATTTATATACGCAGTTTTTTTTTTAGATTATCCCCTTCCCTCAAATAGGGTGCGGGAAGCAAAAATGTCAGGTCAAAAAACCGTCTGTGGTATCATATTAAATGGAATTTTAACCACAATTTGAATATAGTGTTCATTTTTTAAATTTTCAACATTTTTGGCGTCAGGGCCCAAAATCTGTGAAAATTTTCATAAAGTCCCAAAAATCGTATGGGGTATCAAATTAAAAAAATTTTAATTAAAATCAGAATGTAGTAATGTCAAGTTTTGGAAATTTCAAAATTTTCGGATCCTAGGGTCCAGTAAAGAGATCATAAATTATTAAAAACTTGTGAAAATCCATGAGGGTGGGTCAGCCTAAAAGGAATTGTAACTCAAATGCGAATGTTTATAATTTGTAGCGTTTATCGTATGATTGTGTGCTTATAATTGATATGTTACTAAGCACATGGTAGAGTATCTACTATATCTTTATCTGTATCTAAAGATATAGTAGAGTATCGGCATTTTTGTAATTTTTCTCATAATTAAAAAATTATAGGCCTAAAGTGTCCAAATTTATGTAATGATAAATGTACTTTGAAAGTGTTAACAATGGAAGGAGTCCAGGGTAGGAGAGAGAAAAACCCATGTTCAAAGTGGACTGAAGACAGGAAGAGGAGACACAGTGAGAAGATGAAAGAGTATTGAAAAAAAGGAAAGAACAAAGAGTAAACAATTGAAATTGTTATGTGGTCCCTAGATGACCGATACGGAAAAGAATGTACTTTGTTGAACAGTGAGCGAGTTCTGCATGTCAAGGAGCATACTAGTTTAAATTGCAAATAGTGGACCATTATTAGGCCTATTTGAAGTCGTGCCTTCAACTATCCACTGAGGTAATTTGGCTGACACACCTATTTAAAATTTAATACAGCTGTGCCATTTCTGTTAACATTTAAAGATGTCTTCTGCAGTATTCGATCAATTTCCGACTACCCAGTAGGTCTACATGTTACTCTTTGTTCAGGACAATAATTAACGAAACACGAAATAACAAATAAAAGGAACGTCCACTGCTTACAGATTCTTCAGATTTAGTCTTACATCCACGATCATGTAAATTTTGTCTTGTTCAGAAATGTTAATAAAATGATGAAATAGTACGTAGGGACTCTTAGGGATAAGCAAACAACTTAAGCTGACTATACACAAAAGTCTTATACGACCGGTAGTAACATACGGATGTGAAGCCTGGACATTAACCAGCACAGACGAGCAATATCTAAGAATATTTGAACGAAAAGTCTTGCGAAAAATCTTTGGATCTCTGCAAACTGAAGATGGCTATTGGAGGAGTCGAATGAACCATGAACTGGAGCAACTGATCCAGGGTGCCGACATAGTCCGGGTTATTAAGAGTAGGTGGCTTAAGTGGCTGGGCCACGTAAGGCGAATGGATGACAGAAGAATGGCTAAGAGAATTGCAGATTGGATACCGGAAGGAAGAAGAATTAGAGGCAGACCCAGAGAGAGATGATTCGATGACGTGGAGGATGATTTGAGATGTATGAACGTGAGGGGATGGAGACGGATGTGTAATGAGAGGGCAGAATGGAAGAAAGTCATTGAGCAGGGTAAAACCCACGCTGGGTTGTAACGCAAGGAAAAGGAAGGAAGGAAGGTAGTACTTAGAGGGAGAGCTTTTGGTTGGAATGTTGGTAAAGAATTAAAGCTGTAATTTAGCATTTGATTTTTAGCGGTTATTATTTTTTACAAAATCCAGTATTATTCTACTTATTTCGGCTTTAAAACAGGCGTTTGAAAGGAAGCAAACTTCCGGTGCTCTCCACTTCAATCAGACAAAACAAACGTCTTAAAACGTAGCTCGATATACATTGCATACACTGTACTAGTGATATAAAAACACTGTTAAGATATTTCTATTTTGCTTCTAATCACAACGCATTTTTGTGATACCGATAAGATTTTTCTGCGTATTTTATATACTGTATTTGGTTTCTGTGTACTGTAGGCGAGCTAAAATCGTCAGCCAACAGTGTTGTTTCCCGTTCGTAGTCTAGACTTGTATATTTTAATTTATCAGTACATGTAGCTCTGGTGTTCTGGGTTATAATGAAAGCTGTCTTGATCAAACAGGAAACTCCATTATGAACTCATACAATATTGACATCATATTAACGATTAGTTGGCTATCCGTACGTGATCCTACAGTTTTAATAGTTCTGTCGTTGTCTGGTTTGGATTATATTCGATGTGGTTCTTATATTTTGCACTACATGTAGTTTTTATTTTTGGGTATTGTAACGTAACATAACATTGCATATGAAAGTCAGAGTAAATTACATTAAAAAGGGAATTCTTTCTCCACAATGTAAGAAACCAATTATGTAAAAAATAGTATATAATAGATAACATGTTAAAATACAGTAGGCCTAAACGTAATTAATGTGATATAGTTTATCAACATTATACAGTGTAGAAAATATTAATCTAAATAAACAACTGTAATGTTGGGTTGAATTAAGTTTCCAAAATTATAGCAGTGTTAAGTGATTGTGTAACTGACTGAAAACACTGAGCCATTTAAAATATTGAAATAGAAATAGTAAAATGTCATTAAGCAGTACGTTAGGTGTTGATGTTCAGTGAATTATAAAATAGAGTCTTGTAAAACCAAACAAATGTCCGTAGTTAAGTAATATTGTTTTGTATGTTGTTGTACTATATAGTAAAACTGTTAGAACATTAAGTAGAACTAAATAAATTGTATATAAGTTAAGTAATAAGCAAATATATTGTAAATTAGATAGAATGGCAACTTTAGGGTTATGGCGTATCTAGGCCTATAATATGTAGGCTGTAGGCTAAATGGACCCATAAAAGTGATGGAAAATGTAGTTTTAAAATATAATATGCAGTTTTTAGTTAAAAAAGTAAAGTATTATACAAAAAAGATACAGAAAGCTTAATATTAGGCCTAGAAATGTCATCGACATTCAATTTTAACCTAAATTTCTTGGGAAATTCAGATCTGGGCTTAGTTTTTTTTTTAATTAAAGGGCGAGATATATGTTATCTCGGAAATTTTGAAAAAAAAATGTAAATATTGAGATGGTTATTGCGCATAAAGTTTAACGCATCAAATTATAGTATGTAGAATCCACTGCATATAACACGACATTCTGCCGGCATGACAGTTTGCTTTTGATTATGTTGTCGACTAAACTGTATTTGAAATATATTGTTGTTTTTCAATTAGGAGTACATGTGCTGTTACGCAATAGATACTAGTCTGTGCTATTAGGTATAGTATATAAATAAGGTTGACGCCTCTCTCTCTCTCTCTCTCTCTCTCTCTCTCTCTCTCTCTCTCTCTCTCTCTCTCTCTCTCTCTCTCTCTCTCTCTCTCTCTCTGTGTGTGTGTGTGTGTGTGTGTGTGTGTGTGTGTGTGTGTGTGTGTGTGTGTGTGTGTGTGTGTGTGTGTGTGTGTGTGTGTGTGTGTGTGTGACAGAGAGAGAGAGAGAGAGAGAGAGAGTATAGTGATGCATTTTTGAGACGTGTAGATTCCAGTGTTTTTACGTACGACACGGTGCCGTTACCTGATAGACTGTGTTCTTCTTGTTCCAGGTACGTCATTTTTTATGGAAACAGTTTTGTTATAATCGACATCCGTCTGCGCCGAGGATTAATGCACGTGGGTAAGAAAAAAATTTTCTTTAATAGTAAGAAATAATTTAGTGTGGATGTTGACAGGCTGAGGCCGACGGACGTGAACCGTGTCTGTGTAAGCGTGTCGAGTCAAATTACCGTAGTTACCTTCCTATTCACCGATTGTTATTTACTCTTGGGTATAGCCTAATTAGATTCCGTAGTTGTCAGTACGGATATGTAGCGTCACGAAAACGTAATTACGTTCAGATACATCACACTTGTTTCCTGATCCTAGTGTGGGACGCACGGAAGTAACAAATCCGTCCATGTTGTTCTCTTCAGATCAGAAAGACTTGAACGGTGTTCCATACAAGTATCCCACCTTAGCATAGCATCTGTATAGTACTACGATACATCAGTGACAACATTCGGCTTTAGGCTTTAGCGGCCTGTTCCTATTCCACAGTCCACCTTTTCTTAGGCCTCCCAACTTTTCTTCCGCCTCTAGGATTGTAATCTTTCGCTGTCTTCGGTATTATACTTTCTTCTATTCTATCGTATTGTTGAATCCCATTTTCTTCTGTATTCTTTAATCCTTTCATTAACTGCAAAAATATCTAAACCACTTCGTATCTCATTTCTTATATGATTTCGTCTATTACACCTTTTAACTGATCTCAGAAATTTCATTTCTGCTGTTTGTATCTTCTGTTCATCTTTTTTCTTTATGACTCAAGTTTCAAAACCACAGTAGAGTAGGTTTTGCCATTGTTTTATAAATTTTATTTGGGTTTCTTTTCTACATTTATTTCCCAACGTTTTAATCGTTCCACACATTCTTGTGAAAATCGTCAGTTTATTTTCTATATCTCTATGTTGATCATAAGTAAAAAGTTATTCATAAGACATGTAAATACTGGAAAGCTCCCAGACTGCTGCCTTCGTCTGATTCCTATTTTTCTTACGGAGATGATCTCTTCTACGTGAGAGTAGACGAAAGACGTGTCACTGCCGGAGTCCCACAAGGAAGTGTTCTCGGTCCCACCTGTTCTTCGTCTAGGTTAACGACGTACCCAAAGAGCCTGGGATCCAGATATTCCGCTTTGTGGATGGAACGCCGGTTTATATCTCTGATCGTAACGCAGACAGAGCAATCATGCGACAGCAGTGCAAGCTCGATAAGTTTGTGACTGGAGTGGTAATTGGAAGATGGCCATAAAAACGACAAAGAGTGCATGTCAATTTCTGTAAGCGTCGTAAGTTTGCGAATCGGCAGAACGTTCTTATCTGTCCTACGGAAGTCAAGTATCTCGGTTTCCGTCTTGGTCGTCGGCTCTCTTGGTGTACCTACGCCCAGACAGTTACTAAGCGAACACCTAACTGTTTCCACTACTCCCCAGCCAATATATGATACATAAACGTGGTAAATTGCGTATGTGCTGTCCGGTATTCACATATGCAGCCCCGGTCTGGGGATGTTTGGCCGCTATACATAAAGAAAGGTGCAGAACGGCTCGACAGGAGGCTGCCGCTAGAGGCCAAAGTACCCCCTCGAGTCACTTCTTGCTTGTTGGACGACGAATCGACAAGGGCCCAAGGCAACCCCCTCCCCTCATACTCGGACACGGCCAGTACCGTACACGACCTTCCGATATGTAGAAACGATCTTGGCATATAACGCTCTAAAGAGAGTTTAGCACAGAGCCGGTGACAGCCTGCTATAGAGAGCAAATTCATCCCACTTGGACATGACCCCACGAAGCAGGAGATCCTTTAGGTACCGGAGCGTAGGGAAGGTAGGCTCGAAATTCGATTACCATAAGGTTCATCTCTGTACGCACAAGCCGCGAAAGGCAGTGGATCATAATCATTTCCTCGTATCTCTTTTTCATATTTATGCCTTACCGTTTGGGTCCTCGGTCCATTTTGTAAATCTGTTACTATTTCGTACTAGTTTACCTGAGGACATTTTTTTATTTAGTAAGCTGTTTGGTATCGTCTTCCCGTCAGATTCGGCATCGACCTGTACTTACCCAGCCTTCTGTTCTCATTTAGAAGAAATTTTCTAAATTTCTTCATTTAGAAGATGCTTCTTTTAGGAGCATCTTGTTTGTAACTTAAATTGTTGACTTCATAAGGAATTTTCCTTGAAAATCCTCTCTTGTACGTCTGTTTGCTATTCTGTCTTCTTGTCTTCCCACAACTTTCTCGGCTATGCGTGGAAACGTTTGCATCTAAATTCGAGCCTTTCGGTTTCAAGTAAGTAGAAAAAAAACATTATACCATTTAACAACGAAAGTAAAACGTAAGTAATGGATTCTGCTTTGATCGCATTTTTTTCTTCACTGCAATATGATCATTAAATGGCTAAACCTAGCCGTAACCTCTTTTTCATAATTTACCCTAACATAAATGCTAACTGGCCGCATACAGTCCTTTTATACTGGTGCCTCAGGTTCGTTTTTTGTGTTGTCTTTAAAGAAATAGTATTCTTTAGTTCCACGGTGTTTTCCTATTATTACGTACATCGCATTGGGCTTTAATATGTTCTTGGGCCACCCCGCCTTACTTTCGAGTTCGGTGGTTTTTCCGTGATCTATTCGCAGAACGAGTATTAATGAAAAAACGAGTTCTACTGAAAACCGAGTTCTGCCACAAAATAGGAGACACGTATAGGCAAGAGCACCCCGCCTTACTTTCGAGTTGTTTTTTTTTCGTAGTTTCTTCCATAAGAACGAGTTTTGCATTACACAGGTATCGCTTTCCATGTGTAATTTCAGTTGCCATGTTAACCTAACAACATCAACTTTGGCGTCACAGGTACGCAACTGTGATATACTACTGCTGCAATCATTTTTCATTAAAAAAAAGACTAAGAACACCAACTGCAATCGCCTGCCAACTATTTTGCAACATACGAAATTAAAATTTGTATAATTGTTTCACCTACATAAAATTATGTGCGATATTCACTAAAGATCGAATCCAAACTATCGCATAATCGAAATATCGAAAATGTCTGCAGGAACAGATAAAGGTACAGTACCCGGCAATTCAGGTAATTAATAGCATTGTTGTTTCATCAGCTTGGTTAATTATTACGTGTAATTATAGACAGATTGTAAGCCAGACTAATGGTAATGCACGGTTGTATACTGTAGTTAGCAGAGACCACGTGGTGTTCATTCTTAAAGCGAGGAGCGTACTTTCCCACCAGATGTTAGTGGTGGAACATAATGTGTTTGTATGGAATGCTGGTGGAGCTTTGTTGTCAATGTGAAATATGACTTGGAAATTTATGACATGTCTGACGTCGTCGTTTGCGGTTGTTTATATTTAGCATGTGTAAACAGAACTTTGACACTGCGAAAAGGACAGAGTCCTCTGTTGTCGTCAGACGCTCGTGCATTCTAATGCCTCAGACGCCAATATCTCGCGGAAATTTTAATACGCAATTGCTCATGTCACCAGAGGCTATAACTAGACTCTGTATACAAATGTGTAATGCTTTCTTTCAGATTGACGGTAATCTTTTTAATAAGTAGACGACAGAAGCAAGCAACCATATGTCTAATTGGGACTGTACAGTTTATACAAAGGTTTTTAAAATATATAAACACTTAGTACGTTTCACAGTTTTTATTTAACTCTGACAGCTGTTTCAGCTTATTAAGCTACTGTCAAAAAGATCAGTGAACAACTGAACTAAACTAAACAGTGTTTCGAACGACTGAAGTAGCGGGCAAGATGTACTCCAGTTGTCACAGTACAGTGCTATAGAACTGTACCTCTGTGGAATCTGCACCAC
This sequence comes from Magicicada septendecula, assembly GCA_034769895.1. Classification (NCBI taxonomy): domain Eukaryota; kingdom Metazoa; phylum Arthropoda; class Insecta; order Hemiptera; family Cicadidae; genus Magicicada; species Magicicada septendecula. The sequence continues at coordinate 91,291,317 of CM068369.1, read as the reverse complement.
AGTACTGTGGGAATTGGCGTACTTCTTCCCAGTTACTTCAATCGTTCGAAACACTGAAGGTGGCCCACAAATGGTGGGGTCGTTCTTTGTTTAGTTTAGTTGTTCACTGATCTCTTTGACAATAGCTTAATAAGCTGAAACAGCTGTCAGAGTTAAATAAAAACCGTGAAACGTACCAAGGGTTCATATTTTTTAAAAACCTTTGTATTAATATGTTTCACCAAGTGCCCAACGAGTCATCGATGAATATGGTGTACAGTTTATTATTTATTAAAAGAATAACATCAAACCGGACGTTATTGAAATAGATTTAGGGCAGTTGTACTGAACGTCTGTATGGATGTCTGTCACTGATAAACATCGGTTAATGAGCTAAAACGGTATGGGTTACATGGAACAATTTATGAAATATTGTAAGGTTATGCTTAAAAAAGTTTTACAACTGTGAATCGATAAATCGTTATTTATTTTCTTAGATGAAGAATATTTTACCACATTCTGTTTGGTAAAGTAAATGATTTAACTTTGTTTACACTGTGCGGCCTAGAAATTATTTTCATTGTGCTTGACATTTCAGATCTGGTACATTATAATTTGAATATTATGTTATGTATGTGGAGGATGCACTTTGTTACCATTGTGAAAGAAAACATCACGATATGAAGGAACCTTCCAGACTTTTTGTTTTAGAGATGCAGTTTTTTAAGAACGGGTATCTCCAAGAAAAAGGACGTCTGTGCGGGTAGTATAAAGTGTGTTTATAAATTTCCAGTTTTTAGTTGTAATATTTTGTCCCGGTTTGGGAATACCTTGCCGCCACACATAAAAAGAAGTTGCAAACCGTCCTCTACAAAGGGTCTTCGGCTAGCAGCCAAAGTCCCCCGTCCATTTTCTTTACGCCTTCTAAGGAGCGGACTTGGCGTCCGTACCTTGGTCGACACTATCAGGCGTTTTGCACGCAAATTTTATGCACGTGCGGCAAGGTTCCCAGATAACCCTCTTATAATCGGTCTGGGCCAGTACTGTATACGTGCAGGTGGGTCGTGGAAACGACCTCGGTGTATACTGCGCTAGTGTAGGCTAGCATAAACAGCCGATGTAAGGGCTGTCAAAGAACAAAATCGCCCTACTTGGGTCAGGCCATGAGGCAGGAGCTCCAGAAGGTAGCACGGAACTCAGATTAGCGAGTGGTACGTCTCTGCGTCGCACAACCACACAGACCAGAGTCAGAGTTATAATATTTTTTCTTCATCCTTTCGAAACGTGAATTTTGTAAAACGAGTACATATCTGTGCCACTCGTAGACTGTTCGACCGATAATACACTCCTTCCAAATGAAATTCGGTATGTTGCGTCGTGGCAAGCTCCTCGTTGATGGGTATGAGTTCGTATCCTTGTCGGCAAGGATAGTTTATCTCGATGCGCGGGAGGATTCTGGGCCAACTGACAGATACCTGACTGCGTCAGCAGAAATGAAAACCTTTTAGTGTTAAACAACTGACTGTCGTAACATGAACTTGCGTAAATTTAATTTTGCGGTTATTTAACATAACTCGCAATTTCTACTTCTCAAAATTGTTCAACGATGTGTTAAGTTTCTGACTAGGTATTCATATTTGTTTTGGGTTCGATTTAGTTGACTCTGTTAATATTGCTCGGGCAGGCCGTGGTCTAATACTGTTTTCAACAGAGATTTCGGCACCACGATTGGGAGCCATCTTCAGTGTTTCGAACCATTGAAATAACTGGCAAGATGTACTCCCAATACACAGTACTGTCGTACAGATTCCACAGTGGTACAGTTCTGTACCACAATACTGTACAAAACTAGTTCTGTAGTGGCGTGGCGTGGGCACATAACACATGTTGCCGGTTGTGATAGGCCTGAAACTTAACCTAAAAATTAATTAGAATTTTTTCTTGTACCAGGTGTTCTTTTTAGAGCATTTTCTATCATTCGCTGGGAGAAGAAGAGGGTCCCGGTTCAGTGGGATTTGACTCTCATTATATTTACACAGAATAAATCAGAACACAAATAATCGAATTAAAAATAATGAAGACAAACAGAGAAACACATGACTAAACGAACAAAACACAAGTGTTTACATGTAGGCTATAATCTCCAAACCTAACGTTTTAATGAACGTCAGTTTGATCAGCCTGGGCGACGTGAACAGTGTATAGAAACCCAGGTACATTTGGCACCAGACGTTTAGCATATCACGAACAATTCGTGTACACGTATTGTGTGACCTTTGTACGGTTTTTATTTATAATTCAGTTGCGAAAAGTGATTTGAATTTTTAATAGCACGGTACGTCTGGCTCGGCCGTCTTGATTGATGACACAGTAAAATTTATTGTGCGTGCAGTAGTCGTAATTGATCATTTTTATGGCGGCTTGTTTTGTTACACACTCCGGTATCCGATGCATGCCATACCTAGTGTCCCGTTCCGCCTACTCATTGTAATTAAGTTTGTTTACTTCTGGGGATCTCTAATTAATTTAGGTAGTCTGTGCAGTCGTTGGCTGCCTGTTTTTTTTATTATTTTTATTATTTTAGTTTTTTAACAGTTGCTCTGATTTCCTAGATTATTTAGTTCTCGCTACGAATGTATATTGTTACGACGGTCTCCTTGATCGTCGTACGGTACAGTGGAAAACAAAATACAAGACACCAATTAAGTCACTAATCACCACCTTTATTTATCACAATTAAACAGTTTGTAATCAACAAGATAGTCTCTTACAACAAATCAAATAAAAATTGTTTACACGCAATAAAAATGTCAACTAATATAAAACACAAATTGTATTACAATTGTCCCGCACAAACACAACAATTCGCCACAATACTTCGAACCGCACTATGTAAATCGCCCGACAGTAACTGACTTGACCGTCGCTGAATGGCTGTATTTATATCCCGCTGATTTTCAGAATAATCTGTAACTTTGGATGACTTGTGAAACAAAACAGGCGGACTCGAGAATCCACTAGAAACAGTGTCCTTGAACACACTGCCCTGACCGGTACGGTCTGGTATATACTCGATAGTTGACGTGTAATTGTCTTTCACCGCCAAGTAGCAGCATTATGTAAGCACACACACACACATTACAGCTGGAATATTCGAGATACGTACTTATAGAACGTTCCCAATTACGTAACACTCTTTCCGCATTACGTAACAATATGAAAAATGAATAATAAATTATCAATTGTTGCCGTAAGTTTTCACGGCCGGCGTTTCAGCCACTCCATCGGTGGCCACTTCAGCGCTGGAAGGACTGAAAGTACTGACACGGTGTCCGTCAGTAAAACCACAGTACAGAAACTGAAACTGAAATCGCTGAAACGTTTGCGATTTCTAATCCAGGGCCACGACCCGATAGCCTGGAAAGTGTTAATAATAACAACAACATTATTAGTATATATATATTCGGGTTAAAACGTCCTGCGACGTTGTCCGATGCGTAATTGCCAATATCTCCTGTCGTTGCAGTTTTCTTCGGTTAGACCTCGTACACTCATTGATCTTCTTACACCCTGTATCCATTTTCTTCTCCGAACGGTCCTACTATATTGTTGCTTCTCATTTTTCCTGTCCGGCTATGTAGGTCTCCTAAAATTATTAATTCTCTGTTGTCACCTGCTTTTAATTTTTCTTGATTCATTGTTTCAAAAAAAAACTCTTTCACTAACGGTGGCGTCATTTGACACCACATAGACTCAAAACACTGTAAGTTTATGTTGTAAGATGTTTATATTTACTCTAATGATATTCTTATTTATTGCATCCCAATCTGTTATTTTATTCTTTAGTTCCTTTTCCACTAGTATATATATATATATATATATATATAGACCTCTGCTTGCATGCTATTCTTTGGGCACGCCACTATAAAGATGAAGGTAGTAGCCAATTATTTCACTACCGGTTCCTTTCTCTTTTGTTTCAGTTAATGTGATTATTAGTTTTTATGGATAATGAGAATTAGTGTGGCACTGATGAGAGAAATCAGTAGGCACGCTGAAATTATGAAGTCCTGTCTGCTAGTGTACTCGATTATTTAATAGAAGGAGACACAGGTTGCATTACGTATTATGATTAACATTAGCCATTAATAAATCCCAGATCGGGTGTTGTGAAGTAACTTTTGATGTCGGCAGCTGAAGTTAACTTAAATTGACGCTAAGTTAATGTAGGTCAGACTACAATAATTCAGTAGGTATTACGCCTGAAGTCAAGCCGTCTAGACAGGTTTGATCGCACAGTTAGGTTAGGTTGTATCCTTTAATTCCGAGAGCGCATTCGTTTTGAAACGGCTGTCAATACGTAGTTATAAAATGAAACGGAAACTGTTGTGCAAATAAATTTCACCAACGGTGTGCGTTGCAAGTGTGCGGTTTCTGTGTCGTGTTGCGGTCACAGGCGTGTAAGGTAACAACTGTTTATCTTCTGATCGGGTGTATGAAGTTGTAAGTTGAAGCTTGAATTACGAAACCATTGTTACTAAGGTTGTTCAATTTTGAAATAAAGTTATATGCGTGTACCAAGAAAGTAGAACGGACTGACTCACCGTCACTTCTAAAGTTAATGGCCCCTAAAATGAACGGCTGTTGTTTAAACTCGTTTTTCTGTCGGACAAATCCTCCATCCTGACCGTAATACGAGATGCATGTTTTCGTACTTTTCTCGCTTGATGTTTCGACCCCTGCAACTGGGATCGTTCTCAGAAGCTAAAAACACAAAACAACTTACAATAACACATTATAAATAAATATTAGCAATATATACATAACTACGGTTTAAAAAAAACTTTTCATAAAGTTTACAAGGATTAGGCACAGCATATAAGAATAGAAATATGATACTAAACTACAAAATGAATTTTGAGTGGCGGTTGAAAGTCCTAATAACGGCTTGACCTATGTTAGTAGAGGATTTACCCGTAAGAAATCACCTATCGCTTAGAAGTTTATATAGATCGTTTTTCTGTTTGGTACTAGCCATCTACTCCGGACTACGTGTAGACAGAGAGCTTAACGTGCTTCAAATGCTCGAGTAAAAAAGGTGTAGGCCAATTTTTGAACATCGTTAATTATAAAGTTCCGTAAATATTACTGCGCCTTTTAACAGGCTTAATTTGTAATTGTTTTTGATAAACTCGGCAAACTTGTTGATTTTCAAATCATCTATTGTGAAGCAGAAGTTGTGCCAGCGTTTTGAAATCAGTATTGATTGAATCCTAGTAATTATTTAGGCGACCGTCTTGTTGTATTTACATGTTATATATGTTGTGGTAAGGCACAGAGGCGTATACCCCCCCCCCCCCAGATGGTCGAAAAAAGTTGGCGAATTTTGTTAGTCTCTTAATTTTTAGGCCACTGTTATTATTTTTTCGCTGCGTACGTTAATATAATAGTAACTCTTTAAATATACAAACAGGTTTATCGCACAGCATTTGCGTATACGTTTGAAATATAGGCAAATCAGTTCAGTCAATAAGTATCTTCTAAATAATGTTTTAATAACGCGTGTTTTTATTGTGTTATTACTGTTTACTTTAGCGGGATTGATTTCAGGATGTTATCACACGTTTTTCAACCACTGTATAGATAGTAATGTTGATTAGTTTTAGCTTGTTTTCCCCTTTTGGATGAAGCCGACGTGATACGGGACCTCACCTCCCCAGGGTAAATTCTAGATACGCCACTGGTAAGGCAAGATGTATTCAACTTAGGAGAGACATGATTGGAGCGCTGTTTTGTGCGCCCATCGTTGCCACGTTTATTCGTCACCTGTTGAAGTAATTATGCATAGGATGACTTTTATTCTTACCACTCCACGTTCAGTTAGTTCACCTGACGATGAATAAAAGTCCCTGATGACGTACGCCCGCAACTGTTTCAAGTAATATTTGAATCCTGTTATCATAAATAGCATTAACAATTTAACACGTGAAGGATAGGATCAAAGCGAGTAATCGAATAATACATATTATTTCGTGATGGAGTTCATCTTATTATGGTTTTCTTGTACGAAAAAATAATATTATTCATAACATATTTATCTTTAATTAATTTATTTGCAACTTGGTGTATAGTTGTTTTTGTGTATGCTGGTAAAGCCTCACTAATGGAATGAGTTAATCAAATGTGTAGTCTTATTGAGTAACACCTTCCGTGGTAATCGCCAGTTAATGTTGGATTTAGAATAATTCATTCGATTATATAAATTAATTGCACGTGATTTCTTCTTAACCTTGATGTAATTACCCAGCATCAATTCAAAACACATCAGTTCTGCGGCCAATGGGTGCTACCAACTGACTTCGTATGTAAACATAACCTTAACTCAAACCACTAAAATCATGTTGACTAAAGAAAATAATTCCATACTCCATTAATGTTGCTTAAATTCACTTTATTCATTGTATAATCCTTATTCTTTATCCCTTTTTAATATTTAATTTGATTATCGTTACTTTAAAACAACCGGTTATGTTGGTTGACACTCATATCTCAGGGTTGGCAATACGGTTTCTTTTAACTGCAAAAATACGTAACAAAAATGTCAATTACTACTATAAAAACCTCGTAATAGGAGAGTGATTACATTAAAACATAACAATATCTTAACCTAATATAACAAAGTTCGTCTGACCACTGACGTCAATTTTGTAGGTTAGCGTATGGCTGATAGGTTACCTAATTTTAACCTCAACTACAAATAAATTACATTTAACAAGTGAAAAGTTACAGCATTAATAGTGTTTGTTGATTGTGTAGTGTTAGAAATAGTTCACATAGGTTATAATTGCATTATAGTACAGTAGGATTATTCGAGTTAGTAAATTACAATAATCACTATACTTTCCTTATATATATATATATAATAATAATAATAATCACTGTTAACCTTTTAATTTACATTCATTGCCTTAATAAACACAACACTTCACAACACTCGTTGCTCGCGGTTGAGTCACTTCGCGTCGATAAGGTTAGAACGCCTTTGTTTACTTCCGGAACCGCACTAGGTTAAAGGTTACATGTAAATTATCTGTCGCGGAGCCGGTGTCCTGTACTACATGAAAACTAATGACAAACTCTCTTAGTTTTGCGCGTCTCTCTCGCTGTTCTCGCTTGGGCCTTCGTGGGGGATTCTCGATATAAGAGTTTTGATTGGTTGGAATGCAAAGAATTCCTTTATTAAATTATCATCCCCGCGTTAACAAAACGATTTAATTCTGTTTTAAGCGTGGGTTTTGGGGAACGAGATATCAAACCGACGCCAATCTTTTGATCAAAATTTATAAAAATAATTTACAATTGATCTATATTTCCTATGCTACTTGTGATTACCAATATAATGTTACTATCACATGGCCTTTGTTCTGCTAAACAATTTGACACCTCACAAGGCATAATTCTGTCTAATAATAACAAAGCTAATATATTTAGCTTATGGCCTACTACAATATTTTGTTTAAAATGTCTTTTTGATACATTATTGTCTTGTTGCTATTATGCATATTATGTAAAACTAATACAAAGTCTTCTGATGTTATTATTTAGCATTATAAACATCAAATTTTGAATAAAATACAGAATCTGTCTCTAGGCTCCATAATGCCTATTGTACCCTGACCTAATTTTGCTTCATACAATACAGTTATTAAATTCTAAGGGTTTATAACACTTGATACTTAACCCTAATGAACAATAGCAACTTTTGGTTAACATGATATTGCTCAAGACATGCCTTTTTCCTTGTATATTATCAATAATATAAGTTGAGTTCTTGTACAAGTAGGCAGCTTGTTAATTATTCTTATTACTATATTATACACGTTTTATACTCCTCATATCTTACTCCTAATTACACATCTTATTTCTTTTTACGTTTTACAATTGCTTGTATTATTTTGACATCCTTATTTTCTGGTTAATTTACTAATAAAACATGCATCTTGGTGCAACAAGTCATTCTCATTAAATATATTATTAATGGTCCATTATCAGTGATAGTTATTATTTATTTTACTGACCAATAGTCAGTTCACTTATCACTTGTTATATTAATAGTATTTACATTAACTTGTTATTGGTATTTCTGTTGTTTTTCAATGTACTACATTAGTCTTTTATACCCTATCACATTTCATCATGTTAATATACAATAATTACAACATCCTTGTGACATAATCTTTGTTTTAGAATGGCCTATTGTTTTCTAGTTTCATTTAGATATAACATATAATAGGTTTATAGTATATTTATTACATATTTTGTGTTTACAAGTGTGATTACAGATTTTGTTAGGTTAGGTTATCATATTTCCCTTCACTGACTAAATTTAGTTCACATTCTTTGTCTTTATTATTTATTTTGATCACTTATTACTATTTATTAATAGTACTCTTTACTAATTGTAATTGTGATTACAATTATTCAGTTTTTTCTAGAATTCTAAGTACATTTTAAATTATAAAACAGTCCTGGTTTTGACATTCAGTTTGGCTGTTAGTTTTGTTACATAAATGGTATAGTCTGAATGTAAAATACAATCTTCTAATTTATACTATACCTTATTACAAATTTCATTATACTAATTAATATCCCTTCATTCTCCTAATCTGTTGGGTAACTTTTATTTTATGTTTAAGTTATAGTTATAGTCATGTCTTTCGGTATGTCTTGTCTGTCACTTTATTACTTATGTTTCTTACACAGTAGGATTCTATATTTTAATCTATTAATTCTTTAGATATATTGTTTTTTATTTATGGGTGGTTGAGTTAGTTTAAACCCTTTTTACTTTACAAAATTAACTGTTTTTTCTTATTTACATTATATCACTCATCCCTAGTTGTTGGACACCCTTTAATAGTTATTTTGGGGTTGATCTGATCCAGTTCCCTGCATATTTTTATCTATTAATTGGAATTTGTAGTACTGTATAATTTGGTGATGCTACAATATTTAACCTAACCAAATTAATAACAACACTGTTTTTCGGTTTAACACACATCGTTTTGTTGAAATTATGATTATCAGCTGGGCTGTTAGGCCCCTCCGGGATAATCCTTTGAAAGGAATATCCTCAGACGCATTATAGGGCCAATATAAGAAAATGGGTCATGGAGACTGAGATCAGCAATGAAGTGTATCAAATATATAAAGAGATACCAGTCTCAAAATTTATAAGAATGCAAAGATTGCGTTGGGCCGGACATGTTATGAGAATGGAGGATGGCAGGAACCCCAAATGGTCTGCTGGATGATGGGCTCTGCTGGGTACATGGGAGGGCACGAGACCTTGAGGCAGTCCGAGGAAGAGGTGGGAAGATGGCGTAGTAGAGGACGCGAGGGGCATCGGGATAAGGAACTGGAGGAGGGCTGCAATGGATAGAGTAGATTGGTGGAGGCCAGGGCCCGACTTGGGCAGTAGCGCCATAGGAGGAGGAGGAGCGGCTGTTAGGCCGTGGTGCACACTTGTCGTTATGACAATCGTTTCGGCCCCACAATCGGAGGCCATCATCAGTGTCTAGATCGACACGGTGTCCGCCAATTCACCTCAGAGATGAGGCAGAGACTCTCAGGTGAATTGGCGGACACCGTGCCAATCTAGACCAGTTGTTCTCAACGGGTGTGCCACGAAACTTCTGAGACTTTGTGATATTGCTGGAAAAAGTAATTCAAATAATTTCACTCAATATTTATTTTTAAAAAAAAGAACAAGAGAATAATATTCAAGAACTTAAACTTATTTTACAGGGGATTTATTGGCTTACGCCTTACAACAAAAGATTTGAGTTATTAATGAGAAACTTGAGCTTGTCCGCTTCTTACACAAAAGTTCAATTCGTGGTGGAATTGAAGACAAACACACACACACACACACACACGCACACGCACGCATTTCCTGTTCAACTGAGAGAACTCTCGCGCTTCTTGTTTTTTATGTTTGTTAGTGTCGAAAAGCCCAGCTCGCACAAGTAGGTGGTTGAAAAATGTAACGGGGTATTAACTGCTTCCACTGCTATTACTGGGTACTCTTTCTTCGCTAACATCCAAAACTTGAGAAGTGGTAGTTCACCATATTTCAGTTGAAGTGTTCGGTCTGTCTGAAGTTCTGCGAGCTGCTCTTCTTTCTCCAGAGAAAGGTCGGTGGTGGATTCTGGGGACACAGCATAAGGATTGCGCACCCAGACATACTTGTCGACAGTGATGGAGGGAAAATATTATGCCATGTTATTCTCAAGAGCCATGAGGTCATTTAAAATGAGTTCGGATGTTATGTCCCCATGTGGATCAACCTCGAAAGTCAGAGGAAACATCTTAAGATTTTTCTTTTCCACATGTAATTTCCATATTCTAAGTTTTTTTAAGAACCGGTGAGTTTATCGCTTGACGTCAGCACATTTGCTTGTTTTCTTTCCATACTCTCATTTAGGTAATTTAAATGGCGAAAAATATCAGCCAAGTAGGCTACCTTTGCACACCACTCCTCGTCGTTTACCTGAGCTGCAAAGTCTGGCTTTTCGACGCTAAACATACTTTTTAGCTCTTTTCTCAGCTCAAAAAATCTCTCCAGGACTTTACCTTTTGACAACCAGCGGATCTCAGTATGAAGAAGCAAAGTGTCATGTCGAGATCCCACTTCATGGCACATTTGCTTGAGAGTCTTGTCTTAAGAGCCCTAGACTTAACGAAATTTACCATGTTAACGACTGAGTCTAAAACACTTTTAAGTTCTGTTGGAATAGTCTTCGCCATCAGAGCCTCACGATGTATGAAGCAATGTGTTGAACCTACACTCGGGAAATCATCTTTCACTCTTGCAACAAATCCTTTGAATCTTCCAGTCATTGCTGGTGCACCGTCTGTGCAAACAGAAAGACAATTTTTCCAAGACAGCCCATTTTGTTCCAAGGTGCTGGATATGGAATTATACACATCTGCTCCGGTTGACGTTGAGGGCAATTGTTTGCAATTGTTTCCGGTACATGAAAGGAATTGTTCAATAATCGATTCCTCATTTGTTAATCTGATGTAACTCAGTAATTGACATTTCTTACTTATATCAGTTGACTCATCGAGCTGTAGTGAAAATACTCGACCGTCGCTTAGCTTTTCATGTACATGGCACTGGATATCTGAAGACATATCATCAATCCGCCGAGAAATAGTATCGTTTGACAATGGAACCAAGGATATTTCCTTCTCGGCGCCGTCACCTAACATCGATTTCACTATTTCCTTGCAGGCAGGTAAAATTACGTCCTCTGCGATAGTGTGGGGCTGCATTTTTTTCGTTACTATTTCGGCAACTTTATGACTGGCCACTTGTGCTTTTTCAGAAATAGTTGCTCTCCGTACCATAGCTTTTGCTTGCTTTTCTTCTGATGACAACAGTCGGCTAAAATAGTTCTTATCTTTCCCAGATAAGTGACTATGTTTGGTATTCAAATGTCTTTTCAATTTACTAGGGACCATGGATTCGTTGCTTAGTTTTTCTCCACACACGACACATTCTGGTGCAGGACGGTTTTCAGGTCCACTGAACGTAAATCCAAAGTTTAAATAACTATCTTGGTACTTACGGACTGTTCCAGTACCTACTGATGGTTCCACGCCCCCCTGTACTGCTTTCACGACACTTACACTTGGAATCGGTTCGTTCTCACTTTTGTTACTGTTAAATGTTCTGTCACTGACTCATCTTCAACTTTTCTCCTTTTAATCAAAAACTTATCCATACTGATGTTAGATTTAAAAAAAAATCAAAATTAACACAATAACGCATATAACACGCGTGAAACTAAAACTCAACCTCAAAATATGCCAGAACACGGACAAAATAGCGTTACGACCGCAAGCCTACAAACAACTGACTGGTGAAGGCAATCTGTGCGCGCGCTAGACCGAGCCTCCCGCATTGTTGCCAACTCGTACGTTAGTGTGCCGCGGGAAATCACTACATAGGATAGTGTGCCGTGAACAAAAAAAGGTTGAGAACCACTGATCTAGACACTGATGATGGCCTCCGATGGTGGGACCGAAACGTTTGGCAATGACGTCAGCTATGGACCACGGGCTAACAGCCCGGCTGATGATGATGATGATAATAATAATGTCAACAATGTGAGAGTTTAAGAACTTGCATACACAGTTTTGTTTCTCTTAAAACCGAAGGTTTCGCTCATACCATGATGAGGAGGGATCCATAAGGGTTAGTTAGACGTACTGCAGGTGAAACGTTTGGTTTTCATATAAATAAAAACAGCGTTGTTATTAACGAGGACCACAAACGTTTACGAGCTAACCAAATTAAGTTCCCATTCGGAGATGATGTTTGTGAAGCTATAGTCCATCAACTTCAAATAGTTGATGGAGTCTGTCCTAACATACCTGAGAATCGTTTTAACTGTTCACGTAGTCAAGAAATGACTTCAGTAGTTGATAAAAGACAATAAGATAATGAGTTTCTTTTCTGTGTAAACTCGAAAAAAGTATGTAACGCGAAAAAGCTGTACTTCTAATTTCAGAAGCAGAAACCTGGAAGCAAAGTTATCAAACAGTGCATAATAGATTAGCTTCGGAACAAGTATAAGGTACTGTTATTAGGCTTCTGTTTACGACTAAGGCGTACACGTGTGCTTCACGAACATGGGCAGGGCGTGGGCAGTTATCCTGAACCGTGTGTTTACACAAAATCTAACAAACACGGCAGCGTGGATGCAACACGTTAGTACCATAAGTAATACTCATAAATATTGAAACAAGTTAGTGTAAGCAGTTTAAACGTATTGTACAAAGAGATCTTTGAAGTACGATCGAAAATAAACGGAAACAGCAGTATGGTGTATGGTGCTTCCGGGAAAAACCTGAAACTTGAAACGTCTACGTTGGTTGGTATGACATGGAAATGAAATTATATTATTGCGGTTAGTAAGCTTCTGTTGTATCTGCGACAGAATTACTGTCAGGTTGTGTTAATTTAATTGTGCGTCTATTGCTTGCTTTGCTTTGCTTTAATTAATAGGGCGTCTTTGCACCTGTGGCTTGATTACAGCGTCCGGGACGTGCCTGATGACTGTCAGGTGAAAACAGTGCTGGTCTTTCTGACGGGGCACTTAAAAATGTGAAGGGACACGCCAACACGGTTATCCGCTAGATGGCGCCGGAATGTTGTGAATGACTGATTTGATGCTTTTGTAGCACTGCCCCTGGTGGCGATTCGGATGGCATATGCCGCCCGTCTCGAACACAGCAGGCAGACGCCTCGAGGCGTCGTCGGTCGTTCTCCGCGAGGCAGAGAACCTCCGTGCCGGTGGCAAAAGCTAACAGGGTCAAGCAGTGTGCTAGAGACATGCTTAGGAAAGGATTTCCTCGAGGGAGGAATGTAGGTTAGACAGAGAGGATAAGAAATTACTCGGGACTATTCAGAGAGGCTGACTTTACGGGAAGACTTCATCAAGAAGTCTATTGCTTCCTCACCGCTAGCTGATGAGGCCGTGTATTTCCAATAAGTTGGTTGAAAGTAGTTTTGATATTAACGATCCGCGGATCTTACGTCTGTAACCGCGCGTTCAGTATCTCCTGCCGTTTCCTCCTATTTTGCCAGTCACCTTCGTGCTCATCCATGCCTTATTTTCTAGTTATTCTTGTACGTAAGGCAAGAACATTCTTGTTCAGTTTTCGTTGATAGATTTCACCATGTACAGTCTATATTTGTGTATTTTCGAAGATCCCTACTGTTCTTCATTTCGACGTGCAGAAGAACAGATATTCTACACGATCTTTGTGTTCGAGTTTCCTAACTTAGTATCTCTTCAGTTCTCTTGTAGGCTATATATAGATATTTTGTCTGTTTAAACGTTTATAGCGATAGTCTACTAAAATATTCTTCCGCCAGTTTTCCTAATCGTAAATATGATTTCATATTGTAGGTGAGTGGGAGGAAGGAAGGAGATGGGTCGCAAACAGAAGATTGTAGAGATACATATCCTCTGTTAAGACGTAGTCAGTCCACAACCACGGGCGTATTTACGGAGAGGGACGAGCGGGACGGGACCCCCCCTCCAGTGGGTCGAAAATGTTGACGATTTTGGTTAATCTCTTAATTTTTAGGCGGTTTTATTGTTTTTTCAGCTGTGTAATACAATAGTAACTCTTTCTTAAATATACAAACAGGTTTATTACACAGTAAACGTATACGTTTGAAATTTGAAGTATAGGAAAATCAATTCAGTCAGTAAGTATGCTGTTAACAGGTTTCAATAACTCGAATTTTTATTCTGTTATTACCGTTTGCTTTAGTGGGACTGCTTTCAGCTACTTTAAAGATAGGAATGTTGATGGTCTTAACTTGGTGCATCTTTTGTACGACCCCGGACCCCCTCTAAAAGTTTTAGATACGCTACCGTCCGTAACGCGCCGTTTTGGGAGCGGATGTAGCCCCGTTCACATTCCGAATGCGTCTCGTGTATGCTAATGAAGTCACACAGATTGAACGCGACAGGTATTAGCGTGCATTGCGCGACTCCGGTACGGAGCTTTTCTCTGTGTCGTTCCGTTTCGTTGTTTTACGGAACTTCAGTTGGCCGAGTTATATGAAAAAGAATTAAAATACAATATAGGCTACCCCCCATGTTCGGCGAGCGCGCTCCACTGCCACACAAATCACACTCGCAGTCCTTTCTTCCAGTGTAAACGTTGTATGCGTGGACAAAAGCATTTTTATTACAGATACTGACTGTGTTCCCCATTTCCTGTGTTATTAAATAACGTTAAATAAATTCTATCCCCTCCTCCCAATTATTATCTGAGTCGCTAGACCGTGTCTGATGGTGGACGTTTGTTTGTTTAGCTTCTGCACACATGACACTCTTATGCGCGCGCTTGCACACACAAACACACACTGATGCGCTTCGAGTGAATAGGACAGGATACATCTGTTCGAGTGTGTGATTTGGAGGTTAAATGTATAGCGTTCTCAAGGTCACATTAGGCTTCGTTTTCATTTGTGGTTAGTAATGATGGGCAATGACAGGCGGGTGTTTGCTGCACTTGATTGTCACGATAGGACTAGCACAGTACAAAACTTCAAATACTGTTGTATCATTGGTTGACTGTCGAAACACAGCTGTATTTGTTTGTGTGAACGAATAAATAACCTTTTAAACAAAACATATGCGAATATGTGAAAATCTTTTTTATTTTAAAGTAATATACTTTGTTTAATCACTGATGTGAATTTAGTGTGTGTTAAAAACGGCAGACTCAGATTTTGTGCCATTTATCTCCGAATGTTCGTTATATATTCTATTAAATGTTTTTCCGCAGAATTAATCAAAAGATTATATCTTTTCTGTGAATAGATTTACAAAATGTTGTGCATTAATTGTGGATCGATCAGATATTCTTATAGCTCTAAAGTCGTATGCGATATTTAAAAGAAACATAACTTTTAAATCTTACGGAAACCCGTTATGTGATTTAATATGCGAATCGTTTTCATATTTCCCGTTACAGATCCGATGCTCTTATGAGTTCTATAAGTAATGAGTCGTTTTACATAAGCAGGTTAGGTCCGCGGTACAGCCTGGAGGACCAGTAATTTGAAATCGAAGTTCTCTTCTCCTAGACACGGCTGCTTCCACCACAACAGGTTAGAGCCCGTTCTGCCCTTGGTTGTAAATCGGAGCATCCATCTCTAGCCTTTGGAAACCCAGTTCCCTGCCATATAAGGCAAATATGGGGCAGGTCGCAGTATTACAGCCGGGTAAATCGAGATTTGATTGCCATCTGCAATAATCCAACATTTAAGTGGTCCAGCATCATTTCCTATACACCCTACCATGGTTGGTAGATACTGCTGCCCTCTACCAGGAACATTTATTCGACCTTCCGGTATAGAACCGTGCTGTTCTGCGAAAACATGATCACTTCTGGTAGGATGTGCCCCTTCACCACGCAGTACGGTCTTAGTTGGAAAGAAGCTAGGGGGCTCCTCCAACCCTGGGACTTGTGAGGACCAGTGCCTGGTCAACCCGGAACAAAGGCGCTACGTCTCCAAGCTCCCTTGACCCGTAAAACTCCCGGCGAGGAATCGAATTCTGGTATCCCGCGTGTCAGGTAGCGGCACTGACCACTATCCCATTTGATTGCCACAGAGATTGGAATCAGAAATTGTCAAGGACCAGAAGGATCTGCGGTACAATTTTTAGTGCTTTGAAGAACAGTGCTAGGACGGACACAATGAACTTTTATAAAACATTGGCTGTGTCGACATTCTTTTATGCTGTGAGAAGGAGAATGACTTTATTCCTCGGTAAGGAGAGAAGAGGAATATTTAGGCTATAGAAATAAATTTCCTGAAATGTGTTAAGGGCTATTCCTCCTAGACAAGAAACGGTATGAGGAAATCAGCGGGAGATAGGGATCCAGTCTTTAATTGACATAATAAAGGATTTTTGTGAACATTTAAACCGCATGCTAAAAGGTTACCTATAGCAGTCTTAGCGTACCAGCTGATTGTAAGACCAGCTATCCAGCGTCGGTTAGGAGATGTGTCCCGGAACAGAGCAGTTAGGGCTTATTGCTGGAATGGAGATGCCATTATCATCATCATTTTCATTGGTACCCGTTACTTTAACGCTGTTCATTGATTTTCACGACCTCGCCAGATGATTTTTTTAGAAACTAGAAATTTAATGTAGAAGCAGTTGTTCCATTTCCGAGTTCTGGTCAGATTTTGGCCTGGCTACTTCAGCTGTTGTTAACATGCGTTTCGTTTGCATTAGTGATTTCGTTACTATACTTGCCTAAATACTCTCTACAAAATAAAATGTAATTAATTAATGTATACAGTAATTGTACGAATCTGAAAGCACGTAAATTCTGTGGCTAGTGGGAAGATTAAGAGCTGGGCATATTTTCGGCGTTAGAGACAGCGCATTAACGTCGATTTGTTCCTGTGATTCAGCACATCAGTCTTCTTTTCTCATGCTGAAAGTTATGGTAATATCCTTACAGATATGAGTAAAGATTCTAAAAAACCAGTGGGGCAGCATTGAGAAGAGACTGTCAAGCTTAATTGGTGACATCTTTGTCACAAGAAACATATCGACCTTATGCGTGAGTGATGTGTAAAAATCAGTGTAGTGGTAAAGTCTGGTAACACATAAATCTAATACAGTGTCTGATGGTAATGTCAAGTCAGATATATTTTATGTGTAAGAAGGTGTAAACCTTCACGTAACCGATTTCACCAGTCAAGTGTCAGTATGTCGTAAGCCACGAAGGACGATACATGCGTGTTGATGGCATACCGGTGGTCTAAGTTTGGACAACGCTTTCCATTTTTTACAGTTCCTGGTATTTTTATCAGATTCCACTTTAGTAATGTGGCGATTATTAATTTTGTCACGGGCTCGTCCGTCAAGGTCCTTCATTGTATTGACGAATATATTATTGGGAGTGTGGAGGAGACCCGTGTTGTAAGGAACTGCGTTTTGGAATGTCATACCAAACAAACATTACGCGGCAAACTTCTTAATCGTGTCGACATTTTGATTCCTATGTATGATCGTCTTTAGTTTCGGACCCTTCGTAACAGCGAATAATGTTTTCTAAACGTATTTGTCTTTGTGTTTGAGAATAGGAATATATGTTTCATAGTATACAGCTGAACGTGTACAACCCTACGTAATACTCTCTCTCTCCTATGGCACTACATCCCTTGTTGGGCCCTGGCCTCCTTCAATTTTCCCTCCATTCTCTTCTGTCGGTAGCCATCCTCCTCCAGGAATGGACTTTCAGTATTTCTTTCGCATCCTCATCCACCGCGTCCTCCCATCTTCTCCTCGGTCTTCCCACTGGTCTTTTTCCGTGGATTCTGGTATTCAATAGTTTTCGTCGTATTCTGTCTTACCCCATCTACAATCCCCCATAACGTAGCTACATGACCAGCCCACCTTAGACGCTGTAGTATTATGTATTGTGTTAGCGGTGGTTCTGGATACATTTGATACAGTTCAAAGTTATATCTTATTCTCCAGCCGTGTACGTCATTAACTGGTCCCAGGATTCTTCGTAATATTTTTCTTTCAAAGATATCGAGAGTGTTTGCTGCTTTGGAGTTCAGGATACACGTTTCGCAGCCGTGGGTTAAGATGGGACTACATAATACATATATCTCATATTACTATCACTTCAGTTACGAAAATTTGTTAGCAGAAACAGTTGACCATTTATGACGTTAGTTGGTGGTAATTCTGTGGACGTTCCTGATGACATGGTTGATTTCCTACAATCATGTTTTACAAAAACGTTGCATCCCGAATCATTTTTAGTAAGAATTCTTTTGTTAATTGTGTGTGTGTGTGTGTGTGTGTGTGTGTGTGTGTGTGTGTGTGTGTGTGTGTGTGTGTGTGATGAATGTAATCAGATGAAGTATATTGGTCGTCATGCACTCGCAGTAATTCCTTCACGGTGGGAAACTTCCATCTACGTTGACTTTCTCGTGTACGTAGATGCCGGCGCACGAACTTTTTTTTTCGTTCCTGATTATGGGTCTCATGAACGGTGCAAATAACCATAATTTTTCCTTTTTTCTTCTTGCATACAACGTAGTTGTTGAGCGATTTCGATGCCAGTTCAGTCTCCAATATTGGCAAATAGTATACAGCCATTTTCACGATGCGTCCATTACAGGGATTGTATTTACATTCTCTAAGAATACGCTGAGTAAAGACTTCCACATTGGTGGTTTCTAGTAGTTTTCGCTTACACAGCTCTATTTCAGGACCTGTGCATTTAAGCTGTACGCCACCCATGAGATCCTGAGTATTTGTCGTTGTTAGAATCAGTAAGGAACTTTGAACCTGATCATTGTATGGTGGCACGTGACTTTAAAATTTTAACTCTGTCTTTTCAAGTTTACATTCATCATTCTGAATCTTCCCATCTTCGTAATTACTAATATTATCAGGCCAAAAATTCTTGTCACTTGAACCGTTATACATTTTAGATGATGATATTTGTTTTGCTATCTTAATCTGAGAAAGGAAAGTTTAGATCTCGAGTTACTGAAATATCAGGATATCTGAATATCGTTTCATTTGTTGTCTGATCAAGGTACGACAGAGTCCTCTTTCTGTCTGTCCATAGTTATGAAAAATATTTTCAAACAGAATGATGACTGTTGCACACCACTATAGAAAAATTATTCCGATTAGCGCTTTCAAGCTTCTCAGCTCATCGTGAAAGCTTGAAAGCGCTAATCGGAATAATTTTTCTATAGTGGTGTGCAACAGTGATAATTCTGTTTGTGATTATAACCACTAACACAACTTTCTTCATTAAACTTCTGAAAAATATTTTATTTACATACTCCGATAAGTCCAACTCTGTTTTCTTCTCGTCGATTCTTCATTTTGCTATTGTTTCCTTATATAATTACATTCTATTTGCGGCATTTAGTAATACGGAATATTCTCTCTTTCTCTATTACCCTCGTTCATCAATTCATTACAAAAGATCAAGCACAAAAAGGTAATTAACTGAAGACTTGCCGGTTCGGCAGGATTTTTTAATGCCCATTGTAGGAGGTGGAAACTCCCCGTACCGTCACCGACTTGTGTAAATAAAAGTTCTACCCGACTATGAATTTTCGTCTGTCATTGTGTAGTAGGCCTACAGCGGGGCGGGTGGCAGCCCTGAACGCACAACCCCAACAGCGTAATGCGTATTGATCTGTACGCACGCACTTTGTGAGAGGGTCCGCCACAGCTACAGCTACGTCGTCGTCCACTTTAATGTGTTCTGCTCAAATAACGTGCTCCAGTCTAGACGCATTATTGTCGGCACGCACCTCGCGTGACTCTTCCTTCACCTGAAACTTCCGACTTCAGAATAACTTCTCTCCGCGCTGTAATTACTGTCTGTAATCTATTTACGAAACATCTGCAGTTGTAATTAAATAGGGAGAAAGGAATCTATGTAAGCTGTAATGAAACCAGGAATATTTCATTATAGTAAAATGTATATTGGGTCCTCGGTATGGTCAATTTTTCTACCGAATTTACAAAGCCCTGTTTACGTTTTTTTTTTTTGCGATTTGATTACGGCTGGCGCCGCCTCTCGCATCCTAGCTTCCACTGGCGCCGGTCTAAACAGTCCTGTTCTGTAAGTCCTCTTGCATTCATTGCATCTTCAACGTCCACTTTCCATGGATGTTTACGTCTTCCTTGTTTTCTTCTAGAGGGTGGAGTCCATTCCCATACCTTCCTTGGTCATCTCTCATCCGACATTCTTTTTAGGTGTCCGAACCAATTCGGTCTTCTTGCTTCCATTGTTTCTATAATGTCAAGGTCGATTCCCGTCGCTTGTCTTATCTCTACATTTCTCACTCTATCTAGTCTTGTTAGTCTACAGCACCTCGGCCAGTAATCCATCTCAATAGCTCTTATTTTGGATTTATTTCTTTTATTAATTTCCCACAGTTCTGCTCCATATATTGTAAGTGAACGTCGTTTGGGGTTCTGGGGTGCTAACTGCCCGTTTATTTTTGTTTAAAATTTGCAATGACTTTTGTTTAATACTTGATTATTATTGACTTATCCGGTTCAATTCAACCTAGCGTTGAATCCAACTTGAATAAGTCCGGTTGATGCACAAGAAATTATTTATCGAAGTAATTTTATACTTCGATTAGTTTATTTATACGGATGTTCTTCCGTTGACTCGTTGAAATGGTGGTGTATGTTCCGTACTGAAAACACAAATATTTTGCATTAACAATCACTTATTTGGACAGTCTTGTCGAACTTGCAGGGTCGCTATCACAATCCAATTGTATACGGACTTACCGTGTTTGTATTCGCCGCTGTTTGTTGAGTTGACCAATGAAATTCATTCACCTGTTTTCAACTAGTCTACTGAAATAAACTGACTGACTCTGTTTTCTTATGTCAAATAATATTTTATTCAATTAATGTGCTCTCTCTGAATGAGCAGAAGTATCATTTATAATTAAATTCAGAATAAGTAGCATGAGACTTTTAGTTTTATAAAATTTGCCTCAGGGTGGCAGAACTGTTTACAAAGTTAATTTATCGAAATGTTCTTTTTGGTTAAAATAATTTAATACCTTCGTGGATTCTTTGAGCTGACAGAATACCAAATCATTGAATAGAACTATCATTCAATCGTTATTAAACAGTTTGATATTGACTACAATTCAGTCATCACTTATAATTAACATACAAAATTAATAACCATGTGTCTATTCTGGACATTATAGGTTAGCAGAATTATTAAATTCAATTGATAATAAATGGTTGAAAGAAAGTTATTAAAGTCAAAGTAATTCTTGATAAGACAATTAAAAATGAACAATAATATTATATATTGAAGCAGTGTCATTTAGTAAAACATCTGATTCATTGCTTGGTTCTACATAAATATAATTGCATGGCTGTAAGTAACCATATATCTTAACAACCTTGGTTATTATTCATAGCAAGAAAAAACATTGAAATGGTTATAATAGTAGATTCTTTTCCTAAATCATAAAACATAAATAACATTGAAATATTATATTAACTTTCGTCAATAAATCAATCAGTTGACAAACCTCGGTCATTGGTAATTATTGGTTAATTCAATTGATATGTAATAATTGACAACTGTCATTACGTGTGGTTAATTCACACGGAGTATTCGTACATAAAAGTTAATTGAAAGTTTAATAAATTCATAAAAATAGAATATTCAAATCTCTGAGGATTGTCATTACTGTTGATTAGGTACTATTATAAATACATCTTAATCTAGGATCATTGTTTGAAAATGTTTCGACTATATCGTTTTTCATTTCTTAACTAAGAATGTAATAATCACTTGTACTCCCTTTTATTTATAACTTAAATCCCGGAATTGCTCTGGATTATACACTGAGCAATCCTTGTTACGCATTGTTACACTTCACACCTCTGATACTAAAGTATTTACGCTATCACAATTTGAGATTAGGTTACACTGTTTACATCGGTGACGCACACAAATCATATGATCAGCTGACTTTTTGCTCTCGGCTGTAGCCGTCTACTCGCTTCTGATGTTGATTAAAAAGTGACGAAAAAGCAGGCCTCGCTCTGCCGTTCCGTTTTGCGATCGTCCAAAATTTTGTTAATTCCTTGGATTTGATTGGTTGACGATCTTTAATTTCATGCACATACCCCCTCGGCGAATGATTTCAATTGTTGAAGTTGGCGTGGGGTCTTTGGTGTCAAGAGTATAAATGTTTTCTCAATTTGACATGAATTCCTTATAATTGTAATAACTTTGTTAATATGGCTTAGATTTTAAATCTGAGCGTATCACTGGATTGGTAACACTCGGCTCTTTATTTTGAGTTGCCTCATGGTGTGCTTTGGTCATGGTGTGCTTTGGTCCATTATCAAGGAAGTTAATGTTTGTGATTATCACCATTCACTATACACTATTATTTTATATTTAATTTTTGATGAACACTATTTAATGGCACTCATACCCACTTGAGGGCATGCCTTCCAAGTTCTCTTACACTCCTTAGTTGCTATTTACTTAAATCTATTGACAAAATACATTTCTTAAACTACCATTGTCTTAGCCTATGTTCTTATATTTGTATTTACATATTTTACATATTAGAAAGTATCTATTTACTTTCTGTATGGCTTCAGTTGATAATAACAAATGGTTACAACTACTGAGAACCCTTGCTATCTGGAATATTATGTATTCCTTGTCATTTCTTGTTAATAAAGTGGTCTCTATTTTGCATTATGAGATGCATACTTAATGTTACTCTTATTTGGTATTTTTAGCTCTTTGTCATTATTATTTAGTTGCAATAGTTGAACAATAACAATATCTTTGTAATGGGCTTGGTGTTTTTAGTACACTAGTCTTTTCCATATTGTATATGATTAAATAATATTACTTACACCTGGTGTCACTTGACAGGTGCACTTAATTACAATTATAATATATTATATCCTTTCTTATAATCTTTTTACACTAGTACAGTAGTGGTATTAAATTCTACTTGTGGTATTGACATTAACCTTTTGTTTCTATTTGGTTTTATAATATGGTTTTATACAGGTTTTACATAGTGAATTCCATTTTGGTTGGTTTTGGTTCACTTTATTTGTTTATATTCTTATTTAAAACTTATCCTGGGTATCTTATATTGGTACCTGTAGAAAGATTATCATTTCTACTTAGTTTTACACATAAAACATTCTGGTTTGGGTAGGTTTTTCTTACTGCTAGTTGTGAATGTAGGTGAATAGTACCTACATCTTAGATTATGTGATTTTGTCATTTGTGCCAACAATGTGTATGTTAGGTTGACACAAATTGGTATTCTTTTAACCTTATTTTCATAAGTTTGGTTTTAATTATGATAACTAATAACCTTTTAGTTATTCCCTTTCTTGTCTTACATGATTGTCAGACTATTTGACTAATATTTGCTATTATTCTGAGACAAATTTGATACTTCTTTATGTTACATTGGTGCTGTGCATAACATGTTACTATGCTTTTATTTACAGCTTCTATTCAATAAACATTATTGTTATTTTCATTCTTTTTATAACATATCTTGTCCTATTCATTTATAACATTATTTGTTGTATATTGGTCATCTCAGTTAGTCAGTTCTTGTCCATCTCTTCAATCTGTAGGTTGATTAGTTATTGCATATACGGGTAAGATGTTGATCTATAGTTGACTGGCTCTTGGAATCTATACTTTATGCCATGGTTGTTAGGTGTCCTTCTCGTATTAGGTTTCTTCCTTGTATTCCTTGGTTCTTCACTGATCGAAAACTATTGGGTTGTTGGTCCCTGTGGTACAATCATTGTGTGGTGCATCTTCTTTTCATTATAATGTCATTTCACTTGCTAGTTACCATCAGTTTATGAACTCTTATTGTTGTGAGTTTATCTTTGGTGATAGGTAGCTCATGTAGTTTTAAGCTTGGCATTTTAGATAAATTATTTGGCTTGTCTCTTTGACTCAATTATTGACATGTGTAAGTATTTTAGGTTACTGAACTCTTCGGGCTCATATGTCATGTTACAATATATACAATTCGAATATACATTCGACTATAGTTTTATATTGTTACATTTGTAAAGGTAATTATTCTTTTCATGAGTTACTTTTTTAATCATTTTCTAGGCGAAAGAATAATGGTAGGCCTACACAGAAAAGTTTGAAACATTAGAAGTTTCAACTAAGAACTGAAGAGTCATTTACACAGTTTCAAGGTTTACTTAACGTGGACCTTAATTCTGTTTATAATAGCCAATTATTTCATGGTTCCACTGATCTTTCTTCACGTCGACATGTTTAGTTTACACGTTTCTATGTTTCTATTCATTTGGACAACTTCTGGTTAACCATTAGGCCTACCGTAGTTTACGCCTCAGATTGTGTTAAGGATGGCTTCCATTTTCAGTTCTATTTGTCTCGACCGTCGGTTTTGGTCTACTGCCCCACTTCAGTTACGAAACGATTAGCGAATTCAGCTTACGATCTTTCTACCGTGAGGCGAAGGTTAGGTTTGATTAGGTTTACTTTTCTTTTCCCTTTTCTACGTTTTTCTGTTTTCTGAAAACTTGACAGTCTGTCGAAATTAAATATTTGTCTCTTGATTAGTTTGCTTCAATTCTTTATGTCACATGTTTCGTGGCCTGTGTCTTCTACTAAAGCCTTGTAGTTTGATTTCATTCACTACTTTGTTTCATTCACTCTCCAGGTTAATGGTTTTCTGCTTTACTATCAAATGACTGACCTTTCTATCACCTGGTTCTGAAATCTTTGCATGTAATTTATCTGTCATTAACTTTCCTTTACTTCCGAAATTATTATACTGTAAGAAAAGAGATACAGCTTCGCACTATCAATGAACGCGGTTCGGCGTGGCACATTCCTGGATGTTTTCAACACACTAGATTGTAATGCAGTTAGATTTCGTGTTCCGAACTCAAGAGGGGCCGTAACAGTAGTGTAAGTCGTTATTTGGTCTGTACTATAACACTTCCTTTGGGTCTTTTCTACCAATGGCTTTATAGTTCAGTGGCGCTTTCCGCAGTCGATCCTTTGTCATCCCTTGCAGAAGATCCCATCATTGTCTTCTGTAAATTGAAATAATTTCATTTATGTCCTTTACTTCGAGTTCTGCTCTGATATCTTCTTTCCATATTCGATCTTGCAATGTATAATTTAAATGATTTCGATGAAACTGCATTTCAGCACTCCGAATCTTGCCGCTTTCATTTTTTGTCATGACCTCATTTGCATAAATGAAAGTGGGTATTGCAATTGTCTTATAAAATTTAATCCTTGTGCTGTGCCTTGTTTTATTTATAAGATTTCTATGAATCGTACCACAAATATTCCTAAATTTATTCATCTTCTCTCTTATATCATATTCAGATGCATAGCTTACTGCACAGCCGAGATATTTGAACCGCTAAAGTGCTGTTGTTATAACTATCTTAGTCCTCACTGGATATTTACCTTTAAAGACCATGGTTTTGGTCTTTGTTACTGAAATTGTCACCGAGTACTCTCTTAGGCCACTTCTTGTAATTGAAACGTAGTTCTTTGTAAATCATTCTCATTTTCTAGAATACGTATGTAGGTTTATCCCGTACGTACAACACGTTACGGTGTTTGGTCACGTGTCTGCCTCTCAGAGATGTAATTGTTTACAGTCTGCAGTGTTATAGCTTCACGAGCACGACACATCGCCATGTCGAGTGGGGACAAAAACGCTGCGTTCATGAAATGGGACAGGAGCGAACGTGAAGTGGTTTAATGTAAGGCTTGTGTGCGCCCAGCGGTATAGGGATAGCCGACCGTATGTATGTGAAGGGACGATTGATTGATTAGGTCAGTGGTAGTGTGTTCACAGCTTGCGAGGTATTTCATCCGTAACGTTTACTACGGAGAGTTGAGAAACTTCTTTGTGTTGATAATCTGTAAAATATTTTATGAAATGGTATTTATTTATATTATAAGACAGTGTCTTTCTTGTATACTGAAGCAATTATTATTGGTGTAGGATAAAATTTGATAAGACATGTAGAATAAAAAGTTGATAATAAAATTAGCACTTATGTGTTCTTTACAGAAACTCGTTTTAATTATGAGCGATCCTAATCTTGTTGCAGTCTTTACTTAGTTAAAGAACATGCGTTTTACTTGTGTTGTTTACCTCACAACGCTGCGTTCCAACTGCGATTGGCAGCTTCTTGAAAACAAGCACACATACTAGACGGGGCGCGCGATTTATTGTGTTTAAAAAAATATGGTGTTGTCTATTGAAGAAAAAAATAATGAGTTCAAATTGTCGCTGCTGAACCACTGACCGTCGGTTGGGCTTCTTTGTAGAGAATGCAGATAGAGTACACTGTAAAGTAACATCATAGGACATACCATTGAGACAAAGTTCATTCTGGTGTGGCGTGTATGTGCGGGCATAGGAGTAAATTAGAATATATTTATGGAGTGCGTTATTCATAATATGTCATCACATACATACTGTTGTATGTATAATTGCTTGATTTGTTAACGTAATTGTTAATTAGAATTTTTGACGTCTGTTTACATGGAACGTAAATAAGTTGTCCAGTTGAGTTTGTTTCCATTTCCTCAAACTCGAGGAGATTTAATTTAATATCATTTGTTCTATTTTCGCAGTACAGCGTTAGGTTGAAATGAAATAAAACCTAATGAAGATTCGATATAGTGTTTTAATTTTTTTTACTACGACATGGAAGTGGGAAGTATAACGGTAGGCCTACTTTTCCTCTTTTTGTTAAGTATATTAACACGTTTTCTCTTCTTCTAATACGGTTTCCGTTTGTGGACGTATTCCATTGCCAGTCTCCATTTTAGTTCCTTTTTCTAAATTATAACCTACACTGCAGTCGTAAAGAGTGATTAGTGACCATTTACAATATTATGGCTTTACGTTCACCTTGCACAGTGCTTTCTCTGGTCACTGTATGTAGTACACAGTATATAGTTTTGTGTGGACAGGACAGGACGGACGGTAGTCACTCGCTGGCTGGGTGTTGCGTGGCCATAGGATACTACGGTACGACACGGTACATTGAGTTGTGCAGGCGGCAGGAACCGCAGTTTGATGTGCGCAACTCGACTGCGCCGCTCAATCACATAAAACTTTCACTTTAATAAGGTCTTATGTATAAACGGTTTGCGTGTGCATGCAGCCTAGATGACTTTGGAATCAGTTACGCGATCCTGTTTACTGGGACTTCCTCCGGTACTCTGCGAACCAGAAAACTTGACAGTCGTACTAGTTTGATTTCTTATGTTGTGCAGTGCATTTGTGAGGCTAGGTGACTACGGTTTTTTGTTTTTAGTTTACTGTTGAAATAAATAAAAGCCATAGTTGAGGAAAACATAACGTTTAATGTGTACGTACAATGGTTATAATGCAGTAAAACTTAAAATAAACAACCTAACGTTTTTGAGTTAACTTGTCTAGTTTTTTATAAAAATGTAAAATCCTGATAAATGTTCAGTTAAACGTCGTGGTGGAGTCTGTATATGTTTACTGTGATTGATAGACTAATGAAAGTCGGTACGATTTAGTCGTTTTTTGTGTAATGAGCATATTTAATGAAGCGCATTTCCAAAACCGTAGACCTGTTACATTTCCTACAAGAGTTAAGTTACGTATAATACACATTAACTGAAGAAATAATTGAAACACGCCTAATAAAGCAGTGCATTTATAGTTTGTACTACTGTCATTTGTAATTACAATATGTTAGTTTATTTTCGGTATTCTAACTCCTGACGGCCTCTTCTGGTCACCACCTCCTTTTGGGAAGGGTAAACGACGTGCTGTACTGACTAGTGCCAGATACAGCCCTGTTTTTCAGGCAGGCCTGTCATTACTGTTAATGTATGGTGCATGCATGTGTAAGCTTTTCAGATTAGCCAGTTACTGTACAATACGAAATTTTCAGTATACCTGTTTTATTGTTCGGAACCTGGTATATTTTCAATTCACATAATTAGGCTTTAGTACAACTAAGATATTTTACAAGAAATCTTTATGTATCGACTTTCATACGTTCTGTCATCACATTCTCGTTCTCCCGTTGCCTTTAACGAAATTTCGCTAAACGGTTTCTTCTCTTCTCTTCTCTAGACACGTTGTTGCTGTATTCTTGCCTCTCGCTGTTTAGTATATTATCCGCTTTGGAATCATCAGACCAGGTATCATTAAAAAGTATGTGGATAGTTATTTGGATATGGACTGTATGTCTTTGTTCGTCGCCACCTGTCGTGTAGAGATGTGTGTTTCGATATGACAGGTGCAATCCCCCGTTGCCTATAGTTCGTATGTACCGATACAGTTCTGCCATCCCGTTTACGTTATCTTGTAGTAGGTTCATGATAGTATCTCGATATATCATGACTCTTCAGGTTCACCAATACAAACGCTTTCGCGTCGTAAAGAGATGGTCAGTCGCGTACGTAAGTCTGTTTACGAACTAATGAAGTATGGCGTGCTAATCAAGACACTAGTGAGTTTGTATTATGTACCCAGGATGTGGGAGTTCTGCTTTCCTTTCTATAAAATCGTGTACCTGTAGGCTCGGGAGTTGTGTTACCAGTTGATAACTTGGATATTTTTTGTATTTTAAAAACTCGTAACTTCAGTACATCAAGACCAGGGTATTTAATCATCGCGTGCCTTCTTTCTTTTACTGTTCACGAAAGCTTACGTGGGCAAAATCTCGAACGAGTAAAGAGCAATGGGTAGTTAGGTGCTTTATGTAAAGCGAACAGAAGGAAAACGAATTTATTAGGAGCATAACAAATAGGTTAGTTACAAGTTGGTAGGTTAGAATGGGACTTGGCGCGCCACATCGAACAACAGGTGCAGTGAATACGTAGCGTACTCTGGAGACCTTGGGGACACGAAAGAAGAAGACCCCAAAGAAAACATTCAAAGAAGCTGGATCTAGTGGCAGTGGGATATCCTAAACTGTACGGGGGGATAAGGCTTTACCAGATGAAGCTGTAGAGTTGGCTGTGGCTATATTGTGTCGACGCCGTTAGTGAAGCGAACAGGTCTGACTGGCGTCGTGCCTCCTTGAAACTGTGTAATTATAATTCAGTGTAAGCCGGCGACAGAGGGAGGGTGGGAGAGAGAGAGAGTGTTTATGAGAGTGGGCATCTTTCCTGTATCACCTCGCAGAACAATGCACGGCCGGCTCATCGACATGCAGGCCCACCTTTCTCGTCTCCGTCCGTATTCTATTCTATACATAAAATATTAAATTAATTTATGGTTTGAACAAGCAAACCGTTTGCGTACGCCTGAAGTCAACAGTGTGTTCTCCGTGAAAAAGAAATATAATTTCTTTACAGAGACGGAAAAGGTAAAAAAGCAGCATTAATTTGACTGTTGATTAGTGGATAGATAGAGTACACTATGCAGTTGTTTCTGTAGTAGTCCGCTAGTTATTTAAAAGTAGTCATAAATTTAAAAGTACTACATATCAGCTGGTAAGGAATGACCGTGATGTAACCGGAAGTGTGTTAATTAACTGCGCGACGTGGGTTCGATTCCCGCAAAATATTATCTCGTTTCGCAAGTCAATGGCTATCCAGCGACTGGTATTCCTCCCTACCAATACCTCTCTGCTTAGCCGTTTGGAACCGTCGTCAAGTGTAGATTCCGTGTACCAATGAGGGAATTTGTAACAGCACGCACGCCATGGGTATATGCAAAAAGATACGAACTAATTCCAGAACTGATGGTGTCAGAAAAAGAACCGACATGTAATTGTTGTACCACCTTATACCTTCTTTGGATATCGTAATTTTTGTTATGTAAGACAGATGGATGACCTAATAACTATGGAATGCCTGGCAATACGTTGAAGAAAATATTAAAGTACATACATTATTAAACTACTAGAATTGAACTAATATGGTTATGGTACCATAACCGAAAAAATTAAATTATGACTATCGAAAAAATTTATTTGAAAAAAAAACGGCAGAAACTTGAAAGTAGGCCAAGACATATGAGTGACATAAGAGGTGTAGTCGTGTTTGAAAGCATTCAGAATGGTGAAGTAATGAAAAGTTGGTGTAAGGTGTTATTTGTCTTCGTAAGTGACCGATAAAGGTTACAGACGGATATTTTGTGGTTGGGTATTATCGACAACGAAGAAAAAGTATCCATTCAACTTCACAGAAAGAATAATGTCCACGTTAGTTTGACAACGTGATAGAATTATTGTGTAGGGAAGCGGTTACTAAACTGGTACACTACATTTACGTGTACTGACCCGAGTAGAAATAGGCGTGTATATCAGAAAAAGAACACGAAAAAATATTTTTGTAGACTCTATTAATGTTTATTGTTAGTGGCTAAGAAAAGTATAATGTAATTAGTTAAGGCGTAAATGCAGTGGCGGCTCGTGCTTAGGTTGCACTGTTGCACAACCCCCAATGATTTCCGAATTGTATTTTAAATTATAGAATTATGAATAAAACAATAACTAATAATAGTGTTTTGAACCTAAATCATCGTAATTAATCATTTGCCGATTGAAAAGCGTAGAGGAATACTAAAAACCGTACACGCTCTTACCGCGGTGTATGCACCAACTGTGACGCGCTTTGTATATGGGGAAATACAATGGAGTGGCTGGACTCGGGTGTTCCCATCACAACGATATAGGCTCGCTTGGTGTGATTAGGGACTGCAAACTCCGCTTGTACGTCACGGCGACACCAGTCTGTTGGTAAATAACACGTGGTGCGCCAGGTTGGAATTTGTAAGTTCGTTGTTAGTGTCAATCCAATTCATCGTCAAATGTAAATAATAGTACATACAAAGGATTAAGGTGTCATAGTGTAAGATATTTATTATATTTAAAAGGTAGGACACAATGAATTCTGTTGAAAAACTTGACGAAAACGGCGTTCAGTTTAGGTCCTATTGAGGGGAAAAAATCGAAATTAACAGAGTAGGTAGGCCTACACCAGACCTTTCAAACTTTAATCAAAGTGTAAAATCAGGTAACAGAATATTAATTTAATCGTAAATTTAAAAAAGGTTTATACAATAAATATTCGTGGTGACACTAAAATTGCGGTAGCCCTGTTTTGTTTTCCTTGTGTATTGTTTGGAGGGGAGGAGACTTGGAGATTTTCGATTCAGAGAATAAAACAATTTTATTCCATCCAACCCATCTGCAACCCCCAAATTTTTCAACCACCAGCCGCCACTGGGCGTAAGGGAAAGAACGAATATCGAGGATATAACTTATCGGTTTGAAAGAAAACTTAAAGCAAATTTTATGCGCGATGCCAACAAATAGGGTTCTTTAAAGCTAAAAGGGGGGGGGACAAAATAGTTAATTGGTAAGTAATGAGCGGTGTGAGGATTCACTACTCTACGATATAATTACTTTTTGTTTAGAATATAATCACATTTGAAGAACATTTTTGTTAGATTCGAATTATAAATAATGTAAATTTCATCATCTGATGCCAATCACCCTGCAGAAGTCTGTAACACACGGGATCTCCATAGGTGAAAGTGTTGTCTATTGTAAACAAATGCAAATATCAATAGCGGCACTTTATTATTCGTATTTTTTTGAAATGTTACATAATACGCGACAATTACCTCTGTTTGACAGAGAGGTGCGCGCGTGCGTGCTCAGCGGCGGATGTAAGCCACACGCAACACGCTGAGTCTCGCAGGCGCCGCGCTTCTACTTCATATGGCATTGTTTTCCAAACCAGACTTCAAATAATCAATGAATTCGTGTCCAAATACGTTGTCCTTTTCGTGTTAAACTCGACAGTACTAGCATTACTAAGTTTTCTGTGTTTCCGGTCCGCGGTTGCTAAGCAACCGTAAAACTACGGTCGTAATCCGCCCGTTTGACAGTATACTTCGCTGCGATTACAGTCGTGCGACGTCAGAAGCAGGCTAACGTGTTTTTCTACTTCTTGCAATCGCTTGGTTGTAACGCGAGAAGTTTCAGAGCTTGTCGTACGATTACGATTATTGTCATTTGCTGTTGAAATGATTCATCTTTTATTGGATAAATAAAATCAGGCTTTAAAGAGAACAGGTGCGCACTACAATGCAGAGTAACAGGTTGTATACGAGAGTAATGGATTTGGCTCAGTTTCAAGCTAGTTTCAAAGCGTATAGCAATCGTGTTGTATTCTTCACCGCGTGCCGCCCGTGTACAGATATTGGTTACCATCTGCTCTTATTTTGGTAGGCGTTCAGTTCGTTGGCTTGCCATCGGTAATATTGCATTGTCAACACGTAATTTGTAATCTGTACCTAAAAGCTTTCACGGCCGCGTCAACTATGTTAGAATCAAATTGACTTATCTCCGGACTATTAGGCCGCGGTTCGTTCCTGCTGCTGCGAACAGACGTTTCGGCCTGTCGTCTGGAGCCCATCTTCACTGTGAAAACGATTCGGTAACTGAGACACGGTCTTCCCCAGTTAACCACAGTATTTTTGGCCAATCATTCACAATCATCAGCCGAGCGAGTTTCGGGTGTTACACCATTGTCGAGTCACTGGTTAACAGCAGCACAGCGCGTTGTTTCTCATTAGTACGAATCGATAATGGTGTAATTACCGAAAAACGTCGTCAAAAGTGAACGACGAAATGATGTAGGAACATAATTTTTCAGTACGCGTTATAAGTGAACACTAACAAGAGCAGTAGGTGAATATAAAATATTATATAGGCCTACTTATCTATAATACTTATTTATGCGTTTATGTATTTAAGACAACTTTCTGATTACTAATCGAAAGGAAACGGAATTCTAATTGTCTACATCGAAGTGACTGTATACTGTTACAGTGCAAATATCTGTAACGTCGTTGTAGATATAATTTAAGATAATCTCTAAGTAAACACTGAAAGGAGAAAATAGAAAGTTAATCAGCTGTCTAATACGTTCAGTAAACTGTAAGTAAATGTTTTACCTGATTCTTAATTGGTGCTTTGGGCATAGGCAATTATCAACATATAATTTATTTGATCACAAGGAATTTGTACATTTACATTGACTTTTTTGAACGCACTTTGCACCATTTAAATAGTAAGTACAACAACAAACTTTTTTTGAATAAACCTAGTTATAAAATACTTTTCCGCTCGGCTCTCTCCGTCGCGGGCGACAACGATCTTGAAACGCACAGACGATTGAAAATTGCTAGTGTCCTTTTAGATATATTAATACACATCGGCCGAGAATAGAATTCGAAAATATGAATGGAATTTGTAGATCATTGGAAGGCAGTCGACAGAGTGTTCATCGATCTAATACGGAAATTGTAAGAAATAACTGCTGTTCAAGACGCAAAGAAACTTGTATAAGAAAAATGATGTGCAGAGTTCCAGAGCGATTCAACAAAAATGTATGAGTCCACGTAATGTTTTGCTGTTGACGACTTTATGAGAAGACCGAAGGAAAACATACATGGTAGAAATACATTGTCTCAAAACTAGGGGTGTATATATAATTTTCTTTCGGGGGGGACATTTTTCGTGATGTTTGAGTAAAGGAATGAGCAAAACTCGTTAATACAGAAATCATTTTAACTTATAGGCCTATATGTTGGAATTCCATTATATTTGTGTAACAAAATCTCAACTGCGATTGAGTGAGTGAGAGAGACAGAGAGAGCGTAAGAATGCAGATTTATTTAATGATGACTTACTTGACTTAAGTCCTTAAATTCCTAGGTGGAACATAGGGCCTCGACGACATTTTTCCAGTGTGTTCTGTCCATTGCCAGGGCCTTCACCTCCCTCCATGTCTTGTTGACACCAGCCAGCTCCTTTCCATAGTCCTCTTCCAGGTGTTCATCGGTCTTTCACGTCTGCGGCTACCTTGCGGATTCCAATTCAGTGCCTGTCTAGCGATATTTTCTGATGGTCTTCTCAGGGTGTGACTGATCCACCTCCATTTTCTTCTCTTTATCTGTAGTTGGATGGGACTCTGACTTGTGGTCTCCCATAGATCTCTGTTCGAGATGGTCTTGGGCCATCAAATTCTCATTAGGTACCTCAGACAACGGTTTATGAAAGTCTGTAAGCTTATGGTGATGTCCTTTGTCACTTTCCAGGTCTCACATCCATACAGTAACACCGATTTGACATTTGAGTAAAATATTCTGCGTTTTGTCTTCCTGCGTGTATGGGGTGATCCTCATACTGGTCTTAACTGTGCAAATGCTCCTTTTGTTTTATTTATACGACTTATCACATCCCTAAGAGCACCTCCACCTTGACTAACCATGCTACCCAGATAGCAAAATTCCTCAACCCTTTCTACAACTCTTCCGTCTAGAATCAAATCAAAATTTAATGATGAGGAATCAGAAAATGTTTTCAGTGTTCTCATTTACCTGTACGGAAAAATGCATATTGTTAACTCACAATCAATACAGTTAATCTTTATCTGAGCTGACTTTGAGAGCTGAGCTTTCAAAATGTGTCACATTTTGTATGTATGTATATGTAGGCCTATATATCTTGATATTATTTTATACGTTCAAACTTTCGGAGGGGCTGGAGCCCGTTTAGCCACCTCCCCTTACATATGCAACTGCTTGAAATATTTGTCTTTTGTTTGCAAACAAACAGCTTATAAAATGAACACGATGAGGACAATTACAATTCACACAAGCGGTATACATAATCAGCGTACCGTATCTAATATGAAATCGATAAATAAAACGTCGAAAGTTATGACGTTGAGATAATTATAATTAATTCTATGTAAAGTAGGCATAAAGATTGATGAGAAAGCAATTGAGTAAATTGTCACCGTAATTTTGTTGACAATAATATCGCTTGTGGCTATGAGTGAGGTGTATGGGACTGTCTGCGAAGTACATATAAAAACGAAGTTTGCAGTAACACAAAACTGGAATTTCACACAGGACTGTGGTCGTGGCCACATATGGCTGTGAGAGTTCCGACAGACACCAGCAAACAAGTAAGCAAGAATTGAGGCGTAGTGTATGGCGTTCATACGGAAGATGAAGGGTTGTATGTAGGCATACGAGAACAAGAAAACAACCACGTTGTTGGTAGGAGACAACTAGCAGAAATGACAGATTACCCAGCAGAGATAGAAATAGCGAATATGAATGCGAGTTGGAGGCAGTCGGATGGGAAAGAGAAATGTTCGATGATCCAGGAAGGCGGCGTTCGTAAACCTTGGAAGTTTAGAAGACGAACTCTATTCATATTGGTCACGTATATTTATTTAAATTTACGTACCGGATTTACTAATTATATGCCTCGTGTGTACTCTAGGAATCGACACGTTAAGAAACAACATTATTGTGTTATTTGAGGCTCCCAAGCAGCAGGTCATCACTCAGCAGGAAGGACAAGTATCCTCTCAGAAGAAGATGGAATAAATACGAAACAGACAGACAGTTAATCCTTGTTTTGTCAGAAGAAAATAAGCGTTGTGCGCCATTATTATGTCTAAATCTGTGTGTAATGATTTACTGGAATGTATTAAGAAGTAAAACATTTGAACAACCGAGAGAGATTCCAGTTTAACACGGGAATTCAGGATGCAGGGCGACCATGTGTCTTCCCAAATCTATGCTTTAGGAACACGTACAGGAAGCTTTCAAGATCTTACAGTTTTCAAAGCTTTCGTATTTTCGAAAATAAAATATCATTCTATAAAGGATTTTAATCACACATACAATATGATATTGGTAGTTACATGTATGATGTGTTTCTTACATACCATATTTGTTTAAAATATTAAAAATTATAATGAAAGATATCAGTTAACAATAATAATTTTCTTCCTGTACCGTGTGATAACTGGTCGCTGGCTGTTGAGGAGACCAAGTAATCTGTCTGATAACGTTTTACTATTAAAAATATCGGTATGGAGAACCATACGTCACTTCCATGTTCTAAGATTTACTTTTAAAATCATTTTCGAAATGAAATATTTCCATAGAAACTACTACTTTCTTCAGCCTTAACCACAGTACTGTGGTCACTAACGTATACCACCTCACGTTAGCGCACTCGATTTTCACTGACGATGGCAGTCGATGGCAATGCCGAAACGCCTGGTTTGGCAGAAAACACTGGACCACGACCAAACAGCCTGGGAAGGAATTTTAACAACAAACTACTTCTTTGTTGCCGATAACGTAGTACACATATAAAAAGTTATCCCCTCCCCCTGCAACTACCCTTTTTATTTATAGATATTTAATCTACCTTTCTGCAGTGGATTATTATGATCTTTTTCAGGATACTTTATTTAGCAGAATTAAGTACTTTACTCTTGTTAAAACATAAAACGTTGCAGATAAACTACCCCTTCCCCTTAACCGATCTTCACAAAAATCAGCAGTCCTGGAGTCCTCTACAACTCAAGACATACATGGAAAAAATTATTTGATTCTGTTTGAATTTACGGGGTTATCGTTCGTCATAGAAAAAATTACTCGTGTTAAAACATAAAACGTTGCTGGTAAACTACCCCTTCCCCTTAACCGATCTTCACCAAAATTAATAGACCTTGAGTACTCTACAATTCAGGGATGTATGCAAAAACTTATTTGATGCAGTTTGAATTTGCGGCCATTATCGTTCTCCATAGGAAAAATTCTACACACAGACACTTTTCGAAAAGTGATATTTCTTCATGTTTTGAGGGTAGTACAATCAGAATCACCCCGTATCTCGAACACGATTTTTTTCGCCATCACCATACTTCCATTTCCTTATGGAACATGGGAGTAAAAATGAATAATTAAGTGCGTTTATTGACATTAAAAATATACAGAAACCAGAACGAAATTAGTTATGACGCCATATAAATATTCTCTTATAAATAAATGCAGTTTAACAATACGGCAATGCAGCTGGATTTTTTCCAGTTATTTTATTTGACTGATAACGGTCATTTCAATGAAGACACATGTCGTGTATAAACGCTGTATAGATAAATGTTAAATAGCATTTGCTGTTTCGATGCAGGCGCCAGCAGTGTGTTGTTGTAGCCGAGGAAGCGGTTTTTTTTTGTGCGCGCGCGTCAGTGTTTGTAGAGCAGAAGGTAGGATGTATGTATGTGAGGTTGAAGTCCAGTCTGGATGTGTCATACGAAGTTTCTGCACCCGTTGATTTTGTGTGCATTAAAATATTACTCATGTTTTCCTCTCTAATATGTTTAATGAATTCGAACAGAGTATGTCGTTGATAAGTAGGACAGATAACGTACACGAACGCGCTGCTGATTTAACACACTGGCCGTCGTCACTGGCTAGACTTGTCGTCCGTACTGTACTGTGCGCTTCGCGTCGCTGCCAATGTAAGAATATTTTATTTGTAATTTTATTAGGTCTACGGGTAATTATTTCATTACTTAAATCCTTAAATTCGTAGTGACCGTCAATCAGTGAATTTTTAGTGAAGGGTTTGTGAGGATCGGTCAATAATATAGCACAAATTTTAACTTATTTGTGTCGACGTTTCGACAGTGTTTATTGTCATCATCAGGACCTGTGTATGAATACAAAAGAAATGTCAAACACAACAGAACAATTATTTGGGTGAACGTGTTTGTGTATGTGAGCAATACTTTCACTTGATAGATAGATTTACCATAAACTTGTGTTCGTAACATTATGTAAATTATCTGATTTAAGTTCGTAAAGTTCTACAGTTATTGTGTAATTTATATTTTTCTAAATTAATGATTGCTTTTAATACCAGTAGTGAATGAAACATGTTAAAAATAACTTTTAATAATTACATAGTTGAACATCCCTTAATCTGTTTTCAGCTGTAATATATTTTACTATGCTATATGTTGACTGGTATATGTATAAACGTTTTCTGTACCAATCTAATATCTAATTGTTGATTATTACTTTTATAATTAATTAAGAAATACCATTACATTATGAGAAATTTAAATTGTAATAGCGTATAAATTAAGTTCTGTGATATTATAATTTTCTCGTTGTCTTAAAGAAAACATTTGAAAATGTAAACAACTATCTCAACTCCTTCACATATACAGTGATACATACATATGCACGCACACACATACATATGCACGCACACATACACACATACATAAACACGTTCACCCAAATAATTGTTCTGTTGTGTTTGACATTTCTTTTGTATTCATACACAGGTCCTGATGATGACTATAAACATTGTCGAAACGTTGACACATATATTTTTGACCGATCCTCACAAACCCTTAGCTGAAAAATTTTTTCTTTACTGTTACTGTCAGATAATCGTTGACAGTAACGTCTAATGTTGTTACGTCTAATGTTGTGTTTTTGATCTGCAACAGTGCTATATATTGTTAGCTTCATTATAATGAATAGTATTTCTAGTGGATTTTTATAAATAGCGTAGCTTTAAGAATTGTTTATGTGTGAAGTGTACAACAGACTGGACTGGACAAGTGTAAACTGTACAGATGTTCACCACATGGTTAGATAGATTACTTTATAGTTCAATACGCCACTCCGAGCAATTTCGGCTACTGTATTTGCATGAGTGGAAGGTTTTTGTTTCTTTCATTTTTCTGCCCAAATTAAACTCATTACGTTTACAATAGAAACACTTTTATAATTCAGATGGAGTGTCCGAAGAACAGTCGTTGCAGACGGTATACAGTCGTGTTAACGGGCCACCAATTAATAAGGGTCGATTCTAGGAAACTTTGCCGTAGCCAGTGGTTGATTTATAAAATTATGGGTGCCGGAACGCAGCAATTCAAAAGTTTTGCACACACAAATATAGTTATATTTTATATTAGCTTATAAGTTTACATCAGGTTATTACAAAGGAGGTCCACATTTTTAAAACCTTATAAAATATGTAACATACGTATAAACTTGTATCTAAAAAGGTAATAAAGTTTACTGATATTTCTAAACCGCTTCATCGTCATCAGGTTAGCCGCACGACAATCGAAAACATGTCACTCATGATGGAGTCATCCCGGAGCCTCAATCAAACTCTAAGTGATGGTTTCGGTGGTTCGGACATTTAAAAAAAGTTTCCATAGTTTCATCATTGTGTCGTCATATTTTTTTGTTTCTTGACCTTTCCTTGCTCCTTGTGCCCAGTTCTCTATGATGGCCAAAAATCAGCCCTGTCACATGCACTAGAAGTTATTGCTATTGATTCAGTAGCATATTTCAAGGTAGAAAGACTCTCCGGAAAAAATCTGGAATGCACATATTCTCGGAAGCTCCCAATCAGTTACCTTTCATGTAATTTTAATTTTTAAGCAAGTGTTTGTGTTTCATTTTCTCCATAGGTTATTGAGACATTTTTTGAACGATAGTAGTTAAGGTAAAGATTAGTGCTGTTGTTTGATTTTGACAAATCTTTAGTTTTGTTAATGTCACGGGCTGATGAGGGGCACAATTTAAGAAGTAATAGTAAATTTTTGTAATAATTATGTTTTTCTTTTCACATATTTTTTCGGTAATTTATTTTTAGATCCAAAAGGTTCCGGCACGTTCCGCCTGAAATCAAGCCCTGGTGTTAAGGGACCACGAATTAATAAGGGCCGATTCTAGGAAACTTTTCCATAGTTACTGTATTAATTTTTGGGAGGCTTGAGACGTTTTTCACTATAGAACGTATTACTTGAGTATCACTATAGAACGCCAGTCAAACTTATTATTAATCCAAAGGAACCAATGATGACCAGAAGTGCAGGCTTTTATGGAATTAAAAAACAACTTATCGTACTGTTTCTGTAATTTAATGAATCCTTTGCTTCCATAATTTCATCCGTTAATTGTGCAAGACTCGTAGAACGATATTTTACGTAACTGCGCTACACAGGCCGTTTCTCCCGTACAATATGCAATGTAAAGTGTACGTGTCCTCTTTTAGCGTTATGCGCTGTGTAGCGTAACTGAGAAACAGCAAAACCGAAAACGCTGTTTTTCCTTTTGTGTCTCTTTGATATGGCATGACCCCCACCTCTTCCGCGTGCATAGCATTGGAAAAAATTAACGAAACTAGACGCAGGATTTCAACCTACTTTGTGTTCGGAGGGATTATGATGAAGTTTCTGGAGTTGCTAAGCTTTTGTTAAGACTTGGGCTCTACATTTAATACATGATCTACGTACAGTACACGATAAAGTATGTCTCTGTTGTAAAAGCATATGAGACAAATTTACGCCTGTAATTTACGTGTGAACCTGAATTAAAATGTGGATTTATTATTTTACGCGTTCTTACTATCACACAAAAGAGAATGACAAAACGTTTCAAACGCAACCATTATTATAAATCAAGGCAACGTTTCGGTTACTGACATCTACCACCGTCTTCAGGCTAGAATAATTTACGTTTAGTAACACCGTGTAATTACATAATCTTAACGGCGAGAGTTGTACGATTACAATTAGTGTATGTGAAAATTTAAGTGTCGCGTCTGAAAAGAAAATTAGAATGATTATTGTCTGAAACATTTTCAGTTGACCACAACCCAAATAGCCTGTTTTTAGGGTGTATACACAGAAGTGATATTATTTTTAAGATATCACGGCGTTTTTAGCTGGTTACTGTCCTTCGATAATTTGAGGTTTCCGGGTGTTAGGCTGTAGTCGACTGTTGTATCTTTTGCCAGACGTTTCTCTTCAGTAGCTCTGGTGACGTTGCCAGCGGCGATAAAACGTCGCTGGGTGTAGTTGGGCTGACCTGGCAACTTGTTGGGTCGGTTGAACCTGGTCGCTGGTCCATATGAATCAGGCCCGGCTCCAGGCAGGGGCGAACCGTGCCACCGCCCACGGCGGCAAATTTTAAAGGGCGGCAGATTCCGGGATGTTAAGTTTTGAAATTGAGGGAAAAAATAAAATTATTCACTTAATTTCATCACAATATGTAAGATCAGTAAGAATTACTTTATGTATAAAGTCAGAGGAGTTTAACGAAGAGTCGAAAACTCGTGAACGAGAAACCTGACTTTTTCCAAGCTCAAACTTATTAAAACTTATCTCAGACCGAGTATGCCCGAGACTCGCATGAGTGGTCTGGCGACTATATCTACAGAACATCAGTTAGCGGAATCACTTGATTACAACGAAGTCATAAAGGAGTTCGCCAGTGCAAAAGCTAGACGAATATTTTTTAACTCAGGTATATGATACATTACTTTTATTATATTTCAGTCATAATGAATTTTAGTTAGTATTTTAATTTTAAGTCATCACATAGGCATACATTTTTATTGTCTCATGATTCCTTGTATTGTCTCTACAATTTTTATTGTAGCCGTTCGCCGCATCGTAAACGCGAAAAAGTTCTAGTTATTTGATAAACACAACAATACAAACATAAAGTTGTCATTTGAAGGCAATCGCCGTATCTTAAGAGTACTGTGCGTGAATGTGTTCAGAGTTAAAATGGGGGGGGGGCAGTCATAAATACTGCACAGGGCAGCAGAAGCACTGGGGCCGGCCCTGATATGAATATAAGTAATGCGCGAATTGTCGCCGGTAAAGTCAGCACAGCTACCGAATTACGACTACCACAGGTGCCGCAGAAGAAACAGCAGTCGACTAGGTTCTCATTGGTGTGAGGTTTTATTCACTTAAGTGCTGACTTCTTCCATAACATTGTCGTTATTACTTTATAGTGTTGTATTTAAGTTAATACACGATAGTATATGTCCGAATGTTCGGTTACAACTAAATGTGCGTATTTACTAGAGTGTACGTGAGTTGATCCGTACAAGAATGCTAAGCGCCTCCAATTGGTTGGCGTAAAAATCGAAGGCTTATTTGAGTCGTTAACCGGCTTAGAGTGTACACACGTTTTGGAATGATAGTGAGTAATTAAAATGTCATGATCCGTTGTTTGTACAGTTAGCAGTAAAACAAGTGTAACTGGTTGTGCTGACTTATGGTAGGCCTACTGATTCGTGGAACTCCTTTTAGAGTAGGTCTCGTACTAAGCAGTACTGACCGGAATAAGTCGTCTGCAAGTGTTCCGT
Source organism: Magicicada septendecula (assembly GCA_034769895.1). Classification (NCBI taxonomy): domain Eukaryota; kingdom Metazoa; phylum Arthropoda; class Insecta; order Hemiptera; family Cicadidae; genus Magicicada; species Magicicada septendecula. The sequence goes on along the minus strand of CM068369.1, from coordinate 91,249,144 downwards.
TCACTACACAGAACGTTAATAGTTTAACCGTTTGTTTACAGCGTATAAAACGTTAATAACATTGTAATACTGTAAGCAATAGCAGTCCCCCACTCGTGTCTGATGTTATCCATTCACTATCTCTAAGGAGTCGGGTAACAACACCGAAAACTGTTACCACTTAATATATTTAAATATCTTTATATATATATATATAATATCTATTTTTTGACACGAAGAAGGCCAGCCGTGGACCACGCGAATATCATTTCCTTTTCTTCTCTTGCCAGAAGGGCCTCATTCGCACACACTATGCGCCGCCTTCCGTTCCGCTGTCCACCCCTTTCTCGTCTCCTTCTCACGGCAGAGAACGTCAAGATTTTGAATTTTGTTTCTGTATGTATTTCTATCCACACAGTCGTTCAAAGAGATACCCAGTTTCATCATTTCCTCCTTGAGTTGTTTTGTGTATCAGTTGCCAAATATAGGTGAAAATTTGTTTATTTAATCTGGACCGAACCATATGTCCAAGGAATCTCTGTGTTTTCCTTCGTATAGCCGTTTCCAGATCCCTGTACAGCTCTTATTTGGGTATGCCTGTACCCATCTTCGGTTTTCTTGGGTCATAAATTTTCCGAAGAATTCTTCGTTAAATTTTAAGAAGAGGTCATGTATTATTTATTTTATTTTATTATATATATATTATATTTTTATTTTTACTTAAATGTAACTATCATCGTAATCGGTAGCTCCACAATCCACCGTGGGCCTCAGCTTCCCTCAGGATTTTGCTCCAGACTTTCCTAGGCTTCTCAACATGAAAGGTTTTATGCGATGCGGTCGTCAGCACACCACGCCCAGCCCCCAACCTGGGCGACCAGGGGCTTATTTTCGGAGTCCCAACTCCTAGGAGATTGCCTGAGTCCCTCCTCTCCTTTCGCAGTAAGCCACGTGCCTTTGCCCTTCAAAGTTACCAGATCATGACGTTCTGAGGAGAGTGGGTTTTTGAATAAAGGATGTTGATTGGATCCATTGTGGAAAGGAGAAGTTATTTGGTTGGTGACCTCTACGTCATTCAAACTAGTTCACCTCCGTGATCGAGGGTCGTAGTGGGAGGGGAAGGACGAGGCAAGAGTACGTGGATGGTGATCAAGAGGCTGTCCACGGAAAGAAAGAAATTGCAAGCCCATCAACCTCTGGGTTGAGGAGAAGGCGAAGAAGATATAAAATAAGTAGTTAAAGACTTGAAACGTTATATCCGGAGAGTCGAAATTACTATATAGCAGCTGTGCGGGGAACTAAGATAACTTAGCATACGGAAATTTTACTTCCGACTTCTTAACATTATTTAAAGTATTACACAGTTCCTTATTAATTGTCACTTTAACTTCTTATGTACGTTCAATTATTGCAAAACGTGAAGAACACATTTTCAGAATAGGTACTGGGCACGTCCTAAGTATCATTTGCTGGTATATATTGAGATCGAGTGGAAAATGCGACGCAGCAACCTTGAGTACGTTTTACGGATGATCGGTCAAATTTTTTTCTTTCTACTTATTTCGTTTCGTTCATTCGGGAAACACCTGCTCGCTCCAGAATACTGTTACACGTACAAAAAACTTGTACACGAAAAGTTTTACTCTTTTTGTTTATAAGAAATCTTTCAGCGAGGGTGGTAGGAGGCGAACATCTCTTTCAGAAAATCATTCCTGTCAAATTTAACGTCCATCTTAAGCTACACAGCTTTGAAATTATTGATAAGCTCTTGTACAACCACAACACTCCGCGTTACGCATTTAATGTACGTACATAATATGAAAGTAATGATTTAACGTCGCTCTGACCGCGCCGTTCCAAGTCCGTTCGATGAAAATGCTTCCTGTGTATCTCGCGAACATTTTCGTGTTTTAATTTTATATGACTCTCAACAGGTGGAGGATAGACTTTGGAAAGAAGCAACAGAACATTCATCATATGAGGCAATACAGTTGTCTCAGGATAGAGTTGACAGTTAAAACTAAAAGATACTGAAGCCTAGTAGTAGCGGCAAAAGCAGCGTCCTCTCGTCTGAGCCTAGTCAGCTCGGCTGTGACAAGGAAATTGGGCAAAATGATCGTCGGCGCGTATCTGCTGCCGGTCATTACATACGCTGCCCCTGTCTGGGGATACCTTGCCTCTATGCATTAAAAGAAGATGCAAAGCGTCCTCGACAGTCTTCGGCTAGCGGCTAAAGTCCTTCGTCGATTTTCTTCACGCCTTCTGAGGAGCGGACTTGGCGTCAGCTCCTTGGACGACACTATCAGGCGTTTTGCACGCAAATTGTATGCACGTGCGGAAAGGTTCCCAGATTACCTTCTTATAATCGGTCTGGGCCAGTACAGTATACGTGCAGGTGGGTCGTGGAAACGACCTCTGTGTATACTGCGCTAGTGTAGGCTAACACAAACAGCCGATGTAAGGGCTGTCAAAGAGCAAAATCGCGCTTCTTGGACAGACCCATGTGCTCGGAACTCGGGTTCTAGCGTGGCACGGCTCTGCGACGCACAACCACACAGTCCAGAGTCAGTTAGTGCCGGCGACACATACGTGGTAAGACGGTAGGGTGATGGTAGCGCTAACAAATTTGTGCTTAAAAATTCACTTAATGTAGGTCTATATCAGTAGGTCGAATGTTGTTTACCAATTAAGAGCCGAATATTTCCTCTTATTGTGGTGAATTGTAGGAAATTTGCATTTTTAGAAACACTATGCTAGCAAGTGTGTGACATTTCTAATTTTTTCCACACAAGACAAAACAGCTGAAACATTTTTGAACGACGGTCGAACTCGGAACCGAGTTGCAGACCGCTGAACAGTTACTAATCAATTTATTGTCGATATTGTAGATCGAGAATATATATTTACAAATTCGTGAGTTAAATTTAAATCTGCAACATCGAGTATAAAATGATAATCACGTAGAAATAGTAAATGTAGATACACGTTTGTCGCACAAAACTGGGCACTGCCAATTAGTTTTAGACCTTCCGTCTTTGATCTTGAACCGTGCGTGAACTTAGCTATCATCGGACTCAGAGTGTGGCGGCAAGAAGCTGGCTGGCAAACGCAAGCGGTAGCTAGCTTTAAGTTTACTAAACTTGAAACCGTTCTTTTGTTCAATTCAAATAGTGGTATAATGTGGCATTGTTATGACTCGTGTGTGGTACTGAAAGGTCTCCAGACGTCCTCCAGTCATGTCCAGGCGGATCGTCTCCACCTCTTTTCTTATCTGGTGATCACACCGTACAACGAGGTCATTCCTACGTCGTAAACGTTTAGATTTAATGGAGTTTCGGCGTCAAACACACGCCGCGCCCCGTTTCTGTGCATTGAAGCTGAACGTGTACCCAACGTGTGTGTTATTGACTTTCCTAATAAGTTTATCTTTTGACAGAGTAATGCTCCGTCCGTCTGTCTACACGAGTGCCCCACCCCGGACGAACGGACACACGATTTCAGGCTTCTTTCTGTGTGTGTTATATTCTCAACGTAATCGATTTGTTCTGGAAAGACGTACAGGGCTCCATTCCATTGTTACAGGGCTCAACGAATATCTAGTTTGTTTGACTAAAAGACTTACTACTCTGTTAAATTCGTACCTGTTAGACAGTTGATCAAGCTACAGCGCGAGCTTCTTGACTTGTTGATCCGTAAATGTGAAACATGGAAGGCGGAAACTTAAAAATGTCACGGTTTACAAAATTTTCCACGATATTGTGAATTCTTGTGGTTCATTCAGTAATTTTTAATTGGTAAGTCCCGAAAGTACATAATATTTTAGTACATGATTAAGCCTGTCAATTTAAAATTTAAGTTAACCTTTACTTTACGTCGTGTAAAAATTTTCAGTAGAATGTTATAGGTGTGACATTTTAGTTTAAATATGAAATTTCAATTTTTTGTTTGTTATTGTTATTTTATATCCCAGACTATAAAATATAGCTAACTGAAGTTGAAGTAAAACAAATGCAGTCGCAAATATTTCAAGTGTAGACATTTTGAATACGCTGTAACGTAGAAATAGGCTTTGTAAAATATCTTCTTTTTCTAGATATAGGTTCATTGACGTATTATTGTTCACACGTACTTAATAAAAAGTAATGAAACCTTTTTTTTCTGTTTCAGATTCATTAGTGATATAATAGTTTATTAGTGATGGGTGCAAGACAGAGCAAAAGATCAGTCGATATATCGGGGACGCCGAAGAAGGGCGAACTCGAAAATGGTGCAGTCGAAGAGGGTAGGCTGGAACGTATCGAGGAATCGGATGTGGCGCATAAAGTGGCTATTAACGGGACTGCACCCCACTCAGACAAAGAGGCGTCCTCTCCAGTGAGTCAGGTAAGTGAATGTGTGTGTGCGTTTGCATAGGCCTATCTGGTATTGCAGATAATACGCTAACTGAGGGCTAAACCTAACCAAACTGTAACAGATCTGGCTCACACAGTACATCTTAGTAACTTATTAATGACTCAGAATCATAATCTTTTAGGTGGTTTTGATAATCTATGTCGTGACTAGTTTAGATAGAGAATAATGTGTTAGAATTTGAGGTAATAATTAATCTGGGGAAGTAGAATTTGAGGTAATAATTAATCTGGGTAAGTATTTATATATTTCATTAATTAAACCAAGGGTTGTCTTTATTCTTGATTTACACTTGAGGTTGAAAATTAATGCTGGTATAACTGTGTGTACATTAATGTTTTTTTTTTATGTACTCATTCTCTTTGGGAAATATACATATCTTGGAATTGATAACTTTGGAACAATTATTAACTTAAGTAGTACTTAGTAAAAGTAAAATAACGGTGTGTCCGTAAAATCTAATTATTGTAGGTCTTAGTGGGTCTAAGAATCAGTCTGTTAATTCCAAGTGCTGAATTGATTTTAGTTTTCGGTTGGTCATTTTACTCCTATGAGAAATAGTACTCGATTGGATTAGGATAGTCGTGTGTACGCTAACAATCCTCATTATTATGTTTGGAGAAATAGTACTCGATTGGATTAGGATAGTCGTGTGTACGCTAACAATCCTCATTTTTATGTTTGGAGAAATAGTACTCGATTGGATAGGATAGTCGTGTGTACGCTAACAATCCTCATTATTATGTTTGGAGAAATAGTACTCGATTGGACTAGGATAGTCGTATGTACGCTAACAATCCTCATTATTATGTTTGGAGAAATAGTACTCGATTGGATTAGGATAGTCGTGTGTACGCTAACAATCCTCATTTTTATGTTTGGAGAAATAGTACTCGATTGGATAGGATAGTCGTGTGTACGCTAACAATCCTCATTATTATGTTTGGAGAAATAGTACTCGATTGGACTAGGATAGTCGTATGTACGCTAACAATCCTCATTATTATGTTTGGAGAAATAGTACTCGATTGGATTAGGATAGTCGTGTGCACGCTAACAATCCTCATTATTATGTTTGTTTACCTTTGTAAACATCGATTTCTGTTGTAACAAATTTCAAAGTTGAAAAGATTTGTACAGACGTCGGAATGTCCGCAGACGTTAGAATTTCATATGAAGCAGAGAAAATTGTTTGTATGGTACTTTATTTGAGTTGATGAAGGCATTCATTCTTCCTAAATTCTTTCATTAAGTAAGGCTTGTTTGTATTTAGCTGACTATGCGGGGCAGGGGGTGGGGGGGACGTTGGAATTCGTTAAAGTTAATTGCGACTGCTTGCTTCCACCCTTCTTCACTACTTACTGTTAATTGATCGCCTTGCCTTGCCTTGCTGTTGCTGTTGCTGTCTGCGGCCGCCTCTACGTTTCGTTCCCATACACGTTACGTTTTTCAACTCTAGATTTTTCCATACTCACAAAGAAATTAAAACTCTTTTCCGCGAGTAGTGACTCATTTCTAAATATCCACTCCCGCGTTCGCTACGTTTACACTTGCTTTGTATAAAACAAACAATTCTTTTATCTTTAGGGACGACTTCGAGTCACATCCGTTGTCTCGGACAGGAACGTTATGTATTTGTTGAAGGACTCTAGTATTTTAGAGGATCGCGTACATAATAGAGAGAGGGCTTCGAGGAGGATTACAGCTTATGCTACTTGAAAATAGTGTCTTTCACTGCTGAACGATATGAACCTGTTTTAATTTTGTTTATCTGCTGTTAGCTTAAAGTCGGACGTGTTTAGTTAGTTTTTTTAAGCTGCAGAGTCACCGCAACAATGGAATGTTCTCAAACTTTAGTACCTACTTTTGATAACAACGAAAGTCTTTTTTTTTTTTTAATATTTGAAAGTTTTCTTTAAAACGCGTTTGGAAAATTCGTATTGTCAAATGTACTATTTACGTATAGGGAAAGACAATCGTGGGCTCTGATAGTTCCAAGCGTCTCTGGTCTATTCATTGGTCACTCATACCTCCTATTTTTTTCACAACTCTCGTTCAGAGACAAATAAAACGCGTTCGTGCGACAAATAATTTGTTACAGAATAATCGACTCGACGTTTCTGTAATCGTTACGACAGTTCAGAGAATATAAGTCTGAACGTTACACAAAGTCTCGGCGGGAAATAGCACTGGATGAAGGAAACATCCTATAACGTTTTGTGAGGTGGGCCGCGAGTCCAACTGTCAAGTCGGTAGCTACGCAACGGACGCACGTGTACGTCTCATAGCTACGTGTACGCAATCGTACGTGTATTCGCGTTTAAAAATAAGTCGTTTTTATGATGTGTTAAATTTTCATTAGAACTTTTTATATGTTAGGTTTACTACTAATTACCATACAAACGTCGTCACGGTTAGCAATACTTCGGCTTGTTTTTGTTTGCCGCGCCAAGACGTACTAACTAAACACGCTCTGTACGATAACATTGTGAACGTAGTAATTTATAACGCGTACGGTTGACCTGTTTACTTTGATGTGGGCTGTACTGATTGACGAAACTTCGTAACCACTCTCGAGTGGACGTCACTCGTATAGAGTCCGGTGACAGTACGACATGTGGGATCGAAAGCGAACACAACATTGTTTATTTATTGTAATCTAAACTAACTGATATAATCAAGGATCACATGAAACGATGGTGGGACCACCACAATAGCGACTGACCGACTGGTATCCACTGTCGTAGTTTCATTGTCGTAATTTTGATAAAAGTTATGTTTCTAGTCCGAAGGGTAAATGGGCACTAGAAGAGTTCTCAGCTTAATAATCGGAATTTTATACTCACCTGCTTTTTTAATATGTTGGGGAGACGGTATCAGAACTGTTTTATCGGTACTAACAGAACTGGGCCTGTTAATATCCTTGTTCCTTTCCGGGCTATTAGGCCGTGGTCTGTTACTGTTTATTAGAAACAACAAACGTTTCGGAGGGCATCTTCAGTTTTGAACGATTGAAAGTCTTTATCACAGTATTGTCAGAACTGGAGCACCTTTGCCAGTAAGCCTTTCAATCGTTCCATACTGAAGATGGTCTCCGAAACGTTTGTTGTTATAAACAGTATTAGACCACGGTCTAATAGCCCGGCAAGGAACAACGATACTAGCAGAGTTGACGTCGGCCGTGAAAGCCTAAGACATCAACAGAACTGGGCCTGTTAATATGCTTGTTCCTTTCCGGGCTATTAGGCCGTGGTCTGTTACTGTTTATTAGAAACAACAGACGTTTCGGAGGCCATCTTCAGTTTTGAACGATTGAAAGTCTTTATCACAGTATTGTCAGAACTGGAGCACATTTGCCAGTAAGCCTTTCAATCGTTCCATACTGAAGATGGCCTCCGAAACGTCTGTTGTTATAAACAGTATTAGACCACGGTCTAATAGCCCGGCAAGGAACAACGATACTAGCAGAGTTGACGTCGGCCGTGAAAGCCTAAGACATCAACAGAACTGGGCCTGTTAATATGCTTGTTCCTTTCCGGGCTATTAGGCCGTGGTCTGTTACTGTTTATTAGAAACAACAGACGTTTCGGAGGCCATCTTCAGTTTTGAACGATTGAAAGTCTTTATCACAGTGTTGTCAGAACTGGAGCACATTTGCCAGTAAGCCTTTCAATCGTTCCATACTGAAGATGGCCTCCGAAACGTTTGTTGTTATAAACAGTATTAGACCACGGTCTAATAGCCCGGCAAGGAACAACGATACTAGCAGAGTTGACGTCGGCCGTGAAAGCCTAAGACATCAACAGAACTGGGCCTGTTAATATGCTTGTTCCTTTCCGGGCTATTAGGCCGTGGTCTGTTACTGTTTATTAGAAACAACAGACGTTTCGGAGGCCATCTTCAGTTTTGAACGATTGAAAGTCTTTATCACAGTATTGTCAGAACTGGAGCACATTTGCCAGTAAGCCTTTCAATCGTTCCATACTGAAGATGGCCTCCGAAACGTCTGTTGTTATAAACAGTATTAGACCACGGTCTAATAGCCCGGCAAGGAACAACGATACTAGCAGAGTTGACGTCGGCCGTGAAAGCCTAAGACATCAACAGAACTGGGCCTGTTAATATGCTTGTTCCTTTCCGGGCTATTAGGCCGTGGTCTGTTACTGTTTATTAGAAACAACAGACGTTTCGGAGGCCATCTTCAGTTTTGAACGATTGAAAGTCTTTATCACAGTATTGTCAGAACTGGAGCACATTTGCCAGTAAGCCTTTCAATCGTTCCATACTGAAGATGGCCTCCGAAACGTCTGTTGTTATAAACAGTATTAGACCACGGTCTAATAGCCCGGCAAGGAACAACGATACTAGCAGAGTTGACGTCGGCCGTGAAAGCCTAAGACATCAACAGAACTGGGCCTGTTAATATGCTTGTTCCTTTCCGGGCTATTAGGCCGTGGTCTGTTACTGTTTATTAGAAACAACAGACGTTTCGGAGGCCATCTTCAGTTTTGAACGATTGAAAGTCTTTATCACAGTATTGTCAGAACTGGAGCACATTTGCCAGTAAGCCTTTCAATCGTTCCATACTGAAGATGGCCTCCGAAACGTCTGTTGTTATAAACAGTATTAGACCACGGTCTAATAGCCCGGCAAGGAACAACGATACTAGCAGAGTTGACGTCGGCCGTGAAAGCCTAAGACATCAACAGAATTGGGGCTGTCCGAGATTGTAACTACGGTCATATGACCCAGGAGATAAGAAATAGAATTTTGTAGGGTAGGGAGACACTCAAATTGACTCGATCTCCTGTGCAAGATTCCACCTAGTGATATTCACTAACTATGCAACGAAAATCTAAACTTATGATATTCAAAACGGTAATATGTAACCTATCGTCATTTATGGATGTAAAACTTGAACTCTTATGAAGAGTTGCTGGCCATATTTGAGCGCCGAGTGTTGAAAAGTTTTGGCCCGGGTTTTAGGGGTAGGCAAACGATAGATGTCGCTTCAAGTTCAGTTTGAAACTATAACAACTACTGTATATATAGAACCCAGTACCGTAGATTACAGAAGGCTACGACGTCCTAGGTGGACAAGAGGACATATTGAGCGAATTAGTGACACCAGAATACGGAAATGAAGAGACGGATGCTGGGCACCAGAAAAGGGGAAAGGGACAGCGTTTGGCGGGGAGGAAGTCAGGGGTGTAGCACCAACGTGGGGGAAGGAAGGAAATATGTCTGTGCGGAAACTATAAATGCGCTTAAAATGTTCAATGAGGGATAGATTAACAAGAAAACTGTATCCACTATTTCAGTTCAAATTATTCCGTTGATTTATAAATTAGTAGTTATTTACGTCACAACACATATTCGCATAAGGAATGTGGTATTCATGGATATGATTGTTTCTGTTCGAGGGTCGTTAGTCAGTTTTGTTGCTATTAAATCCACAACACGTTTTAGTTCATCGGCTATATGGGACGTTTGTCTACGAGGTATATGCGGTATCTGTGTGCAAGGGCCACCAATCCTTTTCATTAAATAAGAATGTTACTTCCCCATTTGTTGCTGTTACCAGCACGGAGGCTCTCCGCCTCAAGGCGTCTGCTGCTGGACTTGAAACGGGCAACATCTGTTGCTCGAATCGGTACCAGCAGCAGTGTCACAAAAATAAAGTTTTCTTTCTCCCCCGCCTTCTGAGTTAACTCGTTGGCGGTTTCTTTCTCAAGTTTTAGGCCACCAGTCGACTAGAACCATACTATGTATATCTACTGGCAGCCATTGGACTCGATCCAGATGCTGCAGTGAAGCCACGGGTGAAAAGACCCGCACCCTCAATGCAATGCAATTCCCCATTTGTGGGAGAAGGTCCCATCCATCTCGTAGACCTGTCAGTGGGTGGAGAGCGGGGATTGGCGCAGATAAAGTGGTTTAGCAAAATAGAAGGTTTAGTAGATACAGCGAGACTTGGTCATCGTTCTTGCGTCAGCTACCTCTCGTTAGGCGTATACGTGAATGAAGACAACTTGTTCACTGCTGGAAGTAGACAAGTTTCTGTATATTCTCACGTAGGCTTCCGCGACCGTTGTTTTTAAAGTCTTGTTCCGGTATATAACTGAGTTAGCTTGCCAACCTCGGCGTCACGTAGACCTGAGGATAATCACTACCATACGAGTGAAACGTCATACAAGACATTTTTGACGCCGTCCATACTGAAGAAGACTTTAAGAACATAAAATAGAAGTTTCTTGTCTGCTAGTTTTCGTCAGTTGTGAATTCCATTATCATTTACATTTTTGAATTTGAAGTACCGAGAAGCGATCACCGTACCGAATATGCTCGTTATTTGTACGCAGTTCTGTTCTTCATTGTTCACTAATTTTCTTGCCATTCGTTACAAACACGCCTTCGCTTGTGAACAAGAAGTGTACTTTGATTTGTTGTGATGCTGTGAATACTAATTTTTTTATAAGCTGGTAAATGAAAACCAGACCATGTGCTATCAAGATGTTCCCAGCGTGTGTGATTAATACACATGAGTGTAATCATATGCCAAGTTTATATCTTCCGGTGGTATCGCTGTCGTCCTGCGCGTTCGACAACTGTTTGGTTTTGTCTTTCTACTTCGGTGCGTATCAGCCCTTTTAAACAGCTCCTTCCGTTTAAATTAAGACAGTCTATGTAATATTACGAATGCCCGATTTATCCATTGTTTCACAGGAACTTTTCGTTTGTGTTAATGTGTTAAATATTATCGCAAATTATGTTGGTCCATTACAGGCTTAAACTTGTGAAATGGAAAAGAAGCATGAAGTTATTTGATTAATCTATAATTTGACTGATGTACAAGGTACGGTTCGCCTGGTTTGTGTACATCACTTGTCAGTGGGATATCTAGGGTTTGGCCTTGGGTGGTTGGGGGGAGTCCGGGGTCGGGTCGGCTTCATACAAAAGAAAATGAAAGTTAAGACTAATCAACGTTACTGTATTTAAAGTGGCTTAAATTAAAGAAACTGTAATAACACAATAAAAATACGCGTTATTGATACATTGTTTACAAGATAGCCTACTTGGTGACTAAATTAATTTTCCTATATTTCATATTTCAAACGTATAGGCCTATATGCTAATGCTGTGTAATAAACCTGTTTGTGTATTTAAACGGAAAGTTGCTACTATATTAGCGTACACAGCTGAAAAAATATAAACAGCCTAAAAATTAAGAGAGTAACAAAATTCTTCAACTTTTTCGACGCTCTGGGGGGGGGGTCCCGTTTGCCCCCTCGTAAATAGGCCCCTGTCACTTGTGGTTGGTTAGGGTCGCCTATAAACGTTTTAGAAGTTTGATTTACAAACATCCGGATATTCGCAGACGTTTAAAAACGTATGAGAACAGCGAGATTCATTCAGTTCAATAAGTGAGCCCTTCGGGTTAACGTTCGTTTGTAAGTTTTATTTATTAAAGTCTGTAATAAATTATAGTTATTTGCAGTGTAGATAATGCCTCTTTGGTGGTAACTTTCTTGAAAGTAGTCTTGTATGTGCCAAAAAAGATGACAATTTTTTTTTATACCGTTGAAGTTGGTGTAGCAGAAGCCACCTATTATTATTATCCCAGGTATTAATTTCCATAGTTTCAGTCTACTTGAGAGCTTTCATGGTGTTGCTAGGGATAGAAGCCGACACGAGGTGCATGTGCAGATCACGCCTCTACTTAAATAGTGTAATAAGCGATTTATTACTTCCATGATCCATAAGGAAATGGAAGTATAGTGATGGCGAAAAAAAGCGTGTTCGAGATAAGGGCTGATTCTAATTGTACTACCCTCAAAACATGTAGAAAAGTCATTTTTCGAAAAGTGTCTGTGTGTGTCTGTATGTCTATCTGTGTGTAGAATTTTTCTGCGGCGAACAATAACTGCCGCAAATTCAAACAGAATCAAATAATTTTTTGCATATGTGCCTGAGTTGTAGAAGACTCAAGGCCAATTGATTTTGGTGAAGATCGGTTAAGGAGAAGGGGTAGTTTACCTGCAACGTTTTATGTTTTAACAAGAGTAAAGTACTTAATTTTAATAAAGTATCCTGAAAAGAAGGTCATAATAATCAACTGTAGAAAGGTAGATGAAATATCTGTAAATTAAAAGGGTAGTTGAAGGGGAGGGGTAATTTTCTATAAATGAAAATGGTAGTTGTAGGGGGAGGGGATAATTTTTAATGTGTACTGTGTTATCGGCAACAAAGAAGTAGTTTGTTGTTAAACTAAAACAAACTTCCCGGGCTGTTTGGCCGTGGTCCAATGTTTTCTTGCAAAACAAGACGTTTCGGCAGTGCCATCGACTGCTATCATAAGTGAAAATAGAGTGCGCTAACATGAGGTTGTATACGTCAGTGACCACAGTACTGTACTTGGACAAGACTGAAGTAAGTAAGAAGTAAAAAGAAGTAGTTCCTATGGAAATATTTCAATTCAAAAATGATTTTAAATATAAATCTTAGAACATGGAAGTCATGTATGGTTCTCCATACCGATATTTTTATACCGTTGAAGTTGGAGTAGGAGAAGCCGCCTATTATTATTATTATCCTAGGTATTAATTTACATACTTTGAGTCTACTTTGGAGCTTTCATGGCCCAGAGGCCAACTTAGTGTATACAGATAATAAGCGTGCTGCCTGTGACAGATATGGTTGTTTTGGCCAAACTTCAAACCTAAATAAATGTGAATGAAACAAAGCGTAGTAGTAAGTGGTGTAGTGTGTAGTGTAGTGTAGTGTAGAGAGCGTGTCAGGAATTTGGTGCCGCGACCGGTGCCAACTATGTAGGCTACCTTGTGTGTATATACACAACACTGTCGATTAGCTAATCACACGCGCACCTCTGCGCTTCGGTACGTAGTTCTACTACTTGGGATAAAAAACAACTGTCACACGAATGAGTGACACGAAATAACACATTTTTGTATTATCTCGAGTGTTAGCAATACTTAATCATCTGTCATATTTACAAGTCTACTGCGTTTATTTTCTTGATTGATATGGCATTATTGTTTCTTTCGTCCGCTTCTTAATGCGTATAATTTCACTACACAGCCGGATAACCGATTGGTAACTAAGAATCTGTAGGACGTTTGGGGAGTTCATTAGGCTGTTCCTCTCGCCGGTCCACAAAATATCGATTTGATTCATGTCTTGGACAACAACGTAGCCTCATAACGTGGCTTCTATACGGATTTGCTTATGTCGCAGTGCGATGAGAAACAAGCGAGGCGTAACCCTACATAGTAGTAGTAGTCTCTCCTTAGCCGTGTTAACTCGCAGTGCGATAAGAAACAACCGAGTCGTAACCCTACATAGTAGTAGTAGTAGTCTCTTCTGAGACCACTAGACCTGGTAGAGAATTTCCAAATACACCCTCCGCATCTATTCGTGAGTAGAGAGCTAGATCGAGTATGTCATGTAGATGATGGGACGGGAGATAACATTTCTTTAAGCCGTAGCTCGAAACTTGTGAGTTCGTCAGTTTATCTCAAATGCTAAGAGTTTTTAGAGATTTCCCTTCTCAGTTCTTTCTTGTTTAAGCCGTTGATTTGTTCCACAGTAGGCTTACAAATGTTTTTACCAAGCATTGTATTTTAATATGCAAAAAAGGTAATGAGTATAGCTATAAACTCAAAAAAATTCAATTTTCTTGTCACGTGTAGCTAAATTAATATTATGTTACTCTGATGTTAAAAAGAAATGTAGTCACTCTGATGATACGCATTCACTTGTGTATCACGTTTGAGTATCAGAACTGACCTGTGTAGATAGCTGCCGCATGTTATGTGAACGTAACAAGGGCAACTGCTATGGAGCTGCAGCTCGTGGAATCTCCGTTCTAAGCCTATGGATTTAGTTTAGTCTACTGTGTGATTATGAATTTTGTGGATTCCTCTGTTTGCTGCCAGTAACGGTAATATAGCACTATTGTCACTGAAATAGTCGAGGTCATTAAACTGAAAGTACTAGAGTCAGTTGAAAAGTTCGCAGAGCGACATCTATAGGTTAGCGGTAGAACTGAAATTTTTCGTGTGTTGTAAGATTCGTATTTCGTGTAAACAGCTGTTACTTCCTAAATCTGTCCGTGTTTTGAAAGATGGACAAAATCAAACATTGCTGTGTTGGAAGCGTTTGTTGAAAAATGTGTAGCACCAGTTGGAATTCACAACGAAATGGCAAATGTGTTATGAGATGTTATGCCTTCAAGAACAACAATTTATAAATGAACTCGAGTTTAAACGTGGTCATGCGAGCATTGAAGATGATTCCCACAGTGGACGCTCAAAAATTGCAACAACTCCAGATATGAATTAAAAAAAAATTAATACACGGTGTTAGAAGACCAGCGATGGTGAGTGGATTATACTGGTGAGATCGTAGGCATCTCACATGAGCGTGTGTATCATAAGCTATATTTTAACTCAAGAACTTTCTATTAATAAAACTTTGTGCAAGGTTGGTGCCACAGTTGGAGTTGTTGCACTTTTGAGCGTCCGCTGCGAGGATCACCTTGAGTACTCGTATGGTCACGTTTACAATCGAGTGCCCATTAACAAGCCATTGTTTCTGAAGGCGCAGCATCTAACGCATTTATCATTTCCTTCTGTATTTCCATTTACTCCAGACGTTTTTAACAAAGAATTCTTGATTTTGTCCACTTTTTTAAAACTCGTGTGACACGTAAATTTCGGACAGCTGGTAAGTAATTAATAAATTGACTGACTGACTTAGAAATTGATAGGTGTTTATATGAAATATTACAGGAATTATTGTACGTAATACTACAGCTAATCCATATGTGTCGATCCGCGAACTTTTCAACTGACCCTCGTAATCCCAGAGAAACAAAACGGATCTGTGGAGAGAGCTTTACGTGTCTGCTCAGTGAAAAGTCCTTTATGATACTATTCGGAAGATAAGCAAATCTTACAGAAACTTTTATCAGTGTTGGGACCTGGCGTGGAAATTATCAGCCTCCGGCGTGGACAACGCATACAAACCAGGGCGCGAGACGCCCTTGCATCTTCTGACTGTAAATTTTAGCACGTGTTTCACCCTGCCAGTATTCTGTTGTCACATATTAGTGGGCTAGTTTTGCCAACAGCTTTAATAGAGCTTGATATTTATTCTGTAGGTATAAAAATGGATGAAGTCTGAATGCTTGTCATCGTCACCCAAGTTTTGGTATATTTGAGCGGTTAGTAGGCCTATGAGGCCAGCGTGAACTGCAAGCGCAATA
Organism: Magicicada septendecula; assembly: GCA_034769895.1. Lineage (NCBI taxonomy): Eukaryota > Metazoa > Arthropoda > Insecta > Hemiptera > Cicadidae > Magicicada > Magicicada septendecula. Next base: position 91,233,468 of record CM068369.1, on the reverse strand, counting down.
TTTTCATTTTGGCCCAAGGTGAACGACACTCAGCTGCAGTGAAAGAGATGCTATGCAGTGCTTCTAAGGAATGTTTACGGCAGAACTTCCGCTAGACTACGCGTTACACAAGTTGGCGTTACAGTAGTACCAGTAGTCGAATAGCTACTGTGTAAGGAGTTTGGATCTGAAACGATGGATAGTAACCACATCTCGCTATAGATCTCATCCTGTTGGAATGTGAATGTGGACGGTAGCAAGGAGACGACAAGATGGTGAAGCCTGAAAGAGAATAACAGTCCTACCTATGATTGATGGTAATAACTATGGCCTTGTTAATAATTTTGTGGAACTAAGGTGATTTAGTTGTACAACTATATCCGAGACAAGGAATATCCACTATCAGTCCAAGGTCACATTATATAAAGTTATGATTAGACCGGTGATAACATATGGAATCGAGACTTGGATTCTGAACAAACAAGCCGCTAACATAGTCAGTACTTTTGAAAGGAGAATTTTGAGGAGAATATATGGGCCAATCCAAGTCAATGGGATATGGAGAATGCGTCACAATGAGGAACTATAGGCTTACAAGCTGTATAAAGACAGTGATCTGGCCACCACCATCCGACTGCATAGATTGCAATTGGCAGAACACATCATTAGGATGGAAGGCAACCGAATACCTAGGAAGGTACTGTTTAGTCAAATCGAGGGTAGAAGGTCTGTCGGAAGACCCAAGATACCCTGGATTGACTCAGTGGCGAGAGATGCTGATACTTTACTTAAAATAAAACGATGGACATGATCGCCAAGAACAGGGAAAAATGGTGGCGAATGATTATGGAGGCTAAGGTTCGACTCCGAACTGTGATGCCATAGATGAGGAAGAAGAAGAAGGTGATTTAGTGCGATGACACAGATCAACGTGTTTGTTATATGGAATCAAAACTGCATGTGTGCAGTAAAGCTCAGGAAAACACTCAGTGGCTTCCTGTAATTGATCCGAGTTGCAGTTTTGCAAGGATTCGCTTTCCTGCGCTGGGCGACCCTAAACGTATTGAATGTCAATAAAGGCAGAACTGACCTATACAACTAAATAGGAAGCATTACCGCAGTTGTTACCGGCCTCGTAATTACACCGTCAGACGTTGGTGTCTGTTTGTATGTAGACTACAAATTGTTAAACTTGGCGAGAGTAAGTCTGGCACAGTTGGTTGCGAAAAATATTTAAATTTTTTAGCTGGTAGTGAATACTTTATCGTCTGTTTCACACTACAAATTAACATACAAGTTGAAATTATACAATTTTTAAAATTTATTCCATTGTCATACAATCTATCCTTAAGGATAATGAACACGTTGTGAGACAGTTGATTACAGTTCTTCTTCTTCTTCTTCTTCTTCTTCTTCTTCTTCTTCTTCTTCTTCTTCTTCTTCTTCTTCTTCTTCTTCTTCTTCTTCTTCTTCTTCTTCTTCTTCTTCTTCTTCTTCTTCTTCTTCTTCTTCTTCTTCTTCTTCAGCGGCTCGACAACCTATTACTGAGTCAAGGCCTCCTTTAACAGCCTCCGCCACTTGTCCCGGTCAAGTACAGCTGCTCTCCAGTTCCGGGTCCCAAGGATACGGCGCGCATCATAATTCACATCGTCTTCCCAACGTAGTTTGGGTCTACCAACTCTCCTGGTGCCATAGATCCGTACTGTGATTGCCTTTCTGGGTATTTCATTCTCCCCCATTCTGATCACATGTCCAGCCCACCTGAGTCTACCAAGTTTTATAACTTTCACAGTATCTGGTTCGTTCAGAAGAGTGTTCAGTTCTTGGTTGGTCCTTTTCCTCCGTTCACCTCCTACACATATTGGGCCAAAAATACTGCGGAGGATTTTGCGTTCATGAACCTGCAGGCTTGACTCAGACTTTCTAGAAATGGTCTAGGTCTCAGAACCATAGGTGAGAACTGGGCGGATCAGTGTTTTATACAGAAGCAGCTTGATGCTCCTGACAGTTGTTCTGCTCTGGAACAGGGGTCTGAGACCAAAGAAGCACCGATTAGCTGAGGTGATTCTTCGCTTTATTTCTTCTGTTGTTTCCCCATCGGAGTTAACTTGGCATCCTAAATAAACAAAGTTGTTGACTTTTTCGAAGGAATAGATGCCAATTTGGACATGCTCTCCTTCTTTAGCTTCCGATCCTGTGACCATGTATTTTGTCTTAATTACAGTTGACATACAACAAAAGATTTCAGCGAACCAATTTTAATCTTTTCCAAAACAACACATACAAACTCAATCACGCCAACAGCGAACGCTAATGAAAATCAGTTTTGACGGTCAGAGGGCTTAAAGCGCTCGAGCCGCCTCCTCCGATGTTCGTCTGAGCCCTCCATTAAATTGCGGCTGATGTGTTTGTGTGGGTACCGCTATATATGAGACTGTGGGACACGAAAGTCTCTGTGCAGAATTTTATTTGAAAGCTATCAAAGTTCATTGAGTAAGGCACGGGACTCCTTATCTTGGAAACGTAGAATTTTCAAATTTGAGATGGTGACAGAATCTCAAAATTGTGTTCCATTCATTAAGCCCATTGTAACGCAATTTTGTTGAGGAATTTTTTTTATTGCATAGAAGGAACAGTAGCAGGTGTCAGCTGTCATAAATGATATACGTTGGAGTCGACCAGCCGCCGTTCGGACAACGACACGTGCGACACATTAGCGACGAAGTAGGCACAGCTAGTGAAGACAATGCCTCAGTTATAGCAGATGTTCGGCGTAAGAGTATGGCATGGGAACGGGCTGCAGTAACAGAAAAACAAAGGAATACGTCTTACCGAGCCAATTACCAAGAATACGAATACGATGGCGACGCGAGTATTGTCAAGCCACGTGTGGGAGCTTAGCGACGACACACAGACGTAAAGAGTTCACAATGGCACAACTCATACGGCCGTTACATGAACAAAGGACCACGCATGGTGAGACAGTGGGGAACTTGTTTACCATCCAGGGTACGGACTGAGCATGAGATCTGCAGAACAGATGTGCCTTACCGAGAAAGCGACCTCCGTCAGCGTGTGAACGAAACGAAGGAAGTCAGGAGACAATACTACAATTGGTCACACCTAAACTAAAAGACACATGGGTAACTGGACAGCAATTAGTAGGAACGAGCTGAATGGAAATACAAGAACAATTGGATGATGGACAAGCGTGAAATTCGGTCTTTCGTCTTACAGCAAGGGGGGAGCGAAACAGGAAGATACGAGAGAAGGGATCTAGATGAGCCTACCGCGAACTAGAGTTTGGTAAAGGCGGTTCTTTAGAAGACGTTACCAAGGAGACAAGGGTCCAGAGCGAATAAGGACGAAGCCAGGAGCTAGAGACTCAGGGAGGAGTTTTCGTGGAAAATGAAGACGAAAACCAATAAGAACGTAGATGGTGGGAAGGAGTGAATTGGTTGCAGGAAAGTGGAAGGACTTAAGATATAAAAATACGTGTTGACGACGAGCGGGGAGATATACGTTTTTGCCTTAGTATAACTTTGTCTTATACATTTCGTCTATGTATTATATTCGTCGGGAGTCTGTTTATTTCGTCAGTACAAAATCGGAAGTCTTATTCTAAGTTTAGTAACGATAAGAGTCTTAGTTATGGAGTTTTCTCAAAAGTAATTTTGGGTTAATCTTAATCAGACTTTGTATTATCTCAGTATACTGACGAGTCGTAAAGTGCGGAGTAAAATGTTGATGGTGAATCGCAAGATCGTATTGTACGTAGTGAAGTAGAACTTGAAAGAGACTTAGTTCAAATTAAAAGTTTGTATAATTACGAGTTTTGTAAAGACGCTCAAAAACTCTGACGGTGTGAATAGAGTAAAGACATTGTGCGTAATCGTGAAAGATAATTCAGAAATATGAACTAAATATCGCGATTGTGTGATGAACTAACGTACTGTTTACGTCGATTAACTGTGTCAGATATCCTAGTGAAAAGGTACACAAGTGAAATAACTGTGCCGACTAAATAAATTACAAACAATCAGTGCTTTAACAAAGTGGTAAAGTTACAATCATACGCGAATAAGTCGTGAAATGAATAATTCACAGCCAAATGATCGTACTAACTAACTTATGTTACACATATAACTTCTAAACGAGTGCGAACTTAAAGAGTGTTGACGCCGGAGTGCAAAATCTCAGCGATAGTGAATAGTGTATCTTACAGACGACGATGAGAGCGTTCACCAAGTCATCAGTCATCCTGAGGAGCGAGGGAGAGAGGAAAGCATCGTAGTCACACGCCGTAGTTGCGGATACTTACCAAAAGTAAAACATTTATGTATCACTTATGTTTAGTACCCACTGTCCTGTTCCTCACAAAGAACACACCTCTGATCTAGTTAGAAGTCATATTTAAATTCATTTAGAGTAAAGCTGAATGATATATTGCGAAAGGCAAAATTGAAATATGAATCCATTAATGAGAGAAATTTTGTAATGTGTAAAGAAGTCATGATTTAACTACTTATAATCAAGTTATCATAACGAGATGAATCCGCATAGAAGTAATGAACGAATTAATAATGTACTGTACGGTATCATATAATAATTATTGCGAAATAATGTTATATTTAAATTCAGAAATTGATGACCATTGCAGAAGGTCTGAATAAATTATTGTTCGTAATGCAGAATTTGGTGTACGAGTCGAATCATTTATATTCACCCTAGTTAATACCAATTACCTTACGTAATTACACGTAGATACAAATGACACCCAAAGTGTTGAATAAATTGGTGATAACGTAGTAATACTCATAGTAAAGTCAAAGTTATCTGACTATTAATTGATGGTACTCTTCACACTTATTACACGTACACATTTAATTCAATATGTTATAGGCATTAACAGGCATATCTACATATGACGCCCATAGAGTGAGGCTAATTAATCAATCTATTCGAAATAAGACAAAATTAAAAACTTATTTGCATGAGATTGCATCAATATCAAATTTGTATCGATATATGTTAAATATCCATAGTTATCTATGGCATCCTAACGAAAGGCTCGAGCAACATAAAAGGTAATTACAACTTATTACTTTTATTACAGTAACACATGCACTGCACTGTACTGTACTTTTATCCATTAACACATGCATTTACTTACATATTTGTATATGGCATCCCAACGTGATGCACGAGGGATATGAAACATTAAACAATTAAGAAACCCAAAACACATATTTACACATGGCATCCACAATGTGAGACTAGTTATATCTTAATTACAACTCAATACTTAAATTAATTAATTAATTATACAAATAAAGGAAAAGAATTTATCATCAGTAAAGAAAACAAACTTGCACATGACATCCCAAACGCGGGGCATAAACAATTAACAACTATAAAAGATATTTATACATGGCACCACAACTTGGGGCTATTAGAATTAACAAACACAAGAAACACACATTTATACCATTTTTGATGCAAGATGGCATTATATAGCAGAATTTTGTTGTAACTCAAAGCCAGACAGCTAACAGAGCTACAGTGTTCATTCAATGTTGTTAAAGTTTGGCCGTTGAAGGTCCGTTGTTGCCACATTAAATTACGGTAAAATGACAGTCGTCACTATATTTTGTAGTAGCCCTATAGAAAAAAAAACTTTTTTTAAAATTTATATCTGCCATCTGAGGACCACATGCCAATTTCAAGACTTTAGCCTATTCCTTGTTATTTTCTTTGTCTCCAATATTCTTTCATCTTTTCACTATGTCTCTTCTTCCTGTTTCCAGTCCATTTTGAACCTGCATTTTTCTCTCTCCTACCCTGGACTGACCACATGCCAATTTTAAGACTTTAGCCTATTCCTTGTTATTTTCTTTGTCTCCAATATTCTTTCATCTTTTCACTATGTCTCTTCTTCCTGTTTCCAGTCCACTTTGAACCTGCATTTTTCTCTCTCCTACCCTGGACTCCTTCCATTTTTAACACTTTTGCCCGAAAAACTTCTCTTTCAGTTGCTTCTTCTGCGTTTATATTATTTTTCTCTAAATCCTTTTTGACTTTTTTAATCCAACTTGATGTTGACTCCTTCCCCCCCCCCCCAGATATTTGAAGATCTGTTTTGTTAACCTAATGTCGTCCATTCTATATAAATGTCCAGAAAATACTAGTCTTCTTTTTCTCACTATTTCTGTTATATTTTCTATACTTTGATATATTTCATCATTACTTCTTAATTTCCAACCTTCAGACGTTTTTCGTGGGCCTAATATTTTCCTAATAATTCGTCTTTCTAGTATTTCTAGTTTGTCTAAATTATAATTCAATGGTAGACATTCACTTGCATTCTGGCCTCACTACTTTACTGTAATGCCTTATATTCGCATTTTTAGATATGCACTTTTTATTGTAAATATCTTTAGTTATACCATACGCTCTTTCCTTTTTATGAATCCTGTCTTCTATAGCAGATTTTTCTAAACCATTCTCTCGAATTATTTCCCCTAGATAGTTACATTTTCTAACCCTCCCTATTCGGCCAATATCTGTTAGCAGGAATTTTGGTGCATTTTTAATGTTCGTGAGAAATTGTTTTTTTTTCTGCAGAAATTCTGAAGCCTGTAAAAAAACATTTTTATTGCAGTCATTTTCCGAAACAGATTGAAAAAAGTTAGTAGATTTCTTTGCGTATTGATGATGGAAAAATTATTTATCCTTATCGGTTGAACACACAACTGTAATGACACCCGCCTCGATCGTACGCAAAGAGGTCGCGAGTAAACAGTTTAAGTAGTAAATATGTTTGAATTCTAATGGGGGAGGGGAAGGTATCCTTATTCTGACTGTTGGTGTGGAAACGTGTTTGTCGTCATGCGAAGAACAAGGAATACTCATCCCTAAAGATGAAAATTTTGAAAGAGTAGTTTTCATTACTCCCTGATGGGTATTCTGGTAAGCTGTGTAATAAAACCCGCTGGTATAAAATATTTTTTATTGTATAAAGTATTTGTGCATAAAATGTTTTATTGGACAAAGTAAAGTGTTGTGCACACACGTCTTGTCAGGCGCGTAAAGTGTTTCAAACTAGACATAAAATGTTTTACGATCGTGTCTTGTTTACGTTATGGCTTTGTTCTATCCGGCGATTAGGAACTCGCGGCTGTGGTCGCCCATCCTACTTGCAGCATTCTTAATTTTTTCATTTTCGTAAAGAAAAATGTACGAATTTTAATGTTTTTAGAGCGCCTGAAACTGCAGTTTATAATGTGCGATGTACCGACCATCAAACTGCAGATTGTACCGAGCGATGTTCACGATATCTAAAGGTATCAAATCAGCGGGATCGGATTATTACATTATTATGTTTTTTTAATGCTTACTCATCTTTGACGTGTCTATTGATTGATGTTTTTGACATGGAATCCATAGGTATGTAATGTCTTACTCGCACGTTTCGCGAAAATCGACCGTTATGTTTCAAATGTACTTTCGGCATACCACTATCTCACGAACCGCTCAACCAATCCCAGCAAACCAGGTGTCAGGTGATCGAGTCACTCGGCCAACAATAGTACTGAGAATTTTGACAACTGACTTCAGTCGCCTCTAGGCTTTGTCTGCTTGAGGGTGTTTTTGCGCCGAATATTTCTAAATTGCTCCACTAAAACTTAAATATCTCGGGAACTACAAGTCCGATCGCGAAAATACAAAGTGCGTTGTGATCCTCAGAACTAAATCTCTCCAATAACACCAATTCCGAGTACCAGAAGCACTCACAGAAAATAATAACATTTGAACTCAAAAATTTGAAATGCCTCGACCTAAAAATCGCGATAAAACTCGAACCAAAAATTTCAAACCGAAAACCGGCAAATCCTATGCAGAGCGTCAACAGGCCTATCGTTTGAGACTAAAATCAAAGAAATCGGCCGAGAACGTAGAAAATGGCAACCATTTGAAGATTGACGAAACCCCGTCAGCGCCCAAGCGGCCCGCATCTCCGATACCTGGGTCATCCGGCGTGCCCCCAAAGCGACTCAGATCGAGCGTACGGCTAACTAGCAAGAAAACAGACGATGAGAACATTAATAACTTGTGCTTCGACAACATTGGACCCTCGATGCTCTGCGCAGAACAGCCCGGTCCAAGTCGCCGCTTCAAAGGAGTCGACGAGGAATTCTCTAAGCACTTTATTAACAATCCGTTCGGCTCGGTGTGTGGGATCTGCGATCGCTTGTGGTTCAAGAGTGATCTAAGACCGTGCGTACCATCATACATAAGTCTCTTGGCCACAGTGTTCGGAGCGGACGAGTACTCAAGTGCGAGTAATATGGAAGGTGTGTGCTCTACGTGTGTTGCAAGTCTCAAACAAGGCAACGTACCGCCGCTGTGCAAATCATACGGCGATATGTAGCTGTTTATTTAACCAACCCTTCATTCCTTCCCAAAGCACAAGTCTGCCCATGATTCCATGTCTACCGGTAGTCCCACGACTACCAGGTTTAATTTTTTTTTATGGTTTTCTATTTTAATATTCGGCGAATTCAAAATTAATCTAAAAGTTGAATAAATTTTCAGTTGAAGACTTAACGTGGGTGAGATTTATTGTGAACCGTAATCTATTCTGGTCTCTGTGTATGTTAGTAATCTCCATCGGATGTTTCACACGTTCTGTGATGCGGGCGGCATGCTCGGTTTAAGTAACCGCTGAATACAAGACAACCAAACATCTGGTATAGGTTATTCTCTCAAAAAGCAAGGCTCAAACAGAAGTAAATCCAGGTTTCTAAATAGTATAGAAAGTCTTACTTTACTAAGAAGGCGTTTCTGTGAAATAAAAAAAAAAAATCGAAAGTATGGAAAATTGTTGCGGAAATGCGGTATCTACTCGAAAATCAGTCACCATTTTATGTTAAGATTTTTTCTATAAAATTTGGGAGGCTCAGTGAACGGACTGTATAAGGACAGAAACACATTATAACAAAGTGTATGACTGAGTAATGGGTACCGGTATTAGGTAAAATAAACTGTATACGGCATAAATCTAAAAGCATTTTCGTGTTCAGTCCGACATTAAAATCACAGGCTTCTTAGAAACGAAAGAATCTTAATTAGAATCCCAAAATACCGAAGGATCTTAGAATGATCCGTGTATTGTTAAATGATACATCTGTATGTCCCCCCCCCCCCCGTTATACGAAAAATATCCCATAAAATACACCTTGCACTTAATATATTTTGAAAACTGTGAGTTTAATGTTATAGAACGTCTGTTTAAGTATTAAGATTTCAAAAAAATAATTTTTCGTTTTAAGTTTTAGAAAACCGATTTATTTCGTCAGTCGCGTACAAAGCGTAATTGTGTTTAAATTGCAGAGTATTATTTCACAGTAACAAAACGTTAGACATACAGTGTTTCTAAAACATTAAAAATTCTATACGTTAATTAAAGAGAGTACTCTTACACGAGTCGTGGATCACTCGGCTGGGGTTAAGTTCTAAAACGTCAATTATTTGACTAATGATTACTTTGGTGCTGTATTTAGCTGCAGGCGATAACCGAGGACTGTTTGGTCCTGGTGTGGCGACCTTGAATGTACGTATATAACCTTCACTGACAATAGTGCCTACCTGACGCTCCGTGCTCCCTTTGCCCTCGCACATCACTCCTCGCATTATAATACTGTACTAACCTTTCCCAAAACCGGTCTCTACCCCTCTGGTTCGTTCCTTTGTACAGTAGTAATATGTGAATATGACAGGCCTACACGTAGGCACTATAAAAGACGATTTTCTTTCTGAGCAGAGAACGTGGACAAGCATTTAGCGTCTTTTCACAGTTTGGTTTTGGTAAAACCGAAATATTCGAAGAAATCCTCTTGTAGAATCCAATAATATAATCAAAAGTGAAGCGTAGATACGTCTTTCTTGAACATAACATTGGTGTGTGTGTGTGTGTGTGTGTGTGTGTGTGTGTGTGTGTGTGTGTGTGTGTGTGTGTGTGTGTGTGTGTGTGTGTGTGTGTGTGTGTGTGTGTGTGTGTGTGTGTGTGTGTGTGTGTGTGTGTGTGTGTGTGTGAAGTACTTGACATTACGTGAAACGTTAGACACTTTGCAGCAACGTAATCATTAGTTCCGACAAGTTTGTTAACCCCTCTTCCGAGTAATATTAGTAATATTTCAACATAACCTCTGCTGAATAGGTTTAACCGGCACAGTATGAGTTGGTCTTCGTTCACGTTAATTTTTTTTTTAACTTTTTTGTCTACATTTGTCGACGCTACATTCCTCAAAAAAAGAGCTGCATCGTAAAATTATTTGACTAGCGTTGAATACGTTTCCAAGATAAGGAGTCCCACGCCTTGCTCAATGAACTTTGATAGCTTCCAAATAAAATTCTGCACAGAGACTTTCGTATTCCACAGTGCGGTACCCACACAAACACATCAGCCACAATTTAATGAGGGCTCAGACAAACGAGGGAGGCGGCTTGAGCGCTATAAGCCATCTGACCGTCAGAACTGATTTTGATTAGCGTTCGGTGTTGGCGCGATTGAGTTTGTACGTGTTGTTTTGGGGAAGAGTAAAATTTTTTCGCTGAAATCTTTTGTTGTGTGTCAACTGTGATCAAGACATAATACATGGTCACAGGACAGGAAGCTAGAGAAGGAGACCATGTCCAAATTGGCATCTATTCCTTCCAACTATTTTGTTTATTTAGGATGCCAAGTTAACTCCGATGGGGAAACAACAGAAGAAATAAAGCGAAGAATCACCTCAGCTAATCGGTGCTTCTTTGGTCTCAGACCCCTGTTCCAGAGCAGAACAATTGCCAGGAGCATTAAGGTACTTCCGTACGCCGTAGGTGTCCTTCCCAACTCGATTGCCTGACTGTACTTCACGTTTCTCCTAAATTTTACATTTCTTATTAATTTTCTCCTAATAATACTACCTCAGCCAAACGGTTAACAGTCGGAATCCTTTGATGCAGTAATGTGTTTTTAAGAGAAGCCGCCAATCAAATTATTCCTTTAGTAAACAGATACTACTATCCTTGTGGACGCGGTGTTGCCAAAACAACAGATTGAGAACCCGACCCGTGCTGCCGTCGCCATTCTGCTGCCAAACTTTGTGCAGAAGCGTGTCGACAACATAACTACATCGATGGAAATAAACCTTTAATTATGACTGATAAAAGGTACTTCGATTGCCGACAGGATCGGTTTAAATGGCACAGTTATAACTGCCATGACTCTTCTAAGGTACTTGATCTCTACAGCCTGGACTTTCTTCTTCTATGGCGTCTCAGTTCGAGGTCGAACCTTAGCCTACATAATCATCCGCCTCCATTTTTCCCTGTCCTTGGCGATCGATGTCCATCGTTTTATTTTAAGTAAATTATCAGCATCCCTCGCCACTGCGTCAATCCAGCGATGCTTGGGGTCTTCCGACAGGCCTTCTACCCTCGATCTGACTAAACAGTACCTTCCTAGGTATTCGGTTGTCTTCCATCCTAGTGATGTGTCCTGTTCATTGCAATCTATGCAGTCGGATGGTGGTGGCCAGGTCATTGTCTTTATACACCTTGTATAGCTCCACATTGTGACGCATTCTCCATATCCCATTGACTTGGATTGCTCCATATATTCTCCTCAAAATTCTCCTTTCAAAAGTATTGACTATGTTAGCCGCTTGTGTGTTCAGAGTCCAAGTCTCGCTATATACTGTAGATGTCAACGAAGCATATGTTCTATCCTTTTCCTTATTTCATTTTTAAGCCGGGATTTTACAGTGATGTTTTTAACTCAGTAAGGATTCTCATTACTCACTTCCAGAATATAAACTGTAGGTCCTTAAAGTGGCACAAGTAGCTTCATCTTTGTTTGAGTGCAATTACGTATTAAATTAAACACGAAAAATAAGAAAAGTAGAAAGACGTTTTAGAAAAATTACAAACGTATTGGATTTGTAAAAACCGATGAATCGCTCATAAACCGTTAAGAAGGACGGCGTAGAGGTAGAAAAGGGTTCTGAGACTTTTGCTGCTGTGTTGTTTGGTGTTGTGTGGTTTGTGCGTGTGTTGTTTGTTTATTTATTTCTATAATTAATTGTTTAAATTAGGAGAGGTGAACAATACCGTCCAACACAAGCTACAAAGTTAGGGTTCAAGTCGCCAGGAATCGACAAAACTCTGCTTTTGTTGTTCCGAGAATAAACATTGTAATGACTTAATATTAGTAACGTGCAATGTACACCGTGCACTCGTAATAACAATCTTCTTTTGAATATTAACGAGAATATTATATTCACTTCAGTTAAATCAATTATTGGTCGTATGAGATTTGATCTTCGGTGTCCTGGTAGCGATAACTGTAGCCATTACACAGAAATGCATTTGTTTTACAGTTTGTTTTCAGTTACAGTATAATGGATGGTATCACCACGTTTAACATATATGTCTTCGTAAAAGTGGCAACTAAATGAAAGCAATAATTTGTAGAGGTATCACTGACATGTATAGATTCGGTTCATTCTAATCGTCTTGTTAGCGAATGGCTGGAGAGGATCTGTTCAGGTTAGGAAATAAAGCTAAAAACAAGTTACAAACAGATTGTTGGATTAACAATTACAGTAACAGTTATACTAATGGAAACAGTAATAACGTAAATAAAACAATGAAATTTTGAAGACGCGTCACAATTCAATTTTCAGTCGTGGTGAAAAATTATTATTTTTTATTTGGTGTTCTGCTCTAAGGTAGATCTTCAGATGGTAAAAGCTCTCCAAGCTCTCCTGTCGCATGCCAGTCTTTTCGTTTCTTCGTTACACCCTCTGATTGTAATGCTATCTATTAACTTCATTCTTCTACGCCCTCTTCTTTTTTCTCCTTCTATGACGCCCTCCGTGGCAGTTGTAAGCAAGCAGTCTCTTCTTAAACAGTGACTTAACAACCATTTCCTTTTACTATTTTCTATTACGTTCAGGATTCTTCTCTCTTCCCCTATTCTTCTTAAAACTTCATGTAAAAATAATCTCTCTTAAATGTTTTTGCAGTCTTCCGATATGGACCGCGTCAAAAATATCTGGTAAGACGTCTCACTCATAATACAATGAGTAGCTTCAGGTCTATGTGACTGTCCTTATGGTACTCATTGTAATATCAGTGAAACGTTTCATACAAGATATTTCTGACGCGGTCCATACCGGAAGAAGACTTCAAAAACATAATTAATGGACACCGGCCGCGGACGCCTACGTCCAGATTATTATTAAACGTATTCATTATGATAATTTTAATATATGTTCCAAGCAGTATTTTTAATGGGGGCCCACGTAGTACACCGGGTTTTTTTTTTAATAAAAATTCTCAGTGTAATGCTGAGGAAGAGCCTTTCACTTCTGACGCCCACGGTGGCACCAACGTCTCCTTTGTTTGTTTGCTGTTTCCAGACAAAACGTTTAACAAGCGATGTCTGTCGCAAATCGGAAACAGGTGCCGTATCCGAAATCCGATCTCGGTTATGTAACACGCCCGCCCGCCCGTCCTTTGTTTTCTCGTCTCATTCGTGTCAAAAGACGTATCACGAAATAATGGGCACGCCACGCGACGGTCCGGCGTGCATGACAAATTTAATGTTTCGTCTGTCTAGCTTTCACTCGTCCCGGCTCGCGTCGTCTGAGTGCGGTTCACTGTCCTGATCTTAAACTGACATTCTTGTTTTAATAGACATTCCTCACTTCCAGTAAATACTTTCCTTAACAGTATATTCAAAAATATTTTCACGGAGTAAACAGAACGCGAAGGCAAAATTTTAGAAAAATCTAATAGTGAATTATTCGAATAAGGAGAGAGTGTTTATTAACATTCGTCCCTCCGAATCAGACATCTGGCTTGAGGAGTTTAATGGAGGAAAAGATTAGTTTCTTGTTACAGTTTGAACATAAAATATTGAATACGTATTTGATAAATTAACTGATATACTTTAACAATTAATGTAAGCAATGGCGTATCTAGAATTTGGCCTGGGAGAGGGGTCACTCGAGTCGACTTCATACAAAAGAAAACAAGTTAAGACTAATCAACATTACTATATTTACAGTGGTTGAAAAACGTGTGATAACATCCTGAAATCAGTTTCATTAAAGTAATAAAATAATATAAAAATAGTAAAAAATAAAAATAGTAAAAAAATAATAAAATAGCCTAAAAATTAAAAGATTAATATAATTTGTCAATTTTATCGACCCTCTGGGGGGGGGTCTGGTCCCCCCCCCTGAATACGTCCCTGAATATAAGTAATAAACAATAAATGTTACGTAATTGTAAGTGCGAGTATCTCGTACATTTGATGATATCCTGGGACAGAGGAAACACGTTTCTGTCAGCATAGCCTGTGCAGTTATTTATTCTTCCTCCAGTCCGGTGTATACTCGGTTCCATAATGTCGTATTTCCGGCTTCAGACACCATTACCGATCGCGTCACGTATGAATCTATACGTGCTTAAACACTTCACATAACATATTTGTGTTGATCGCACTACTACAGGGTTCCCAAACAGTTTTCAATCTGCAGATCCGCTCCTCCGAATAAGTTAAAAATTTTACAGAACCAGAAATTCCGAGTTATTAAATAAACTAATAATAAGACGCGAACTCGTACAGTTAATGAAAGTGCATTAGTATAAAAGGGTTCTTAGCTTGCAGATTTATAATTAACGACATCAACTTAGTTTAGTGTGAACAATGCATATGCATAGTAGGCTATAGTTTAGTTGTAAATTTTCTCTGCAGTATTAGTTTTAATTTTCTTCTTCTTCAAGGATTAGGTTATATAAACCTGTTCCAGCACCCATCTCATCTTCGGACGGCCCATGTCTCCTCTACCAATTGGTGTATTTTTTGACTTCAATTCCAAGTACATTAGCTAGTAGAATTTCTTCGTTTTGCGCCCCCCCCCACACACGTGTGTGTGTGTGTAAGTAATGGAAACATATTTAAAAACATTCTTGCCTGATTTCAGTATAGTCAGTTATTCCAAATTTAATAACTGCATTTACCTGACCAGTAGAAACGCGTCTTTGCGTAAGTTTCCACTCATCAGGTAATTGCAGTAGTAACAGTGATAAATTTTAACGATGGAAGGTTTTTGCAAGATCGGTCAATAAGTAGGGTGTAACACAAATTTGTGTCGGCGTTTCGACAATATTTTTATCATCAGGCGCTGTGTACGGACAATAGAGAACAAGATGATTGTGTGAATCTGTGTGTGTTCGTGCGCGCGCTCGTACAAATCGACGGATCACTGAAAAAATTGTCGGGGACCCGCTTTAGGAATCCCTACGCTTCTCGAGTATTACATTGTTAATCTAGTCACTCTTACTAGAAATGAATCGAGTAGCTACCTCGAATTTGAAAATAAAATAAGACTAAGATGAGTGAAGGCAAAAGCATTTAGTTACTAATTATGCTTTCGGCAGTTGATTTACTGGTAGTAACTGGATGTCATTTAGTATATAGCATAGGCAGTATTTTACCCATAGTATTTAGTTACTAATTATACTTTCGGCCCACTTACTGAACGAATGTGTCATCGTTGCCATTCTAAATTTCAATAGGTTTTCAATTCTGCAACTTCTCGTTTGTGCGAGTAACCTCTTTTTTCTAATATTTTTGTTAGGTTAGGTTAGGTTAGACTATGAATTAATAAAATTATAACGGTAATTTCTGTATTATTATAATAATAACATGGAAATAAATTGATCGCAATTAACCGGGTTCAAGTTTTACCTCGGTCGGAACTGACCGTGTTTTATACGATTGAGTCGCAACTGACCACGGTCCCTACACAAAATGGCAAGACGTGCGCACACTTGTAAAACAGAAAACGTCTTGCCATTTTGGGTAGAACGTTTCCTTAGGGTTGCCTAATTGTAAAAGAATTTGAGGTTATAATATAAATTATATCATTTCTATATAGGTAATTCGTTGCAGCAATTATATAATATTGTGATGTTGTTTAATAAGGTTTCTTCTGCAAGTAGTGTATTGCGTTTTTGTTTTAACACCTGACGCACGTTTTAGTGAAATATCAGCATCATCAGAGGTTTGTAAGTAAATTAATTGGATTTTCTTACAAAACTCTGATGATGTTGATATTTTTCACTGAAACGTGCGTCAGGTGTTAAAACAAAAACGCAATACACTACTTGCAGAAGAAACCTTATTAAATAACAACACAATATAATATAAATTATGGAGACATGTTGTTATGCTGTAGTCTTTATTAGGAAACAAGAAGATCTATTAAAAAAAATTATTCTTACGCTTTACTTGTTTGGAATTTCATGTGTGTTACTGAGCTTGGAGTTCAGGTTTCGTCTGAAAGTGAAAATGATGTGTGAAAATGGAACGTTTTTGTGAGGCGGATTCTGAGCAGTAAAGATTATGGCGTACGATTTACTGCTGCCGGAAATACGATGTAAGTAGAGTAGTGCTGTAGGGACTGTAGGGAGAAGTATGTATGCTTGAGTTCCAGTTTGTGAAATACTGAGGAAGGCAATGTAGAGTTTTAAGTGCCAGCTTCTGCCGCCGCTAGCTTGTTTAGCTGTTGCTTAATTAGTATTGTAAGGCTTTAAGTCAGTCAGCTTTATGTTGTTAGAAAGAAATGTGCCAGCAACTGAATATCCTCTGGATGTTGAAACTGTAACGTAGTGGACAACATGGTATACGTCTGTGCGACACGCTACATACATAACCACATCTGTACTGTAAAAGGCAGGTAGGTCTGCTGGTACTCCGGCTTCAAACTGTTTGTACAGAAGTGTGAAGTGGGACAGCTGATTGTCGACGAACATGCGGAGAAAATTAAACGGGTAAATTGCAATTGATAATAAGGGTCACAGAAACTGGTAAACGGACTCGTACTTTTTTAGACTGAGAAAGAATCAAAATTTGGTATTCGTAAAAGCCTGTTTTGTAAAAGTTTTCAGGCTGTCTTCAAGTAGCAGTTGCGTAGGCTTTCACTGTTCGGGTCAACAATGTTATTATTTAAAACTTTCGGGTTTTTCGGCCGTACTCGAGTGTTAAAAACAATTCCTGTTAAGTCCTGACATTTCAGTGGCTCTTGTTGCAGCCACCTTCAGAGTGGAGACCAATGGAAGAATGACCCAAAGCTGTTGACATTACTGATGACCAGTAACAGATTTAGTTTCTACTTTTATGTTAGACTTTATACAGGAACAATGCGGACGAACGCCGTTAACTAGGCGTTTGATGTAGTCAAACTCTGTTACTAATTTTAGAGTATTTCAACTCAGATGAGTACACACGACTTTCGTAACATTAAATGCAAACGTTGTTTATTGAAAAAGTTGTTTACTTACTCTGGGTCTTTTATGAGAAAAGTCATGGATGTGAATTTGTGACCGTCTTTAAGTGAATTGGTGGACGTAGGACAGCGGATCAAGACATGGACACTGATAAGAAAGGAACAAAAAAACACTAATAAGGTTTGAAAGAAAGATCATAAGACGTGTTTATGACCCGGTTAATTAAGATGACGAATGGAGAATAAGAAATAACCAGGAGACAGATAAGAATTGAAAGATTCATAAAGGCTCAGCGAATACAATGGTTAGGGCACCTAGGCCTAGTGAATGATCACCGTATGCCAGAGAAAATTCTGAGGACGCTAGTCTATAAAAGTAGAAAGAGGAACCGACCTAGGACTGGCCCGCCATAAAGCCATCCTCTTTTGAAAAATAAAAACATCAGTCCTCAGCCCAGAGTTCACCAAAATAAACTGCCCCTCTCTCCTTCCTGACCACCTCCTAGTACGCTGAGTCAGCTGCTTGTCGTTGTCACCTCGATCACCGGCACGGAGGCTCTCCGCCTCAAGGCGTCTGCTGACTGCACTTGAGACGGGCAACATCTGTTGCTCGAATCGGTACCAGCGGCAGTGCTACTAAAATCAAAAAGTTTTCTCCCCCCCTGCATTATCAGTTAACTACTGTAGTTGGCGGTTTCCTTTTCCAGTTTTTAGGATACCAGTCGACATTGTACCAGCACTGGCAGCCATTGGACTCGATCCAGATGCTGCAGTCAAGCCACGGGTGCAAAGACACCCCGCACCCATAATGCAATGCAATGCGACCTAAGGCAAGATGGCTGGATGATGTGCTAGAAGATCTCAGAAGAATAGATGTGAGTGGTTACACTGAGATGGCAGTGGACAGGAGACTTTGGAGAAGATTGGTGTTGTAAGCTATAGTGCTGAAGAAGAAGGACAGCGGGTATGATTTTTAAAAAGGAACGAATTTGTAATGAAAATTTCGAATATCAAATGCAGGTTTTGCGTGTAAGTAGATAATTATGATAGGAAATGTCTGTGAAACAAACATAAGAACGTAATTACAAGAGAGTCACAAGTAGCACGGTATTGAGAGGGTGGGACCAATAACGACAGGTTAACAGGCGCTGTCGCCAGATCCTACACGTAACTCCGTGCCCAAAAGCTAATAATAAGCAAAGGTCCTCCTCATTTGTCAACACAGTTTAGCCTCAGCGATAGAAAATGTAATTATTTTAAAAATTGAACGTTTATCTTAACGACTGTATTTGATTAATATTATTATTTGATTGTGAACTAACATAAATGAACTGCGCATTATTAGAATAAAAAGAAACTGGCTGATTGAAAAAACATGAGTCATAGCAGTGGAATGTGTGTTTGTGAAGATAAATAAAGAATAAATACATGTCTTGAAGGACGGCAAAAATTAATATTGAACACTAATAGTTGAGGCATCGTGCCAAGTCCCCGTTTACGGAAAGTTATGCTCTTATAATTCTATAATTAACATGCTTGACCCGGTGTGTTTAATATTATCACGTTCTTGTGTACTTTTTTAATTGTTTAAACTGCGAAGCATAATTAAAATGGCTGTCGTCGTCGTAGCCTCTGCCCGCCGTGCCGTTGGCTTTTACTGACCCTATGAACTTGTAAGGCGAACTGTAAACAAGCGCCTTCAGACCGGAAATCAAAACAGTGGAATGTAAAAATAAGTACGTAAGCTGTTGTTCTTCTGTCGTAAGCGCACAAAGACATCTGTAAAAACGGTCAGGCCAGCTGAGACTGACAAGGTGAAGATAATAACCTTGCAGGGGTTAGAAGAGAAAAACTGTCTGGTGCGAATAGATAATTACGGGTTGTAAATGTCAGAAGTGTTAGACTGTGTGCTTTTTTTTCGGACAATTAACAGCATTTTCGTTAACTGACGAATAAAACAAAAACCTAAATTGTAACTTTTCAGCCAGCTGTATTGTGCACGAAAAATGCCACACGGAGACGAGCAAAGAGTAAAATGTGTGTGCAAATGAGAAGTAAATCATGATTTATTTATTCTTCTGTACTTCATATTACTACTGTACTTCAAAAAGCGAAGCGAGTCTCAGTTTTAACTCGACCGTTTGGCATTTGCCTGTCTGTCTATGTGGGGAAATCTCTTACACCAACCTTCAAAGGTATCAACCGATTTTCAACATTACTAAATAAAGTGGTTGAAAAACGTGTGATAACATCTTGAAATTAATCCCTTTAAAGTAAACGCTAATAACACAATAAAAATACGCGTTTTTGAAACATTGTTTAGAAGATACTTATTGACTCAACTCAATTTAATTTTCTATATTTGATATTTTCATATGTATACGCAAATGCTGTGTAATAAACCTTTTTACAGGTAGAAATTTTATGCTTACTATATTAGCGTATACTGAAAAAAAAAATAAAAACTGTAAAACGTAAGAAGTCAACAAAATTCGTCTACTTCTTCGACCTCTGGGGGGGTCCGGTTCCGTTCGCCCCCTCCCCGTAAATAAGCCCTGATCGGGGATGAATCAAATTCGGTGTCTTTAATAATCTGCCAAAAGTAATATCTGTCAACGCCTCATGGAAAATTTGGGCCGCCTTCAAGAATTTTGTATTATGTATATGCCAATATGTACCTAAGGACACATACATAAACTTTTAGGACTAAATTATGTCTCATTTAGACATTATGGTTAAAAATTTTATCAGAAAAAAGAACAATGTAGTAGTTCGGATTGTTTAGTATTTATTGTATGATTGTCGCCTTTGCAAACATTTTTTACTAAAAAAAGAAGAAGTAGAGTAATCGCGGTTTTCGTAATTTTTCTGATAATTAAAAATTGCGTAATATTCAAATGTATCTAATTATAAATATATTCAATTCAAAGTCATTGTAGCTCGGGGAGCTTACTACTTTTTTAGGACCCAATAAGCCCCTCTGCCTCCGTGATACTCTTCCCGAATCTCCGTCATGTTTCACAGTAGTTTAATGAAGAACTGTGTAAGCAAGCCAACTGGCCATAATCGTCGACGTGTAATATATTCAGTCGATTTATGTACTTAGTTATGCCCTGCCTCCAATTTTATTCTTCTTTAGTAATGAACATTAAGTGAACCATCCGTCAGTGTATACGGATTACGAAAACAAAGTTCGTTTTCCTGTCCGGGAACGCCATTAATAGTCCTTCGCCTGTCTTGCTCGGACTCGCTGAAGCTTGTTCCTACATATATAGTGGCATAGATGCAGCTCCGACGTACCCGGCCTACTTCTGTCCGGTCAATTCTCGTTTGTCTTTTTTTTCTTAAACTAATTTATTACTCGTCAGTCGGGTTCTTAAACTCGTATTTCCAGCTTCGCTTCTGTTTTAGTTTGTTTTACAGTTATTTTTTTTCTTCATCGCTTCCAGTCGTAGATTCAGGAGCGGTAAGAAAAATGTTGTGTCGATGAATTAAAGCTTCCGTAACGAACATGCTTTGTAGATTTTGTAGATCGTGTATTGTAGTGTCGTTAAAGTACCGATTGTTCGAACGGAGTCCCTAAAGTAATTTGATCTGTTAATGGTCTCCCCTGTTTCTTGCGAAAGATGTGGAGTTAATGTAATAATCACTAACGTATTAAAGTAATTGATTAAACCTATCTCTCCGTACATTTTTACAAATAATTTCTCCTGTACCAATTACATTTAACACTAACGTCTACAGTGCATACACAATGTCACTGAATCTAATGGCAAACGCCGCCGACTGCTGTTTCTCAATCCCACGCGCAGTGCAATTTGTCTGTGTGTTTCAGAGTTCCTAGTACTGTACTTCTGAAATTTCTTAGATATCAGTGAACTCTTAACTCATTTTGTAATTCCTAGATGCTAAGATCTTGTTAAATATGCTTCTTCAGTACTCTTGAGTAATATCGTTATACGAACCACGATAATTTACTATAAAATTATTTTAAATCGTTAATTCCAAACCTGTTGTGTCCTATACTATTAAAATAAGTCTTCGACTGCTTGTTTAATCATCATCTTCCAGGATTAAACCAAGAATAGTTTATTCCGGTCTCAGATAGGCAAAGATTAGAGCTGGTCACTGCAGCACTTCCTCGGACGTCCCACACCTCTCCGTCCCCTCGGCTTATAGTTCCATAGTTGTTTGGGGATGCGGCAGTCATCCATTCGGCAAAGATTTTCCCACCAATTCAGCCGATACTGGGCGATCCTGTCGAGTATACTCATAATATTCAGTTCCTGCCGTATATCCGTCCGGCAAGTCCTTGTTTGAGGCAATTTAGTAGTGAATATGTCCCGTGGATATGTTACTAGCATATCGGAGGGTAAGACTTAGGCGCCCTGACGCAGGCTGCCTCCTTCAGGCTTAACGTCCAGCCCGATTTTCTGTCTGGGTGTTCTCCCATAAACTGGCTGTTTTACCAGACCAAAGAGACCAGTTTTCCCTGTTGCGATATCCATAAGGATCTTTAATGTGATGGTTTCTCCTTACCTCCCGCATCCTATGTCGTTGACCAGTGGAAGGTCATCCATCTTTCGGGCCAATTTTTCACCCCAAGGGCAAGAGAGTGCCCTAACTTCTACTTGACAGTGACAAGTAGAGGAGGGACAGCTTATACCGGCTGTCATTCGGTCTCCAGGGCCGCGTTAGCTACCCGTAGGTGTTGCCCATCCCCCACCACATGGAGGTGCGGCTGGATATTTCCCTTCATCAAGGAATGAGACCATAAGGCATTACTGCCACGCAGCCAGTATTTTGGGGGATTGCTTCTTTAATGAAGCTTTTTAATTGTGTTACAATACAATATCCGTATATTGATGACTCCCAAATACGTTCGTTGTTGTAGGCCGCCAAACGAACTCCCTTTACAACAGTCAGGATTTATTATCACATAGAATTTCCTAAGAACCTGTGTCCGAATTTTCATTAGCTTAACCCCAGTCGAACGGTACATGAAACGGTAATTAGGAACATATCCATATTAAACATAATAATGATGTACCATGTGATTCAGCGGGTTTACTCAAGTCTTCAACAGGTTTTATCAATGTAAACCGTTCGTTACTTACAAGAAAGTAAGAAACCCGTTACAGCTCGAGGACAGGAATCTTGATTGAGTTGTTTCTTCAGTATACTATCATTACCACGTTTCCAACCTCTACTACATTTTCATTTCCTGTCATTTCGATGACAGTGGCGTATCTAGAATTTTGCCTGGGGGGGGGGGGTCGAGTCGGCTTCATACTAAAGAAAAAAAATGTCGATATGGAGAACCATACATGACTTCCATGTTCTAAGATTTATATTTAAAATCATTTTCGAAATGAAATGTTTCCATAGAAACTACTTCTGTCTACTTACTGCTTCAGCCTTAACCTCAGTACAGCGGTCACTAATGTATACCACCTCACGTTAGTGCACTCTATTTTCACTGATGATGGCAGTCGATGGCATTGTCGAAACGTCTGGTTTTGCAGAAAACATTGGACTACGGCCAAACAGCCCGGGAAGGAATTTTAACAACAAACTACTTCTTTGTTGCCGATAACGTAGTACACATAAAAAATCGTCCCCTTCCCCTTAACTATCGTTTTCATTTATAGAAAATTACCCCCTCCTCCTTCAACTACCCTTTTTATTTATTGATATTTCATCTACATAGATACAGTGGATTAATATGAGCTTCTTTTCAGGATACTTTATCAAATTTAAGTACTTTACTCTTGTTAAAACATAAAACGTTGCAGGTAAACTACCTCTTTCCCTTAACCGATCTTCACCAAAATTAATAGGTCTTAAGTCCTCTACAACACAGGCACATTTGAAAAAATCATTTTATTCTGTTCGAATTTCCGGCAATTATCGTTCGCCATAGAAAAAAAATACTCTTGTTAAAACATAAAACGGTGCCGGTAAACTACCCCTTCCCCTTAACCGATCTTTACCAAAATCAATAGGCATTGAGTCCTCTACAATTCGGGCACATATGCAAAAATTATTTGATTCTGTTTGAATTTGCGGCAGTTACCATAGAAAAAATTCTACACACATACAGACAGTTGTGGTCAGAAAATGACTTTTCTTCATGTTTTGAGGGTAGTACAATCAGAATCAGCCCTTATCTCGAACACGATTTTTTTCGGCATCACCATACTTCCATTTCCTTATGGAACATGGAAGTAACAAGTAAAGACTAATCAACATTACTATCTTTTTAAAGTGTTTGAGAAACGTGTAATGACATCATGAAATCAATCCTATTGAAGTAAACGGTAATAACACAATGAAAATGTTATAGAAACATTGTTTAAAATATGCTTATTGACCGAATTGATTTTCCTATATTTCGTATTTCAAACGTATACGCTAACGCTGTGTAATAAACCTGTTTGTATATTTAAAAAGAGTTACTATTATCTTAGCGTGCACAGTTGAACAAAAAATAAATAGCCTAAAAATTATGAAATTAACAAAATTCGACAACTATTTTCGACCTTCCGGAAGGGGTCCAGTCTCGTTCGCCCCCCCCTCCCGTAAATACGCACATGTACGATGATCGTTTCATCGTCTTTTTGCCATTACACCTACTTTTTTAGATTTTAGATTTGTGAGACTATATCTTTTGCCGACACCGCAAGAAAATTCTTTTCACGCCTCAACAGTACGTCTTACGAGACCCGTTTTCTCCATGAAACTTTACCTTCTCGCGTGTTTCAACAGAATTTCTTGTTACATTGTAGTAATTAATTATTTCAAAGCGTGGTAGTTCTGATGCCAGACAAAAGGCGACATAGAGACAAGGGTAAAACCGAATTTAGCTTTGGGTTACTACTTACATGGGAATAGGGGGGGCGCAACGTAACTAAGGAAGGCTAGGAAATAATAGTTACTTGTTTTCCAAATAAATGTTCTGAAAATTACAGGCGAATTTAAAATATCTGTATGAATTAACTGCTATAACAATGGGACTAGAAGTGCAGTATTGTCGAAAGTTATGCATATTAATGTAAACAAAATCAAAAAATTTTCTGATACAGACGACTGTCTAAAAATAGCCGAAGCAATACTTAACTAATTGTAAGCGATACTACGTACGTAATTAAACATGGCAGATATGCTGTATTAATGAAGTTAAGTAGCAATAAACTGTGAGTGGAAATTAGTTTGATCGTTAAGGAATTAACCAAAAACGAGCAAAATTTCCCAGGACATAGTTAGACAATGCTTTTTGTTCGCTTAGTTGGAAAATTGGGCACGACCTTTAAAAATAAAAAAAACAAGAGGAAATTATGAGAACGAACTGTGTTGTTACGCCACTCGGATAAGATTAGATTACAGAACTTCCGTTGTGATAGTTTCGTAAACAAGATATTTAAAATAATAAAGTAACAATAATAACGAATCTGAAGAATTGCGTGCATACAGCTCGCGCCGTCTTGTTATCATCGTCGGTGATATAATGGTTTGAATCATTCGTCGTCGTCACGCGCCGCAGTGAGTCACAGATAACCATCTGCGTCAGCATCACCGTCAGTGTAGCGCCTGTAGCCGTCACTTAGGTCAGACTACGTTTATTGTAATAAGCAATTGTTTACGTACGAATCGATTATTATAGTTAGTTAAAAGTTAGGAAATCCAGGAAAATCACCATTGAGGTCGGTTTAAAACTGAACTGCTCCAAACGCCGGAGTTAAAATCCACACTATCAAACTCGGGATTCGAAAATTTTGCGACCTCCAAATTGAAGTCAACAGGTGTATAGGAGTGGCTGCAATATCTTCTTCTGATAGTTCCTGTCCGTTTCGGATGTTGGATATCATACAGGCTATTTTAACTTTCTGCACTGCTGTAAGGAATAAGTCAGTTGTATTCATGCCGAACCAGATCCTTAAATTTCTCAGCCATGATATTCTCGGTCGCCCAACTCCTCTCTTTCCAAGTACTTTTCCCTGTACTATGGACTGCAACAAGTAAAATCTCTGTTCATGAGTAGATGTCCCAGATACTGAAGCTTACTTATCTTCACTGCGTTAATAACTTCCCTATTTTTCTTCATCTTTCTAAGAACTTCAACATTAGTTATGTATGCTGTCCATGAAATGCTCAGTATTCTACGGTAGAGCCACATTTCGAAAGAGTCCAATTGCTTAGGTGGCTACAATATACTTAGCCAAAACGATGACAATTCGAAAAGTTTACCAAAAAAGCAAATATACAAAATCAACTTAATACGGTCACTAATCATTCTGATTTCAACGTATACGGTTTCTAAACTCTGGTTGATCTAATGCAGGCTGCCATAAAACAAGGAAACTAATGGAATACTCCTGCAGTAAGTAATACGGAGTTCACGAGCCGCACACGTTTTGGTTTTAAAAGAAATAAATGTACAGTTTATCGCCAGTTATTTAGACAATAATATTGAAAGTTTTAGGACATAAAATTCGACAAGATGGTATTGGCAGGATAACAATAAATGATGATTTGGCACGATCTTTACCCTTGACAGGGGGGTAGGTGAGCTTACATTGTTGTAGCATACGATTCATAGCGTGACCAGAGCTCAATCAGAGGTACCCATTACGGCTGCGTGGACCTGAGTCTATCGTTACTTGACATGATGTCAAGGCGGTTGTTGACAGATGTATTGAAGTTCACGTGTGAAGCTACAACCGAGAATCGTACGCGGTTTGAATGTCAGTCGATACTCAACATCATCAGTTAAAGTGAGGAGGGTGTAAGCGCTCTTGTATGACATGAGGAGGGTGGTGAGGAGAAGCCTGTTCGTATTCATACACCCTCGGTCCAAATTGTATGAAAATATTTAACGCTAAGAATTTCTAATATTTCATTAAGAAATGACAGAAGCCACATGCATGACCCCCCCCCCCCTCTTAGGAGGCAGACGCAAAGAGTGCAATATATGTTTAGAATTAACATATCACTTTGATATAACGGTGTATTTATTTTCACATGAAGGATTAAATCTTTATAGACGTCATTGTATGAGTTTTGTAAATACAAACACTCGCGTTTGTATAAAAAAGAAGAGATATGTGAATGTCGTTTCCGGCTTTTAAGACGAATGTTCCAAAGTAAAACGTCTGTTCGTTGACTTGTACGAGAAGGACTATAAAGTAAAACAAAACTGAAATCAGATTCTGTTGGTTTTGTGTGGAGTTTAACGCGAGAAGAAGGCGTGAAGTGACTCGACATATTCTTTTTGCTGCCAGTTAAGTAGCGGGCTGGGCTTCTTTGCATTCTATACAAACGCTACACAAAGTGTATACAACTTTAGTTATTCAGGCTTCCTTTTTAAACAGTTTTAGTTGCGTGTAAGCCTAAAACGTCGGCTACGGTAACGTTTAATGTGGCCAAGTGCCTGCCTTACACCGTGTGTTATCACGTACTTGCGTACTAGACAATGTCTGTGTACATTACAGCGTTCCTTTTGTGCAGTTTTAGTTGCGTGTAAGCCTAATACGTCGGCTACGTTAACGTTTAATGTGGCCAAGTGCCTGCCTTACACCATGTGTTATCACGTACTTGCGTACTAGACAATGTCTGTGTACATTACAGCGTTCCTTTTGTGCAGTTTTAGTTGCGTGTAAGCCTAAAACGTCGGCTACGGTAACGTTTAATGTGGCCTAGTGCCTGCCTTACACCGTGTGTTATCACGTACTTGCGTACTAGACAATGTCTGTGTACATTACACCGTTCCTTTTGTGCAGTTTTAGTTGCGTGTAAGCCTAAAACGTCGGCTACGGTAACGTTTAATGTGGCCAAGTGCCTGCCTTACACCGTGTGTTATCACGTACTTGCGTACTAGACAATGTCTGTGTACATTACAGCGTTCCTTTTGTGCAGTTTTAGTTGCGTGTAAGCCTAAAACGTCGGCTACGGTAACGTTTAATGTGGCCAAGTGCCTGCCTTACACCGTGTGTTATCACGTACTTGCGTACTAGACAATGTCTGTGTACATTACAGCGTTCCTTTTGTGCAGTTTTAGTTGCGTGTAAGCCTAAAACGTCGGCTACGGTAACGTTTAATGTGGCCAAGTGCCTGCCTTACACCGTGTGTTATCACGTACTTGCGTACTAGACAATGTCTGTGTACATTACAGCGTTCCTTTTGTGCAGTTTTAGTTGCGTGTAAGCCTAATACGTCGGCTACGTTAACGTTTAATGTGGCCAAGTGCCTGCCTTACACCGTGTGTTATCACGTACTTGCGTACTAGACAATGTCTGTGTACATTACAGCGTTCCTTTTGTGCAGTTTTAGTTGCGTGTAAGCCTAATACGTCGGCTACGTTAACGTTTAATGTGGCCAAGTGCCTGCCTTACACCGTGTGTTATCACGTACTTGCGTACTAGACAATGTCTGTGTACATTACAGCGTTCCTTTTGTGCAGTTTTAGTTGCGTGTAAGCCTAATACGTCGGCTACGTTAACGTTTAATGTGGCCAAGTGCCTGCCTTACACCGTGTGTTATCACGTACTTGCGTACTAGACAATGTCTGTGTACATTACAGCGTTCCTTTTGTGCAGTTTTAGTTGCGTGTAAGCCTAATACGTCGACTACATTAACGTTTAATGTGGCCAAGTGCCTGCCTTACACCGTGTGTTATCACGTACTTGCGTACTAGACAATGTCTGTGTACATTACAGCGTTCCTTTTGTGCAGTTTTAGTTGCGTGTAAGCCTAAAACGTCGGCTACGGTAACGTTTAATGTGGCCAAGTGCCTGCCTTACACCATGTGTTATCACGTACTTGCGTACTAGACAATGTCTGTGTACATTACAGCGTTCCTTTTGTGCAGTTTTAGTTGCGTGTAAGCCTAAAACGTCGGCTACGGTAACGTTTAATGTGGCCAAGTGCCTGCCTTACACCATGTGTTATCACGTACTTGCGTACTAGACAATGTCTGTGTACATTACAGCGTTCCTTTTGTGCAGTTTTAGTTGCGTGTAAGCCTAAAACGTCGGCTACGGTAACGTTTAATGTGGCCAAGTGCCTGCCTTACACCGTGTGTTATCACGTACTTGCGTACTAGACAATGTCTGTGTACATTACAGCGTTCCTTTTGTGCAGTTTTAGTTGTGTGTAAGCCTAAAACGTCGGCTACGGTAGCGTTTAATGTGGCCAAGTGCCTGCCTTACACCGTGTGTTATCACGTACTTGCGTACTAGACAATGTCTGTGTACATTACAGCGTTCCTTTTGTGCAGTTTTAGTTGCGTGTAAGCCTAATACGTCGGCTACGTTAACGTTTAATGTGGCCAAGTGCCTGCCTTACACCATGTGTTATCACGTACTTGCGTACTAGACAATGTCTGTGTACATTACAGCGTTCCTTTTGTGCAGTTTTAGTTGCGTGTAAGCCTAAAACGTCGGCTACGGTAACGTTTAATGTGGCCTAGTGCCTGCCTTACACCGTGTGTTATCACGTACTTGCGTACTAGACAATGTCTGTGTACATTACACCGTTCCTTTTGTGCAGTTTTAGTTGCGTGTAAGCCTAAAACGTCGGCTACGGTAACGTTTAATGTGGCCAAGTGCCTGCCTTACACCGTGTGTTATCACGTACTTGCGTACTAGACAATGTCTGTGTACATTACAGCGTTCCTTTTGTGCAGTTTTAGTTGCGTGTAAGCCTAAAACGTCGGCTACGGTAACGTTTAATGTGGCCAAGTGCCTGCCTTACACCGTGTGTTATCACGTACTTGCGTACTAGACAATGTCTGTGTACATTACAGCGTTCCTTTTGTGCAGTTTTAGTTGCGTGTAAGCCTAATACGTCGGCTACGTTAACGTTTAATGTGGCCAAGTGCCTGCCTTACACCATGTGTTATCACGTACTTGCGTACTAGACAATGTCTGTGTACATTACAGCGTTCCTTTTGTGCAGTTTTAGTTGCGTGTAAGCCTAAAACGTCGGCTACGGTAACGTTTAATGTGGCCAAGTGCCTGCCTTACACCGTGTGTTATCACGTACTTGCGTACTAGACAATGTCTGTGTACATTACAGCGTTCCTTTTGTGCAGTTTTAGTTGCGTGTAAGCCTAAAAGTCGGCTACGGTAACGTTTAATGTGGCCTAGTGCCTGCCTTACACCGTGTGTTATCACGTACTTGCGTACTAGACAATGTCTGTGTACATTACAGCGTTCCTTTTGTGCAGTAGCTCAGTAGAAGTTACCAATAATTGTTTGGTTACACGACGGTATTGCACCGATCATAGGTCCGTCTGAAAGTAGTGGTGAAGAATACTTAGGGCAAACTTTTGAAAGAAAAACCTTCAGTGACTTAGACTCTTTGCAGTGACATAATCGCTAAACTTTAATTCAATCTCTGGTGCGTTATGAAGGATTACGAACAGGAAAACAATAAAGTAGACACAAAGTTTTCTGGAGTAATGGCAATCCCTACTATGTTATATGGGGACTTGGGTATGTACTGAGAATTGGGTACTTCCACAGAGGGATATGGGTAGGATTTAAACTTCAGGGATGAAGTTTCTGCGTTCTATAAGAGATGCGCACGATCAGATAGAATACGCAGTGAGGATATAGGCGTGGAACTAAACATTCCCTCAGTGAATGGCAAGATCGGAGATCGATGGTCGGTTGTGGCATATAGGCTACATCGAAAGACGACTGACATGTTGCCCGCGCCAGTGCTCTTCTATAAGCCCAAAGGGAAGCGACTTCCCGCATGAAATATTTCCATAGAAACTACTACTTTGTTACCGATAACGTAGCACACATATAAAAAAAAATCATCCCCTCCGCTACAACTATCATTTTTATTTATAGAAAATTACCCTTTTCATGTATAGATATTTCATCTACCTTTCTACAGTGAATTATTATGACCTTATACTTTGTTTACCAAAATTAAGTACTTCACTCTTGTTAAAACGTAAAACGTTGCAGGTAAACTACCCCTTCACCTTAACCGATCTTCATCAAAATCGCTTGCTGGTCTTGAGTCCTCTACAAC
Source organism: Magicicada septendecula (assembly GCA_034769895.1). NCBI lineage: Eukaryota > Metazoa > Arthropoda > Insecta > Hemiptera > Cicadidae > Magicicada > Magicicada septendecula. The sequence continues at coordinate 91,203,097 of CM068369.1, read as the reverse complement.
AGAGGCAGGTATGAAAAAAATTATTTGATTCTGTTTGAATTTTCGGCTGTTTATCGTTCGCCATAGAAAAAATTCTACACACACACTTTTCGAAAAATGACTTTTCTTCATGTTTTGAGAGTAGTACAAAGTCAGCCCTTATCTCAAACACGATTTTTTCGGCATCATCATACTTCCATTTCCTTATGGAACATGGAAGTAAAATTACAAATACTCCAAGCGCGATATTCAATTTTGTCTGCTGTTTTATTACGCAAATTATTTTTCATGTCGTGAAGCCGGTTGCACTACAGAATTTGTCGCACAATTATACGTGCACACGTCTAGTAGTACACGTTACGTACGACAAAGGTCAGATGTGGTTCAGAGGTAACCGTTACGTGAAATATTAGAAACTGACAATAGCCTTGTAGACTTGACGACTTAAAACAGTAGGAATAAAGAAAGTTTTTGAATTAATAGTCGCACGATGAAACTTGTATATGATTTATTGGATAAGGTGTATTTATTTTCTAGAACCTCTCCAGAGGAGTGCTTTCTGTTCTCCCCGCCACATAATAATGTGGTAAGTGTCGAGTTTGTATTTAGCTACCGGATTCCGCTACTGGAATCAGTCAGTACCTGCGTCAAATTTTTTTGCAGCCGATGCGGTTACCGTATGCTTTTTGACACAAATAATGAATTTTGCAAGGATTATCTATCTACAAAATCCCTACTGACATTTCTCATCTGCCCCAAAAATCACTCTTTCTCGTTTGCTACGCTCCAAAAAAAAAATTAATATAGAACTTATTTTTTATTAATAATCTAGAACTTTTTGTATGCAAATTCCATTAAAATTTGATTCCGTTATTCCAGAGGTATCCTGCTTAGTATAAACCCTCCCCAACTATGCCGTTCGGATCCGGCGTTAAACTGTAGGTCCCATATATCTGTGAGAGACTCCACGGGTATATGCGGGAAGGGTACAAACCAGTCGAAAGACTGAAGGACCAATAATAATTCTATATACATCCATATTTACTCATTGTTTAAAATTTTCGTTGGTTATGTATGTACACAAACCTTCAGTAGGGAAAAATGAAAAAACCCACCATGTTTACCTGATGCTGAAAGCGAAACTACTTGGCAGTGTTGTGACTTTTTTACGAGTATAGAATGCTTAGGCTACAAGAACACAATGTTTTATCTTTAGGTAGAAAAATCATGTAACATGCTTGGCTCGCATCTGTCATTTTGTTGATGATATATTTCCTTTATGGGAAAAGTGACCCCAGAACATGAATGCACTCTATTTGGTGACTGAAATTATAATTTTTGTTGTTAGGCTTCGAAACGCGTATAACAGCGGTTTTGCTTCATTCGTTTTACGAGTGTTTTCAACAAATGAAGTTCTGTTTTTTTTTTTTTTTTTAGTTTTAATTATTCAGTCGTGGGATAAAATGTTTTGCAGCCAGCCGTTCGTTGATAAAACGTGGTAATTAGAGATTATACTGGTAATCAGCCGAGTTCAAAGCATAAAAAGTTGTTCAACAATTTGTCACGGTATGTTTCTCTCTTTAACACATGATGTTCTGCGTGTAATAAAACTGCTTTTGCTAAGAGCAGCATTCGCTTTCGCCGTGCTCTTGCTCTTCGTTATAATGGCATGTATGTATATCACATTGCGTGCTATCTCGACGGCAACATAATTACACTCCTACTGCTTAATTCCCGCACCATAAAGCAGTTCGAGCGATATCGTTTTATCAACGATAGGTCTACAGTTCGGATTAGCGATTGCTCAGCCCTGAGTGGCAGTCGTGTACAACAGCCCTCTTCTAATTCGGTGTTCTTGCGAACTTCGATTTGTTGAAGAAAATTCCTCATGAATTAAACGACACAACAAGACATGGTTGAAATATATGGATGCGTTGGCAACTTGTATTTTTTTCCAAATAATGTGTGTCCTAGGATAACGCATACTGGCGGCATAGCGTGTTGGGTAAATGAATTGTTATATGCTTTAATGACTATTAAGAGTTATAAAGTTGGATAAACCATACTTACTTGCTTTAGGCCTAAAGCTTGTCAGTTCGTTGTGAAGAGCTTGATATTTTTCCGTAGACTCTTCTTCTGGGTTTCCAGATAGCGAAGGTGGGATTTCTTGCGATATAACGCTGTACGTTTTCCCATATAATAAAATCTTATACTGGGACTCTGACATATGATTTCTTTAATTTAAACATTTTTTGAGTTACAAGATAGTAATCTGTGAATTCCTCACCGTGTCACTGTCGAGTGTAAATTCGCAAGGACAGCGGAGACTCATACGTGTCATTTTCACGTGGTGCTCGTATGTTGGCACCTACTATCGCGTGGTCGATGGCCATTAGAAATATTTTGTAAGTACATTTTCTAAGGAAGACATTTCGAAACTGAAACATGCAGTATTTTAGAAATCGAATCGTTTGTGTTCAGTAGAATTCTCAGGACGTGATTAATATTTTTGATAAATATTTGTTAGGCCGTTTTGTTTAAATCCGTTGCAGCAACTGGATGATAGTAAAGCTTTTGCTGAAAGCTTTACGAGGTCATAATGTAGCCTAACAGGAAATATTCGGTAGAGTAGCGCATGCGCGCCACTTCAGCAGTAGGCTATTCGCTTAACTATTTTAGGAAGAATTTCGAGACCGTTCGTTACTCCAGAAAAACGAGTGTCGCTGGTTTTCCAACTAAAAGTACTAAACCAGTATTCTTCATTTTCAAACCAAACTGCAAAGAACGCGTTGTTGTTTATTTTTTTAAAAGTTAGTTGACAGTTTGTTAAAACCGATAAATAATTACAACGACATTCATGAGGTATGAGTGATTACGCGTTATCATTAGATGACTTCGATGTTTTATCATTCGTTTCTGACGCACAAATATGGTTAGAAATCTAGTTAAAACCGTCTGTAGTTTAACGGAAAATATTAAAAGACGAAGTTTTTTTGAAAGTACTGCCTGATTAGTTTAATTAGAGAATGAGACGAAATTTTTATACGCAACCCGTTGAAAAGTTGAATAATCGTTCTTGTATAAGTATTAAACTTAGGATTGGAATGAGAAACAGTTCATCGTGATTGAAGCGATTTATGGAGGTTGGTCGGCATCTTGTATGATTATTTGTTTTTCTAATGTAGGTTGTCATTTCAGGAAACGCCGCCATTAGCAAATGGCGGTGGAGGAGAACACACAACAGAATCTACTGAAGTAAAAAAGGACGAATCGGCGGACGCATCAGCAACAGAAGACAAGACTGAACCGAAAAGCGAAGAAAACAAGAAAGAAGAAGCTGTAGTTAACGGCCCCGCGGAAGGAACCGAAGAGAAAGACAAACAACAGACAACAGAGAACGAAGCCGCGGCAGCAAATCCTGACAAAGCAGACAAAAAGAAAAAAGAGAAATCAAAGAAGAAGTGGTCGTTTAGATCCATAAGTTTCACAAGAAAAGACAAGAGCAAACCAAATGTATCCAGGGAGGATTCTAAAAACGGTGATCTCGCTAAAGAAGAGCCAGTCCCTGAGGTAAGTGTCAGAACGTTATGTACTCGTAGCACACTTCAGCATGCCGCTCTGTACTGTACTGTATTTGTTGTGTATGCATTGTAGTTCAGTATTTGTTACGTTGTAGCCTACATTCTGTACATACTTCTTCTGTGGAAGGAAAAGGATAGTGTTAAATAAGATTAGCGTTTTTTCGTTGTTAATCTTGGTTATTGTTATTGACAGCATTGTTTAGTCAGCAGTGGTGTTTTTTCATATTTTTATAAAACTATTGCTTAAAGAGATATTTACGAGCTTGTAGAATAAATATTTTCATGTTTTCAATGGAATGGGAGAAAATGCAATGATTCACTGGGACGAATTATATTTATTTTTAGAAATCATTAGTCCAAGCGTTTAAGTAAACATTTTGTGTCCAATTTATGTATTTCGTGTTCGCAAGAACTGTCACCAACTTGGTAGTTCATTGAACTGTACGGCGAACAATTAAAAGGCCAGTCAAAGGTGTAAAGTACGTAGGCCGGTAACTATATTCTAACTATAGGTTCACGTAGGTGCTTGCATGTATGTACGCCTCTTAATGTATGCTTTTGATTCCACGAGAACCTTATATCACGTCAACCTTATATCAAGCGCGTGATTGTTGACGCAGCAACATTTTAGAAGGAGGATGAACATGAATAAAAACTAATGTTGCATTGTTACGAGGAAAAGTCGCAGTGGTCTAGCGTTGGGTTTTCCTGCAGCTGTTAAAATTTATGGAGGTTTTCGGCTGGTACAGGACAGATTGCAAGTAACATACATTAAACGGTTTATTATTAGTAGAAACGTTTTGTTTATGTAAGCGGCAAAAGGTTGTGTGAATCATTAATTTGATAGGACAGACTGGACGGGACGTACAAACACGGCATTAGGGAACACAGTTGTGTAATTATCAAAATTAGACAGGAACCGCAGGCGACTGCGGGGTACAAAAGGCGATAATTAAAGATTCAAGTTCAGCTTTGTTTCTATTATTAGATACACAAGAGAGATTATACGTCGGGGTCAAAGATGTTTCTCTACTCTTTTTCTTTAATCATGCACGTCTGCTGCTGTGAGTGACCGGTCACTTCTTTGTTGTTGAATTTAAAATGTAATAGCCCCCGCGTCACTCCACGTCTGGCTGGTTGGTCTTGCATTTGCTTCTTTCTTTTCCCCCTTAATCTAATCGATCAAATTTTATTCGAGTCAACACACTCGGTGGATTGGTGGCGTGTATTCGTCATTTCTTAAAATGTCGATACCGAACCGTATATTTGAGGTACTTTATCCGCATTTCATGGTGAAAGAAATGCGGAATCCATGTTTTGTCCCCCACTATTTTCCTGTGTTCTTAATTTTATATCCTTGGATTTCGTTGACCATGACGTGTCCGTTGATTAACTAAATATAATTTAATCCATGTCTATGTTGTTGTCGACACACACACACACACACACACACACACACACACACACACACACACACACACACACACACACACACACACACATATATATCCGTGTTATCGACATATCCGTGTGTATACACACCATACACAAACATCGACAACAACATAGATGTTCTACACGTACACACAAAAGGCCGAAAACTAGAAGCTCTTGAACAATTGGAAATATACAAACACATAAAAACGACATCCTAAACGAACAGACACATTTCAAATCACACGTATTATTCGAACATATCACACCCCACACACACAACATCGGTCCTTCAAAAGTCGACACCGTCGCCAAGAACAAGACGGACAGCGCTCCCGGTGGCAGCCTCTGACGAAGCTTATAATAAGCGACAACTGGTTCAGGCTATAAGGTAAAACTTTTACGTTTTTACCCATAAAAAACTTTTTGTTCCGAGTCGGTAGTGATTTAATTATATTTAATTTTAAATATATTGAAGCTTTCGTTGGCGCAGCTGTATCCGTCGTACACACATACGCACGCACGCATCGTGTGGACAGATTGTGCTGTGTGCTGCCGCAACAACAGAAAAACAACAAAAAAACGCATCACTTGATATCATTATCTGTTGTGTGGTGTCGTTGCTTGACCTGTTGACACGAACATGCGCCCCGTACAAATTTTTGTGTGACTATTATCTCGCACAGACCGTCTCTGTTGCGTGTGTTGGATACATTTCTGTTAATTATTTTAATGAGTTCATGTTTGTTACACTCGTTCGACGTGGGATATGAATTTTGTATATCGCTTAGTTAATTTAAAGTAATTATTAACGAAAATTACAGCCAGTCTTTGGAGGACACTGAAGTTGACAGTACCGTTGCCTGTATTTCGTCTTTGTCTATACAGTATTTCCGAACTGATCAAAACTTTGAATTTTCCGGAGATGAAAATGACGGACATTGACATTCTTTGACGTGTTGGCTTTATAGTGTGTCGTGAGATTAGCAAGCCAGCATTTACGGTTTTCTTAATATCGCCAATCGACTATATTCACTCCGTCCCCTGCTATGCAGCTATGACCCGCTGCCTAGGAAAGCTTATCGCCTCCAAGTATGTGGTGCCGATGTTTACCTACTCGATCGGCGGTTTGCTATTTGGCAAAGACCAATAAGCGAAAGCTTCAGTCTCTCCTGGACCGACGATTGCGCTGGGCGTGCAAAGCCCACTACTTGACATCAAATAAAATTATCCGGGAATCCCTACGTGTCCGTTCCCTGGACGCCACTATACGGATACTGTCCCAAAAATTCTATCTCCGCTCCGCCCGATTTCAGGGCAACCACTTCATTAGCGCCCTCGGTCGCTACCAAACTGTGCGAGGTGAATCTTGAACCCGGCCTCGGCGTACACTCACTCAGTTAATTAATTAATTAATTGCAAACCCACGGCCGGTAGCAGGCCACACCCTAATATCCAGCCCTATCTACGGTCCCTGCGGCAGGAGCTCTTTTTGAAGCTCGGGACCCAGCATACGAGCGGGCGACGGGCATGCCCTTCGTCCCGCAAAGCCGTTGATAATCATCATCCCTTAGTCTATCTTAATATCTCTTTTTTCGATTCAAAGTGTTTTTGAGTACCCCTCCCATACGTAACGTTGACTCCCAAGTATTTTTGCGGAACGTTTTCTTACGTGACTGTCAGAAGACACGATGCGAAGCCAGAACCTACAAAATATTTTAAGAGCTTGAAAAGGAAAAAGTTTACTTTTGGTGTGACCATTTCACGATTTCGTTACGTTTACAGCGTCCCATTACAATTGTTACTTCGCTGTACCCCTGTTGGGACGTTGTCAAATCCGTGCTGAAAGCTTGGAATAAGCACGCGTAACAAACTAGTTGTCAGGCACATAATTAACGACTTATCGAATAAGTGATCAGGAATTGGTCGCTGTTTATAAAGTTGGGCCATTTGAACGTTTAAATGGAGTGGCGTAAGGCAGTATACAGTATTTGTGACTAAACAAGTGATTTGTACGTTTTTGGTGGAGTGGATACCTCGCTGGGTTGCGAGATTTCTTCCTCACTGTTATTGATAACGTAGTTCGTTTTTTTTTTTTTTGTATCGACCATCTAGGACCACATGCTAATTTCAGTTCTTTATTCTTTGCTCTTTTCTTTTTCTCCAATATTCTTTCATCTTTTCACTGTGTCTCTTCTTCCTGTTCCATTTTTAACAATTTTGCCCGAAAAACTTCTCTTTCAATTGCTTCTTCTGCGTGTATATTATTTTTTTCTAAATCCTTGTGGACTTCTTTAATCCAACTTGATGTTGCCTTGACCCCCACAGATATTTAGTAATATTTTGTGTAAACAATTTTACGGGTTTTAGTAGTATAATTTCTCTTCAACGAGATATTTAGAATGGGTTTGTCTGTACTCTGTATTTAACGCACACTTTTTTTGTAGTATTTTGTTAAAAAGGGTGTTAGATACTAACGTAAATTATATTTATACATTAACACGAAATACACGGAGATCCTCAGAATTTGCATGTAGTGTTTGGGGTTATCAGCATCATGACCGTAACACCAGTTAAAAACAATCCACTGGCGCCATAAATGATGAAAATTTACGTAACAGCGACTAATGGTTTGTTTGTTTGTGAACAACATAACCTTATTGTTGTCATGTTTTTTTATGGGAAAGAATGACTGTTGTTTCTTACACCGGCGAGTGCTAAAGTTTGCGAAACTATCTGTCGTTGATATGTACAGTACTTGTTCAGTTTAAACTTTCATGATAGTACATTGTACAGGCTGCAGTCATGTTACATGAAACCGCTTCGTGGACTATTTATATATTTGCTGAATTCCAGAAAAATATTTCATTTTAATCGTCTTGGATGTGCCGGTACATTGGTGCCCCTGCGAGGTATGCTTGCGTTCTCGTTCACACGCATAGATGTTGATTCAGATACGGTTAAAATCCTCCCTGCAAAAAAGTTTAAATCGCATTTATGTCGTCTTGTGACTTCTTTAAAACCGAATGGAAGAAACTAATATATAAAAAGCATAGCCAACGCTAATAGAATAACGGAGAACTCATAGATAGACTAATAAGAAAACATACACGGAAAATTGATAATAAATGGAAATTGGTTAACGCGACTGAGAGATAATAAGTTATAACCACAGAGTACACGAACATAATGGCGCTAATAATTAACAACGAGTTGAAAAAACAAAACATCACAGTGGCCTTTAAAACCACGAATACCGTACGTAAAATACTGCGACAAACTATTCATACCCCTGATGAAGAGAAAACGGTAATTACAAAATTACATGTGACGACTGTGATGATTCTACATAGGACAGACCGGCAGACGGCCGGTCGAACGTTTCAAAGAACACCACACTTGCACTGAATTTTTACGACAATCTTTCAGCGTATTTTCAAAGTGTTTCAGTGTATTTTCAGTACTCAGTCAGGTTAATAATTTTGGCAGTTTTTCGTAATTTCAAATGTAAAGTTGGCTAAATAAAAGTTCCGGACGATGCTTAGTTTCCCAATTTTCTTTGCCAACCCGTCTCTCTTTCACTGTACCGCGCGCTCGCACGTACACATTATAATATATCGTCTGATGAGTGTAATGCCATGTTGATCCTAATCGGCCTTCAACATTTGTATTTTTCCTTAGTATATATCTTTTAATATTTCTTGTAACTTTCCGAAACAGCATTTAATTTGCTTTAGGTATACGAATTTTTATTCTTACGATTTCAGTTTACCAAAGTCTTGACCGCTAAGAACGGTAATGTTTTGATGATTTTTATTGGATTAGTCTCGGTTGTTCTTGATCGTTTCTCCATAGTTAACCGCTCAAATTTTAACCGAACGTTATATCGTCTTCACGTATACGACAGCATACCTTTGTATGCTGCTAAACCCAGACTTGTGAGGTAATTATATTTTTTCTGCTTCCAATCTCGTGTGGACAAGATGTTTCATTAAAAACATTAATTTTTAGAAAGGTCTTTTCAGACGTCCTATTATTTCTATGTATTGTGCACCTTTGTTGCTTCCAGTCTCCATAAGTCACGGAAATATGTACCATATCTAGTTGCTTTGACTCCAATCCAGTTTTTGTAACTCGTAACTAGGTTCGGGCTTTACTGACTCGTCTTCATACTAAACACTGAATTCGTTTCACAGAAGTGGACTATCTTGCGGAACATACAGGTAGACGCTGTTTGTTGCTGAATTGTATTAACTGCGAACCCAAAATGCGTCGGTTTCAAAAGTTGCAGAAAGGACAATTCAATAAGCAAGTCTCGTAGATCGGACAAAAAGCCAAGAGTTTGACACGTCTTGCCACTGACGAGGTGCAGCAGAAGAGCGCATCCGGAGACCGTTTCACGGCGTACCGTTACTTTGCTCCGTTGTCACACGTTCTCCGTCCAGACTCTGCTGCGGTTTTCATTTTACTTCGATTTGCGGAATTGCATCCACGTAAATGAAGCGGCAACGACAGTCATGTTTCCCACGTACGTGGTACGAATTGCCCCCCCCCCCCGAGTTTATTGTCGTTGTTTATGTCATTTAACCTAGATTTAAATATCACCTAAGTATAGGCCTACAACACTGCGTGTACTCTTTAACAATTTGTCCTCCTGATAAGCATGTTTGGATGTATAATAGAATGTGCATGTTTTGCGGCTTAAGTGGTAACATATTTATAACCTGATTATAGGATTTTCAGAATTCATTTTGTGTAAAATCATGCTATAAAATTGTATAAAGTATTTTATAAGATTAGTAGAACTATTACTGGCAGCTTCTCACGCAGGTAAGTAACATGTAAAACTTCAATTTTAAAGTCGTAACTTATGTCTAAAATATCCTGTTTGTTTCTTCCAGGCAAATATTTAGAATAGTAGTAGTAGTATTGTGTTAAACAATGATTACCAGATTTTCGAGCGCTCTGTAATTCTTGCGTATGCAAGCGGGTATTTCAAGACACTCAGGAATGTTTGTACAACGAACACTGTACTTTTATGGCAGCAAAAATTCAACAGCGGTGCCGCTTATTTTAATCGCTAGATAATTCAATCAAATAATTTTGTTGATACCATCCTAAACCAGGCTACTTGAATTAACTGTTTGATCGTATCAGTTCCATATACAGTGGAACTCGGGAATAACGAACTCGTTTATAACGAGAACTCGGATGTAACGAGCAAAAGTACGAGATTTGTTTGGTTTTGTATCTTAGTAATGATAATTAAACTCGCTTTTAACGATTAGGAACTCATTACAGAGTTGGTTATAACGAGCATTTCATCTCAGGATTGTTCATGGATTAAGATCTAACAAAGGTTTGTTATACAATACAGCGTTTTAAACATTCTTTGAAAAATCATTAACGCAATTTTTGAAACTAATAATGTAAGTCATGAATTCGTGGAATATTTAAATAAATTACAAAACTGTTTTTGATATCTACAGATACAACATTACTAAACAAACAAAAATAGGTAACTTTTATAAGGAGTAATTAAATTTTGTGTGCGAAGTATAATTTTGACGATTCCATTTAGAACGAAAAGACAAATAAATTAGAGTGAATTTTCTTGTAATTTAAAAATAAATGTTGTACATGTGGCATGAAAAGTTTGCGTTCTTTGTCAGATACCCGGCTGATTTTTGGTAAGTTTTTATTGAAGTAAAACAGTTACTTTTACTGTATTTCGTGAATGCACTATACGCCAATATTCAACATGGAATGTTAGCGTGTAAAAAAATTTTTAAGTCTGAATTTCATTTTTTCAGCGAAGAATGTAAAACATGTCAAAAGTTTATTGTGCAAAGTCTATAGTAGATTTTTTTGCAGTGTATTCGATAATCACGGTATAAAAATTTAGGCTTGCGAGTCGACAACTTGGATGTAGCGAGTACCCGGTTTTAACGAGCATATTTGTCCGGGCCCTTGAATATCGTTATAAGCAAGTTCCAGTGTATTAAGCGGCACTTTACTGTACTACGGAGTGCTGCAGAAAACAACCCAAATTTTAGGGCGAAGACTGAATTTACTAGTGCAAAGTGCTTAACGGAATAAACATAAGGATTAAACGTTTGATCGGTGGTCTCAAGAAACTGGTTTGATTGCAATCGGTGCTGGCGTCAGACACGAGTTGTGCCGTGTTTTACGCGTACAAGCCACTACGTACGCTGTCACCGACAGAAAAGATCGCCTGGTAATGGTAATGCGCTCCACTCTGTGCAAATAATGCATTATTGATGTGCCTTTGTACACGCAGGCTGGAAATTGTATTAAGTTCGTCACTAACAGCGTCTGGAAAATTACAGGAAATATCCTGTCGGAAAGCGCGACTAACAGCTGCTGGTGCATACGAAACTCTTACCGTCAGACGAACTGTGTCTTCCAGAACCTGAGGTCTGCGTTTACGTGGTAGTATAATTCTTCTATTGAAAACCCTAAAGATTCCTTGATTTTGTGTTCGGAAAGCCTACTGTCTGTCGCAAGCCGAGTTCGAAACGCAGGCGAAATTCGCGAACTTCTTTTTAAACATAGGTAGGCTTTAAAACAATCAATTCCATTTACTTCCTTAGCATATGTTACTTTTCGTCTTCTGTAATATTTACTACTAGGTCTAGGGTAAATATTCCTTGACGTTTTTCAGCCCAACTGAACGATCCCCCAAATCTTGGAGGACCTGGGTTTTTTCCTAAAGATTATCTAACGATATCCACAAGACCGAAGTTTCTTTATGGCTCATCTGTCATCCAAACAGCAGAAACAGTGTGCTACAAGTATATTATACAACTAACAAATAAGAAACGTACTGTTTCCTTATAAAAGCGATGCCACTTGAATCTAATATTTACCGTGTCAGTCGAGTTAACGTGTTATTTCCTGTTGCGTAAGGTACAGAACGTCGTCACACCTATTTACTAAAACCGACACTTTTTATGCGTTGCCTGTGTGTGGAAACGGTAAACATTAATAGGTTCTAATTGTTGTCTTAAGCTCACACGGCGGCGGGTGTCAATGTACCGAGAATGACGAAAACCGTGGTGGGTTGCGATAACCACGGACATCGTCGGCAACGTTTCGAATCCCACCCACAGGGATCCTCTTCAGGCCGCAAAAAGCAACAGTGTGTTCTGAAACGGTTACGGCCGAACCGAATCCGTGCAAGCTCTTACCCGAAAAAAGTTGTCGGGTATCGTTCGGCTAAGATCCGCAGTAACTGTTTCAGAACACGCTGTAGTTTTTTGTCGCCTGAAGAGTATTCCCGAGGGTGGGATTCGAAACGTTGTAACAGCCCGAAACTTTGAGGTTTTAATCGTTTTCAGTATATTAATTAGCTTCGTTACTTTATTATACATCACAGTTTTTAAACGAAAGTATTCCTCACTGCGATCAGTCCGTCTTATTGAAAACTGTGTAGAGTTGATAAAACTCCCCCCTACACTTCCTTTTGTATTTTCCTTACAGTCATTTGTAGTAATATCCAGCAGTATTGTGTAGTGGTGGGCGTTTTTGTTGTTTTTGGAAAACGAAAAGGAACTGTTCGTTTAAAAAAAAAAACTTTTTAAAAACAGTTGAAAAAATCAGGGTGAATTAATGAACTCTTTGCTATTTACATTTACCGATTTTACCATTATATTGTTAAAACGTTTTGTTTTGAGCATTTCAAATAACTGTTCATTTTAGTATGTTTCTTGAATGGACGGTTATGTAACTTAAACAATGGCATTAAGCCCATGTTTCTCTTATTTACCATTATCTTAAAAGGAATTTTTGTTTTAAATTGTTTCATCAAAACTCGTGGGGAATATCTGAATAATATTTTTATAGTAAGTGAAATACAACTGATTATAGTTTAATTCTGCGCTAAACAGAGCGAGGACAGTACAACAATCGAACGCAAGCCAACGAACGTTGGAGTAAAAACGAACAGTTTACTCGTAACAGCTCAACAAACGTTGCAATGAAAACGAACAGTTTACTCCAAATAGTTCAATAAAACAGTTTACGCCAAACAGCTCAACGAAAGTTCCACTCAAAACGAACTGTTTATTCCGAACAGAGAACTGTACTGTACTAGAACAGTTGCGTTGTCAATACTGTTGTTATCGCCACGTTCGTTTTTAAAACGGAGAACAGTTTGGCTCCGCGGAAAAGAACAGTTCGTTGGTTGTTTTTTTTTAATAAAACTGTTTTTTTCAAACAGTTGTGCGTTTTTGTTCCCGGCACTAGTATTGTGCTGTATTTCCGGCTTGAGACGCGATGATTCCATAGCCCGGTATTTATTCATGGCAATAACAAAACGTTATCTGTCGACACGCAATAGTGAAATGCATGTATGATTACGTTTGTTCCTGTTTTGTTGTTTGTTCGCGTTTTAAGAAAACTTTCTTTCTACGCGCAGTTTTCAATAGTAATCTTCCGCATAAGTACTGCAACGGAATAACAAAAAACGTTCGTCACGGACGTTTTATCAAAAGACGAATGCTAATGAATTTTTATGTACTGATAAGAAAGATCTCACTGTGTCGAAACAGCACGGTCCGATAGCCACGAGGAATTTCATTGTTATCCCCTATTGTCCAGCGTCGTAAATTTTATGATTCATCCGTCATTTGTTCGATTAAATTCTTAAAAAGAATTCGAAATTACGCGCAAAAAGAGAAAAGGCAGTCAACAACAACACAACTAACGAGTTAAGTTTTTTTTTTTAGTTAAGTTACAATACGCGTATGTAAAGTGTCGACTGGCAGTCAGCGCCGGAAAGTAAACTAAACTCATTACCTTAAGGTGTCGACTATCTTATTGTTATTGCGCGCGGAAGTGTCGCACGCGGGAAATCCTAAACATTCAGACAAGACGTGTCTTGCCGGAGTATTTTTAAACGACAGAAGGGAGCGGTGGCGAGTCTGGTTGGCTTGAGCGTACTGCCAAAGTCTCACGACGGTTGACGGCGGTGCCTCAAAAACGCGGTCCATTGTTGGCGGTGAAAAATGCGTTGTAAACAATGTTTTATTATTAAACGAAATGTTAGCGCTCACTGCTCTCTAGTTGCAAATGGCAAGATTAGTGAGCTGTGGTTTACTACGTTTGCGCTAGATCGTGCTGCATTGTGTGAAATTCATTAAGCCGGTATTTTTTGTATTTCCCTTCATCGTTTTGTTATTTGATCTTTTTTGACATATTTTATTGAATAATCACACATATTCGCTCTATTTTCAGCATTAAAATATTCGATCGATGTACGGTGGTTTCCGTCAAACGGTCTTGCGACTGGGGGAACGCATTATCGTTTCGTTCGTGCTCAAGCCCATTACGTACTGCGTGGGGGTGTTGATAACTTGTGTCCATTTCGTACCCCCAGCCGTTTTGTGGTTCACCGACCACCCCATGTGTTACACTTCAGAAAGAGTCTACACATTTACGTGAGGTGAAAGTATTATATTGAATATAAACCTTTCTTTTGTTGTTACCATCGCGCGTGTATTTTCCGTCGTGTTTGGTGAATTATTTTAGTATTTACACGTTAGTATATTCGAAATGTTCCAATAAATAGACTGAAAATTTTCAGCTAATCGATGTGTAGATTTAATGAACGTCACTAGCGTTAGAACTTCTTTTTTTCTTTCCCTTCTGTATCTTACACGTTTACACAATCGGAATGAATTCGTTATCATATTCCGTTAATGGAGCCAGATCATCTATATTTGCAGTACTTACCCTTACGGATCTTGAGGGGATGGTTACTGCTCCCCGTTTAGATTTAATGAACGTCACTAGCGTCAGAACTTCTTTTTCTTTCCCTTCTGTATCTTACACGTTTACACAATTGGAATGAATTCGTTATCATATTCCGTTAATGGAGCCCCCCCCCAAAGGGTCAAAAATTGACGAGATATTTTGTTAATCTCTTAATTTTTAAGCTGTTTTAATAATTTGTCAGCTGTGTATGCTAATACAGCCACTGTAAAGGACTGTAATATTAACTAGTCTTGTTTTGTATTTGTAACTATTAACTTTTTTGTTTTGTTTTGTTTTGTATGAGATCGACTCGAACGGACCCCCCCCCCAAACCAAATTATAGTTTCGCTACTGTACAGAGCGTATCATATTCCTTGAAGAACGAGAAGTAATCATTCTCATCTTTGATTTCCGTTTTATTTTATTGGTGGCATCGTTAAATTTACAAATTTTGCTGTTCAGACTATTTAAAAAAATATTTGCCTTTTCCGATGTGTTCCGATTTGTAATACGGCCGTTGTTGAGTCCGAGAATTGTTTGCTTTAATAACACAAACGAACGCGTATACGTTGTTTATTGCGTTTTATAAATAGACAGTGTGCGTGAACGTTGTAGTGAGAGAATGGTTGTCTTTCTTCATGCTGGAGGCGACGCCTACCATTGTGTTTTCGTTGACCGGATGTGCAGCGGTAATTGGCATTAGCTCTAGCTTACATAACCGAACGGTAGATGCCGTGTTCGTTCACCAAATACGTTTTCGACTGTCCGTTTGCAGGTCCTGTACGTCATTACAATGGTAATGAACGTCTCCATTGCGTTTTAAATCGGTCAGAACTATTTTATAATTAGAATTGCGGTTATTCATTGTTGACAAAGCAAATTATTTAATGCTTTTCATAGTGGAGAATGAAAGCCATGTATATACAACTTTGCTGCCAGTGATTAATATTTGTTTCCACACCAGTCCTGTTTATTGTATTTATATAGTTTCGATTGGTGAATTACATTTTAAAAATCCGTTCGGATATCAAGTGATATTCATATAAAACGACTGAAAATTACAAAATATAAATTGAATTAATTCTCTGCGTTGAAAATTTGTAATGTTAGTAGTAGTGATGAAAATAAACGTAAATGTAATTGAGAATACAACACTTTTGCTTTGGCGAATGTGTTTGATACACAGAATCAACCCAAAATCGAAAATCAAATTAACACTGTCGCACAACACAATAGAAAAATTATTCCGATTAGCGCTTTCAAGATCCACGATGGATCTGGTGATGAGCTGAGAAGCTTGAAACCGCTAATCGGAATAATTTTTCTATGGTGGTGTGCAACAGTGTTAATTCTGTTTGTGATTATAACCACTAACACAACTTTATTAATTGCAACCCAGAATTCTTTTAGAAACAGTTGGTGTTATTTACTAAGCGGACGTTATATGTCCACCCACTCCCAATATATTTACTCCCAATTAGTTTATTATCCTGTGTCCAGCAAGACTTCATGTTTTAAGTAGTATTTAAAAAAGAACTCGGCTTCCAAACTGTACATAAAAAGGAATTTTTTATCTAGTACAGTGTGGTATTAAATCACTCTCTTGAGATAGTATGTTAAAAATTGTAACAAAATTTGTCGTTGTAACCTGCCTTGCGCGCTCCTACAAACGCTTACCGCTAGTATTCAGTGATACTGTAAACGACATTCATGGTTCAGTCTTTAGCGAGAAGTCGTACTTAGCCATCGCAGAATCCGTTTATAAAGCAATTTTAAAACTAAGAAAAAGTAAGAAAAGAATAATACTCTTTATCATTTATGTAATAGAGACCGAAGTAAACAATACGTACTAATTGCTACGTATACGAAACGACTTCCAGTTTAGAATCTTTATTCCAATAGGTGAGCAAACTATACCGTCACCGGAAACAGAAAACAGAACCCCACAACGCAGAAAGTACAAAGAAAGGTTAACCAGTGTGGTAAAAATTGCCCTCCATGGATATTCGTTTTGTTTCTGGTATGGATACGTTGCTCATTTTCTGTACAAGAATTCCCAGTAACCTCAGTTTACCCGAGACTTGTCATGTAAGTGGTTATACTTATGTGTGTATACTGTAATTAATTTAGCCTGTGTCGCCGGTACGTTGCTTTCTAAATTAGTCAGCCATTGCTGGCGTCCGTTTGTAATTTTTTGCACGAGAATTATGTGAATATTTTTAACGTTGCGCGAATGCAGCAGTAGAATCGAGTATGCAAAATTCACTAACAGAGGCAAGTGACTAACAATGATGGCACGCAGATAGCTGCAATCAGTCCGGAGAGCGACCTTCAACTTCGAAATGACCGAATACAAGACCCGCGTATGTATGTATTTTATTGGTTAATTTGTGTTTGAAGAGCGGTGCCTGTGACTTCATTTCGGGCGCCCTATTGTATTGTATCGCGTAATTTTTGGCGTTCGCGACGAGAATAAGATTATCTTTCGTTTGCGCAGCGCTCGTAGTAACACTGTTGGTAAGAGTTTATGACCGCGTGAATTTTCCTTGCCGAAAGACGAAGGGAAATATTAGGCTTATGTTCTAATAATTACGAGATTGATCGACAGTCCTCATCGGAAAAGTGTAGAGCGCATTCGTATTATAATAAGTGGAAGGGAAAAACTGCTAATTGTAAAATAGAGTCTCCAAACTGCTTCCTACACAATCTTCCGCGTTAGCGAAGTTTTATTAATAGTTATGCGATTATTCCGTCATTTAATTGCTCAGAAAATAAAATACCACGAGGTGAAAATTACGGCCAGTGGGAAGCAAGACAAAAAAACAGAATCCAGAATTAATTTGGGAATGATGGCTATATCTACATTAAATGGAATTCAGTGTGATAACCAAATTACAGCAGAAACTAAAACCAAAATATGTAAAATCACTGTTAGAAGTATCATGACTTACGGCTCAGAAGTTTGGACTACTAATAAATATACAAAAACAAAATTAATGACAGCAGAGATGGACTTTTGGAGACGTTCGGCAAGAGTATCAAGACGTGAGAAAATTAGAAGTTAAGTTATTAAGGACAGAATGAATGTGAAAAATTCAATTGTTGATTTTATCTAAACAAAAAATTACAATGGTATGGAGACACGAAAAGAATAGCACAGGAAAGATTGCAAAGGAGAGTTATGGAATGGAGCCCACCAGGAAGAAGGAAAAGAGGAAGACCACCTATCACCTGGATAGAAGAAATTCAGACTATATTGAGGGAACGAGAAATTGAAGATCTTTGGATAGAAAAACAGCAGTAATCTTTGATTCCGGAAAATGTGTAAACATACAGCCTGAATAATAAATAATAATAAAATATTAAAGTAATATCTAAACTCTGTAGTACCTGAAAACCGCTACATTCAATAATTTAAATGGTATTTTTATGTTTGCTTGTTTCGATATTTTCATTACCAGTAACGATACTCTCACATTTGTGTTGTTTTGGGACGTAATAATGCTGCCAGTAATGACCGCACGTAGTGAATACTCCTCATAATGAATGTTATCCAAAGTATAGAGTGAGATAACTGCAACGAATACGGAAACCGAGCGAGCCCCTGATTCGTACGGAGCAGTCAGTTTTCCCTTCGGGGAGTTGCGATAGGAAAGCGCACAGAAGACACAGTTAAAGAGAGTAACTGCGAGACGCGTTAATGGCTTTGCATACATTACCATAATTCCGCTAAATCTGCATTATTAATACCGATTATTCAGTCGGTGTTACCTTTGAATATTCAGTATTTGGTTCTCCGCTGTAAAGGAATATAAAGTGTTTACTTTGTAAACTGTACTTTTGTGTGTGTTTATTGTTGTCACATTTTCGCATAGTTCGATTGTACGTTAAAAATAAAGCAGCACCTAATCTGCAAGAGCCCGTTCAGAGTTTCAGGTTGGGCCGGGTACTCGAACTTGAACATTCAAGTTTTATTACTATACTGTCAGCATCAGTACATCTTGTAGTCGTATGAGTACAAGTGAGGAGGTCAACACTTGCTTACAAACTTACCTGGCGACCTCACGTCAGACGAACCTCGAGCCAAACCCGCAGAAGAATCGGCTCTCTAAGGACTCTTTAAGTAGCTACGTCGTTGCTCCAGCGGACCACTTACCGCATATACACCATCTGTATCCGCCCGATCGTTACTTATGCTCATCCCATACTCCTGCCCGCCTCAAACCCTACCGAATCACCGAACGGCGAGCTCTACGACTGATATACTGCAGACTTCCCATTACAAAAGCCTCCAATAGCGCTCTGTATGCAGTAAATACACTTTTCCGTAACCTCGATACTTTCCTGTATAAATTAAATTGAAAATACTCCAAAACCGCTTCACAACGCACTCCCTTACAATCCATAGCCACCTCCATCAACAGAACTACCCGCAGACCTTCCTTCCTCACAAACCGTCTCCTTACCGTAGCCGATAAACCTCCTCCCAGAGATGCTCGCCGCCAGCGTCAGAGATATAGAAGCATCTAATACCAAATTACATACATATTCAACCTGGGATCCTTCCTGATCATACAATAATTTAAGTTTCCCTACTTCTTACCAAGTCTTTAACCCTCTTCTTTGCGTCCCCCGTCTACCTTGACGCCTCTCTGTCGCCTCCTTCCAGCTTTGGCGACCTGCGCTACTCGTCCCTGTCTTGGCCGCCCTGAAAAATAAACAAATAAACAACAGTAAGTGGCAGTTCCATCAGCCTCTTCCTTCAACTACAAGGCTACAAACTACATCGACACACAAATACACGCACATGCACAACTCTACCGTATGTGCCTCCACCTTCTTCGTTTTCGGCCTGCACTGGCGTGCGTCTCCTCCTCACTTCCTACCATCCAGGATGTAGGATAGAGGCTTGTTTCCGGTCCAGACAAGTCTCAAAAAAAAAAAAAAAAAAAATGTGGAGCAACACTTTTTTGCTATAGCAAGTCCTATTATGATGTCTTATACGTGTGTTTCCGTACAATATTTGACAGATAGCAATAGACTGTGTGTTCATAGAACGACTTATTTCGTATTTAATCAGGGGGATGGACGTAAGATAAAACTTGAGGATTTTTGTTGAAATTGCTTTCTGTGCGTGGCTATTAAACCGTGATCTGTTGGTTCTGTTGATCAAAGACGTTTCGGCTCCACCATCGGAGGCCATCTTCAGTGTAAAACGGTAGACAAATTGGCACGCTGTTCGCCAATTTACCCCAGTACTAATAACTTAGTCCTATAAGGTACTAAAGTATCGTAGTCTGTGCCTCAGTATGGTGGTAAATTGGCGAACAGCGTGCCAATTTTCTACCGTTTTACACTGAAGATTGCCTCCAATGTTGGGGCCAAAACGTCTGTGATCAGTAGAAGCAGTAGATCACGGCCTAATAATAGCAGGCAGAAAGTAGTTTCAAAATACCTCTAATTGTCAACACAGTGTCCACACTGTGTTTCGCTGACGACCAAGTGGTGGTAGCGCAGGACTATCACGACATGGAATACTTGACACGAAAACGTATAGAGGAATATAAGCTATGGGGCCTTGAAGTAAACACAAAGAAAACGGAGTATATGTGCATTGGTGGGGAACAGAAGAATTTAATTTTAAAAGACGAACAAGAAATAATAACTTGCCGTAGCTATAAATATCTAGGAACAACAGTTACACAAGATGGTAGTCTAGATAAAGCGATAAGAGAAACAAATAACAATCAATAGCATTGCTGAACATTTTGTGTGACCAACAAATATCAAAACAAAATAAACAACGTATATACAAGACAATCGTGAAACCAATTACGTCATACGGGTGTGAAATATGGCCAATAATACAAAGAACAGAAAAGTTGTTGGAAGCTACTGAAATGGATTATTGGCGAAGAGCGGCAGGGAGATCAAAACTGGAAGAAGTAACAAACCTCACAATCCGGGAGATAATCGGGGTACAGTACTCTCTTGTCGACGACATAGGCTAAAAACAAAACAGCTAAGATGGTTTGGGCATGTGCAAAGAATGCCGGATAATCGACTCCCCAAGCAAATTTTGAGATGGACACCATACGGTCACCGGGCAATTAGGGACCGGGAATTGGAAGAAGAATGTTGGTTAGATCGAGACCAATTGAGACTATGGATCGGAAGACGTAGGATAACGTTATGAACCGATATATATATATATATATATATACACAGAGAGAGGGAGAGAGAGAGAGAGAGAGTGAGAGTGAGAGAGGGGGGGGTCAACAACGTTGACGTCGGCCGTGAAAGTCTTAGGATTTGAAATATTTAAGATTCTTTGTTAAAATACGAAGAACGCTGGAAACTTAACTATACACGTAGATAAACATTAACTTGTGGCATTTTCCAAGGTTTATCGCTACATGTTCCGCTAAAGCGGAAGTAATACAGAGGATCAATTCTGCTCGAACGATAGAACTTCGATTTAGTGTATATAAACGTACATGTCACTGTACAGACGCCAGTGGATACGATGTTGAGTAATCACCGACTTGGAATACTGGGTTACAGCAGCCGACGACGGAAACTTGGCAGCCGAAGTAAGCTCGCTGGCTGGCTTTGCTTTGTCTGGAACAAGACTCGAGAAGCCGCAACAGCGAGATGTGTGTAGGTCACATTTTCCGATAACTTGCGCAGAAATTACACAAACAAAAAGCAACGTAAATAATAAATTGAAGCGGTACGCTGACCACGTCCGACGGTGTTTGCGACACGTGTTGTGAATACCGCGTGGAAACGTCTGTATTGGATATTCATGCCGACCGCCTGACAAATGAGGAGGTTTTGCGTCACATTCAGCTGATTGTTATCCGATTGCAGTCAACCGTCTGTAATCAAGGCAAAAGTGAAGTAATTTACAGGCAAGTCTTTAAGCCAAAGAAATTAATTCAAAGTGTATGAAAGACTTCCCACGACGCTATGCCCGTTGTATTGGGGAAGTTGGTTCAGTCCAGGATACTTAAGCTGTCTCACGAACTTGTAAACGTAGCCAACAAGAGAAGGGACAGTAAAAGTAAAGTTTATACGACTAGTAATGTACTTTAAAAACCTTGTTTTTAATGGTGTAGTTTGAGTTTCCGTAATTGGTACAAACTGTATAATTCAAATAAACTTCCAGTACTGTGCACATTGAAAAATACTCAGTTCTATAAAAATATTATTATCAAGGAGCTAAAGTCACGTGTACTCGATTCCTGAGTAGTGAGAAGTCATTTCCAGCTAGTCGTCGAACTCTGGGAATGTCTTTCTCAATAATTTTCATCTCTAGTCTCATCATCGACACCTCATATGATTCGATATTGCAGTTTTAAAAGAACCCTTACAACTGCTCTAATCAAAATTGAACTTGTATGAATCGTGTGGAAGAGAACAAACTGGGCATATGGGCGTACAGAACTAATTGGAGATCCTTGTGAGGACCATACACACACAAAAAAACTGAAGGTGTTCTGTCGGATTAACTTAAATTTATTTTTTTAATGACAATAAAACAGCCTCCAAGCCTTTTTTTTTTGCAATAATTATAAATTTGGTTTCCAAATAGCGAGAGTTTCTCACGTCAGGACAATATTTTGAATAGTGTTTCTCTCAACACTCAAAATATTTTGAAGACAAATATAACTTGACACATGGCAGATGTGTCATGGTTGTGTCCTGTAATGTTATTTAATTGTTCAAGGTTAAACAATAATGAATGTACATCCATTCTATATTATTTTTTAGATACACTCAGTTTTGTATCAAACTGCGAAGGATGCCATCGTTAAATCATCCACTTTCAAGTTGGACTATGCAAACTTTGGAAATGATGGCACTGGAAAATAAATGGTATCCGGTACTTGAGTCACTCGGAGGTTAAACCTTTGTTATTTCTAAACTGTACAAAGAAAATGTATAGCTGACTTTAGACATGTGCGGCTCCACAGTACACTAAGTTGAGGCAGCCTCGTCGATCGAATCGTATAATTTCAATTTTTGCAACATTTTTGTAATACAGTACTTATTGAAATTTCAACACGAACGGAATCAATTCGTTGTAAAAATGTGAATTAGTTTTTGTAATATTTAATTAAAAACATATATTTTGGAGTTTGTGTAGCCTATGCATTTTACATTCAGTCCCCTTAATTTCAGCCCTATGAAGTTAATTTCTGTAATCCAATATATCTGTTATAGACAGATAAAAGTAATGTTCATTTCAGAAGAAATGTGTTTGTTCTGATGATTTCTAGTAGATGATTGTCCTGGCGAAGACAGTTTGTAGTGAAGCCTTTAATACACACGTGAGTCATTGTTTAGTGATACCACGTTTTGTGGGTACACAGCTGTTTTGCGTGTAGATTCCAAAGTTTCCCTGACCTTTTTTTTTATAATAATTATTTTTTAAACTACGTGAAACTGGGCAGTAAAACCCTATTATTCCGCTTGGGGGTTGAGACGTCTGACTAACTTCTCAGTACTAAGGAAATTATTAGAAAATCCAGCATCAACTTCCGAACTGAAATAGTTGGGCAAGATAGAAACCATAGAGAGTAATACAAACAAAATAGAACCATCTTTATAATGACATGCAACTACCGAGACAGTATAGAACAATCTGTTATGATCACTTTTAAAATATTATTTTGTGTTCCTCCTCAAGATTACGACCTACGGGTGAGAGCCCCAGTTACTTCACCTTGTTATTCGTGAAGACGTACGTGTGATTGCGGTGGTGTATGTTGTACGCTGTCGCGTTTATTGTGCATTGACACGAGTTCATGTATATTATATTTAGCCATTGCATTTTTGTAGCCAATGACGGAAAATGCACGCGATGTGACTCAGATCGCGTCAGAACGATTATGGGCACGCAGTTTTGCCATTCCCAAAGTTAGCAGCTTCGTGCGCTGTTGTCGAACACTCACTAATATACCAGGGTGCCCCCCCCAAACTTGATGGATAACACCCCTCCCCCGCCAAGGAAAGGTATTTTAAAAGAAAATGTCATTGTAATAAGAGTTTTATTACAAATAAGCTAAAGTTAAAATAGTACAGTTTGCAAATAAATCCTCATTTGAAATTAAACAAATAAATAAATAAAAAAAAGCTACTCTCCCTGTCATGTCTGTCGACGACCGTGATTCGTCCTTTGAATATTTGAATTCCTAAAACTAATAGTTCCTTGAAAATGCTATGTTTGCTTCCATTCTTCACCAACAAACCCATGGACTTTTATAAATATTCAATTTTTTAATGCAACTTAGTTATAATTTTTCATACTTTCCCAAAGTTTTTTTTGCCAACCCCCCCAAAATTTTAACCATAGACGTCCGCAGGGCGATTACAATGGGGGACCGCTATACCGGGGGATATGAAGTATCCACAGTAAAATAAATCTATAACGTCTCTGTCTAGACTGAAATCACTCCTACATGTAGTTTTATGTTAGTGTATTTTGTTTTATAACACATCATTTTTTCACTGTCTTTTTTCATCTTTTAATTTTTCCGAATTTGGCTTCTTTTGTAAACTAATAGGGGGGGGGGGCAAGGTCCCTCTGGTTCCTTCTCGTACGCACGCCTATGCTTCTAATATATATTTATATTACATATTGGGCCTACTCCGGTATAGTGTTGACAACTTTTAATCTACAATTTATTATGTGTATGGAGACATTAAAGAATTGGTTATACGGACTGCAATAAACAGGACGTTAACGTGGTTGTGTCCTGTAATGTTATTTAATTGTTCAAGGTTAAACAATAATGAATGTACATCCATTCTATATTATTTTTTAGATACACTCAGTTTTGTATCAAACTGCGAAGGATGCCATCGTTAAATCATCCACTTTCAAGTTGGACTATGCAAATCATAGGCGTAACTTGGGAGGGACAAGGGGGCACTCGCCCCCCCCAATGTTTCGAACATTTAAAAAAAAATTTTCCAGTTTATAAATCAAAACTAACAAATAGTCGTCAAACAGGAGACAGTTTCTATGCTTGCGAGCACAGTAAGCACTATTCATCAACGTCTGTACTGTTATCAGACGACTAGTTGCCATAAATTTATTATTCTTATTTCTTTCGAACAAACTTGTAAGGGGAATGTTTGACAGATTTGAATTATATACGTATAAACGCTAGAGGCCTAGTTAACAGGAATACAATGCGTGTCTTTTACACAAACAGACTTGTTTTGGAACACCGCAAGAGGTCGATGGCTTTGTTCACGACTCTTAAAAGACAGTCGTTTGGATACAAGTGCGGTTACTCTGTCGTGTACGTAGTCCGTTAAAGTACACATCGCTTGTCTCTTTCTTAATCCGTGATTGTTTTGGTTTTTTGTGTTGATAAGTGCTGGAAAATGGGAGATAAGAAACGCAAAGGAGTAACACGGCTTAATTTCTTTGAAAATTGCCTGACTAGCAATTTGAAAATTTCTTTGTGTTGTGACTGATTCGGCTCAGTGCTACTACTGCCGAGTATTTTGTGACTGTGTGCCTAAGGGAGAGGATGCGTTTACAAAAACTGGGTATAAGAAGTGGAAGAACTGAAATTGTTTATGTTTATAGGCCTACAGTATATCTGTTCTAGGTAAACATAACTGGAAGTACAACTTATGAAGAAAGGTTTGTTGATCATTAAAAAATGAAATTGTCTCTCGTTTACTAAGAATTATTACTAAACTTTCTAATTTTCTATATGATATATTTTATTTATTTTATTATATAGATGGTCTCACTACACACTTGAATTTATGAAGCTTTACCCCCCCCCCCAAGTTAGAGTCCATACTCGTAAGGAATCAGTCTTCTGCAACTACCCTCACAGATGGTGAAGACCAATAGGCTATCTATTCGGCACCGCTTACAAGCAGATGTGCCACAGCCTCGGGTATCAAATCCGGTTGCGCTGGATCATCCTGTTGGTTCCGGTTCGTCTTCATGCGTCACATGAATGACACAACACAGCAGCACACCCACCCGTTGCTACGTGAGGCCTTATTACAGTGGACAGACCAAAACAGCTGGTACCACAGGTCGGCTACGACGTGCCACAAACAGACTACGCGTCATATAATACCCTGTCAACATTACGTTTAAATATAATTTCTGTTGACACATATTTAGTAATCGCCCCAATGATAGCGTTTTCAAATCTAATGTGGGCCTGTCGTAATTTTAAATGTTCAAAACTATTCTAGCACTAATGCGAACGAATAACATTACAGATCCATTACAGACCCGAACGAATAACGTTACAGACCCATCTCTTTCTCTGGGTTGTTTAATCAGGGGAGTCCATTGGGGGGGGGGGTGATCGTTTTAATGACAGTGAAAGTGACCGATAACTAACCTTGCTTCTTTGTGGCATCATGATAACTTTGCATAGGGTGAATCAGAAATTGACTACATTCAGACGCTAATCGCTACTACTCATTTCACTAGCAATATACGACATTACAGTTTCCACGAGTCTAACGTAAACAATCGCTGGGCGGTCTAGACTAGCTTGGCAGTTAACACATCGTATTTATTGATTACAGAGTACCGTCTTTCATTGTTTGAGCGCTGGCTGGCTAACTACTTTAGTCATGTCACTAACCTCTCGCCGCTATTTTCGGAGTGTTAACTTCCATTTCAAAGGAAGTGCGCGGGAATCGTGTTACAATTTTAATCTGTTTTTAATGGGGGGAGGGGGACTCTGTTTAAAAATTTAAATTAACATAAACTTCTCGCATTTTATTCTTTGTAACCCCTCTTAAATGCCGTAAAAAATTAATGTAAATTATAAGGTAAAACATTTTGTTCGCGTTCATACGTGCACCAGTTTAATGTTTTAGAGCGGCCGATCGACAGAACGAGTTGAAAATCGGATGGTTGGCCGATAGGAGTACCTGGCGTTTGGTTATATTACACGACGGTTGAGATATTTCCGTATCATATCAGTAAAATATACAGACATATTATAACATGGTGCCAACCCCCTAAGCTTGATGACTCACCCCCCCCCCCAGGCAAGGTATTTAAAATTAAAAGAAAATGTCAATGGAGTAATCGTTTTATTACAAATAAGCTGAAGCTAAAAATAATATAGTTTCCAATAAATTCTCACTTAAATACATAAATAAATAAATCTAATGAAATCTATAATTAAAATGCTGTGATTGCTTTCATTCTTCACAAACAAACCGTGCACTTTTATAAACATTCAATTTTTTATTGCAACGTAGTTATAATTTTTCTACATTTCCCAAAGTTTTTTGTCCCCCTCCCCAAATTTCAGTGACGCAGTCTGCGTTACGACTCCCCCTTAAAATGCTGTGATTGCTTTCGTTCTTCACAAACAAACCATGCACTTTTATAAACATTCAATTTTTTATTGCAACGTAGTTATAATTTTTCTACATTTCCCAAAGTTTTTTGCCCCCCCCCCCAAATTGCAGTGACGCAGTCTGCGTTACGACTCCCCCCCCCCCTGTAGACACCTCTGTTGTATAGTTTATTAATGCAGTAAAATCTCGACTGTCCGAAATAATGAGTGCGGCAAGACTTCGAATAACCAGGGTGTTGTACGAGGGTCAGTTGAAAAGTTTGCGGAGCGACAGCTATAGCTCAGTAGTAGAACTAAAATCTTTCGTGTGCTGCAAGACGTATATTTCGCGTGAACACCTGTTAATTTCCAGATATATCTGTCAATTTATTCGCTCTTTACCAGCTGTTAACAAATGTTATCTGATAACAAATGTCTCTATGCCCATGGGTAATTGTTTAAATTAGGGAGCGTATACCAGTGATTTTGCAAAAGCTTTCCGTACCTCAATTGATATGCTTATTTCTTATATATTTCAGCCCGTATACGTACTTGTTTTACAAGGGCAGTTCTCCTTTCAATTTGTGCGGAATACTTTTTGTCTTTAGTTATTATACTTCCTAAGTAACAGAACTGTTTAAGCTGTTGGATTTCTTCAAAATATGCCTGCCGGTTCATCGAGAGCCACGTTTCATGAAAGACAGACGCGTCAAACAGCAACATCTTATGACATGTGATTGACGTGTCTGAATCGTTCTTGAAACGCTCGCAGTTTAATAATAATACCAGCTGTCGGCGTAATATTTCAACTTCGTATTTGAAATCATATTTGTTAATGTTACAGAAAGTAAAAATCCCAGCGATTACCTGTATAAGACGTCTCAAGTCCCCCCCCCCCCCCGTCATCGTGAGTAACAAAGGGAGCATCCGAAAGTAAAGTTTGTGTCGCTGGCAAAAGTTGGGACAGAAAAGTTTGAGAAGTTTTCCAATGTCCTGTTTGAATAAATCGTAAACTTTTTACATTAACAGAAAGAACGAGTTTTGAGAAAGACATTGCGTATTTTCTGATTTCTCTTACGTTTTCTGGTATATTGAATTTGTTGCTGTGCCATTTCTCTAATGGTTTTATCAGAATGTTGCTTCCAGCGAGGTAAAAAAAAAACTTAATCACAAGCGACATAAAAATAATTCACGTCTCTAAATTATTTTTTTAAAGAATAGCTTCACGAGTTTTTTATGACGGTTATTTTCTATCTGAGGCAAAAGTGGAAATTGTAAGCATGAAAGTGATCATACGATTACTCTAAATTATTTTTTTAAAGAATAGCTTCACGAGTTTTTTTATGACGGTTATTTTCTATCTGAGCCAAAAGTGGAAATTGTAAGCATGAAAGTGATCATACGATTACATTCTATTATCACAAAACCTAATTGAGATAGATTTTGTTCATGTAATACTTTTTTTTATATAAACCGAACACAGAACCTGTTCAGCAGCTGAGAAGTTATCAGTCCTTTATTATTCGATCGACCAAAAATAAATTAATCATTTCACAGGTGATTTCCATTGTTAAATTTAAGAAGCCCGGTGGTCTTCGTAACCTTGAATGACTGATTTTAATTTTCATCTGCTTGCAAAATACAAGTATTCAGACGACAGGTCAAGTCTGTTTATCGCACCTGCTTTCCACATGCGCGACAAGTTCTCGTCCCAGATTTGTTGTAGGCTACGTGTTTACAGTCTGTGCGTTGATGCGTAATTAGACTAATACAGCAGTAGGCCTATGCTAACTTCGCTCCTTCTTGATATGCTCGTCAAACGTCACAAAATCCTACAATTTTTGTATGACAATAGCATGTTGATGTGGTGGTCATGATTCTTGATCATCACATGAAGGAAGAGACTTTGGTTCGATTTTATTTCCTCACAAAGTTCCTGTCATAAGTTTTGAGGGTTCAACAACAGAGTGTTAATTACATTGGCAGAAGCATCATAACTTAAAACTTTCACTTGCACACAAAAATCTGACATATTTACTTATTGGTACTGCTTGCTTTAGTGTGGCATTGTGCTTGTGAAAAATTTCCTCCCACATGCCAATTCAATAATACGAAAGAGCGGTTGTCAGGCACGGATCTTGCTTTCTTCGGAATCCACATAACGAACGTACAGGGATAGTTGTTCTATCCCGGCAATATCCGTGTCGTCGGCATGAACGGCGAAACGCTTTCACCTGGTTATTCTTTCAACAAATTGTTCACTTAAGTTGAACAATCTGATTTTGAATGGCGGGACTTGTAAACTGCGGATTCATAGGACCACTTTCAAGGTGTTTTTCTAAAACAACTCTCCAGATTACGTACGAAATCTCAAAAGAGCACGAAAATTACCGTCATTAGTCTGAATCTCGTGTGACATGAAATTGCCAGAGTCGTGTTTTCCACGAATCTAATTCTTGCTTACGACAATGAAACACTATTGACCTTAGAACGTTTCGATTTTCAGCATCCGGACGACCTTGGTCCAAGTTCAGATCCAAGGCCAATCAAGATTGCCGTTTTGCCTCGGCTACTTTCAAAACGTTATCAGCATATTCAACATTTCTTTGATGGTAAGATGTCTATGTATGATGGGGAAAATCTTCCAAGGCATTCTTCCAGTTGCTATGGGAACGGATCACCAGACGTCCAAGATACTGATGACTACCTTTACCGGCAGTATGCCGAGAGAAAAGAACACAACGCCTACAGGAAGCCATTGGAGATGTTTCTAATACGCCAGCCAGGAGAACTTGAGATACCACGTTTTTTGAAACATTATTACGGCGGGAAAACAATTTTCTCAATAGACTTTCACTCGAAAAGTCGTCTATACTTAGTCTATCTACATCATCATCATCAGCCGTGGCTCTACAACCCTTGGTGGGTTTCGGCCTGCTGCAAGAGTCGATTCCATTCCTTCTTATTGCGTTCCGTGGCTCTCCAGTTTCTTGTGTTCAGCTTTCCGAGGTGCTCCTCTATCTGGTCTCTGAATCTTCTTCGGGGTCTTCCCCTTTTTCTACTACCCATTGGTTTCTGGTAGATAGCCTATCTACATACCGCCCGATATCCCACTCGTTAGTAACAACCGTATGTGCCGCAACAAGATTGCCTTGAAAGTTCTGGACGGGAATCAAACTTGAACAACCAATTTCCGATATCTCCTTTTTCTGTACAAAAATAAACAGCGA
This sequence comes from Magicicada septendecula, assembly GCA_034769895.1. NCBI lineage: Eukaryota > Metazoa > Arthropoda > Insecta > Hemiptera > Cicadidae > Magicicada > Magicicada septendecula. The sequence goes on along the minus strand of CM068369.1, from coordinate 91,172,746 downwards.
CAGTTGCTATTCTCCTGACCGTTTCATTTTGGTGCACGTGTTATTTAGACTGTAAGTGTAACTGTTATTTGACGTACTGACCCGTGATACACGTACATAGGAACGCGACTCAGAAAACACTGGCGAGTTTTAAGTATTACCTTTAATTCAATTTGGTTGAAAGTCGTATGAATAACCCACTTTGATCCTTTCTGACATTCACGCATAACACTACAAGAATACACGGGAACAGAGAATGATAACAAAGCTTTGATGTTGACTTCTCTCTCTCTTTCTGACACATTGTATGTAATATCTCTCTCTAATCTACCTCGTTTTCAAGCATGAAATTAGCGTAGTATTACATCACTGATAACAACACTCTTGTAAGCAAGGCATGAAGTTTATAAATGTCACTGATATACTAGGGACAATCATGCAGACTGTTGAGATTAAACAAAATTACGTGTAAATGTTGTTCACAAATGCATTTGTATCTGGACTTACATAAAGAGCACAATATTGCTGTTTTTAGCTGAGTGGAAAATTTCTGGGGGGGGGGGGTGAACTCCCTCTGCCTACGCCCATAGTGACACCAATCAACATTACATTTGGCATGCTCCGGTCTTTCCTACATCCCTGTAGGTTTCTGAATGACGAAAATGTATTTGTCCATGGAGTTTCTGTAATCACCGCGTTAGTGTTTAACGGTTACGTGGGTTCATCAAAGCAAGACATGTACGAGGGTCATCTCAAAAGTAAGTCCCTGATTTAGGAAAAATAAAGAAAACAGTATAGGCCTACATTAAAAAGGAAATTATACTTTTATTCAATAACATGTACTTATTTCTCAATATAACCTCCAGCCTTGTCAGTACACTTCCTGTAGAGTAAAAACAGTTTTTCAGTTCCTTCTCTGAACCACTGAGTGCCCAAATTTCGGAGCCAGGCGTCAACCGCCTGTTTCACTTCCTTATCCGTTTCGAAACGTTGCCCTCCCAGGCGTTCTTTGAGATGGGGGAAAAATATGGAAATCGCTCGGAACTAAATCGGGTGAATATGAAGGATGGTCGAAAATCTCTCTCCGAAAGGACTCCAACAAATTCAGCGTGACTCGCGAGGAACGAGGACGTGTGTTGTCGTGGAGCAGAAGAACTTTGTTGCTTAACAAACCTTTCCGTTTTCAAGAACGATGTATGCCACCAGCGGGCCATTCGCGAATGCTCATGCACTCAGGTCCGTACACAGAAACTAAGTGACGATGAATTTCAGCCGCTGATTTATTTTTTGTAGCAAAAGACCGTATCACACTACGCTCTCTGCAATCGGACACGCTACTGCTACTACAGACAACCTCTGGTAACCTGCTTGCGCCATTTCCTTTGAAAGAAAAAAAAAATAGGGAAATTTATTTTTGAGATGACCCTCGTAGATAGAATGTAAATGTAAGATTTAGGAAATATATATTTTTTGTTGAAACACGCTGGCCGTAATATACTGACTGCATTAGGGAGTGAGACGGACCGCCGATGGAAAACTATGGAAAGTGAATGAAGCAATTTGCTCCAGTGGACCGTAAATAATGAATTGTCATTTGGTGTAATTGAAACCTGTCAGCTTCAAGCTGTATAAATTGACTGTGGGGGTAGAGCAATCAGTCATTCTGATTTCATCAGTCAGTCCCTGCATCATCCGCTTTTGTTTCTGATTACAGTGGTGTAAGAATGGTGTAATGGTGTAGAGTGGTGTAAGCAAGCGTAAGGTGTTGTCTGTCATTTGCGATTTTCCCGATTTAAAAAATTGACGTTGTACAATTACGTGACTGACATTTATTGATACGAAATGTAGTGTCGTGTGTAGTGTAGTGTCGTGTGGAATGCTCGACACAGTTGTCAATACACGTCCTGGTAGTCATGCAAATATTGTGTGTGTGTGTGTGTGTGTGTGTGTTGGGGGGTTGACAGTAACTCAAAGCATAACGTAGATGTTTCAAGCCATCCCCGGCTCTCCATCGAGCTGGAGGTCTGTTGTTCTGAACGCTGACCAGTCGCTCTTGACAATGTTATGGTCAGTACCCTTGGTTTGAGACGTGCCGCGGGTTCCGGAAATATCTACAGTCTAGGATTTAAGACCAGGTAGCAGCAACCGGCCCCATCGCTCAAGGGCGGACACAGAGCCGGAACCCCACAGACCAACCTCGAGTCCAACCCGATACATCGGGAGTGAACCCAAGCCAGACTCGGGTCCATCTCCGATGTCAGTCGTGGAGCAGACAGGGTGTGCCCTATCCACGGGCCTCCGAAGAGTTGATATGGCGGGCTAGGAGTAAACTCCTGACACGAGCCCCATCAACCACGGGTCGGTCACCCATTCTCGGGGACCTACCATTAGCGACGTACTACCAACTTAGGAATGACAGCAAGAAGCGGAACCATATATATGCCTATGTAAATGGTTCGCAAGAATCGGAAATCAAAAATACAGAGAAAAAATATGAAAAATAAAAGGGCCATACATAGAGAATCCTAGAAAAAACCTGTTCTAAAAATACTGGAAGACAGTGATATTTTTTAGCACCGTATAAAGACAATGATCTGGCCACCACCATCCGACTACATAGATTGCAATGGGCAGGTCACATCATTAGGATGGAAGGCAACCGAATACCTAGGAAGGTACTGTTTAATCAAGGGTAGAAGGCCTGTCGGAAGACCCAAGACACACTGGATTGACGCAGTGGCGAGGGATGCTGATAATTTACTTAAAATAAAACGATGGACATCGATCGCCAAGGACAGGGAAAAATGGAGGCGGATGATTATGTAGGCTAAGGTTTGACTTCGAACTGTGACGCCATAGAAGAAGAAGAAAAATACTGGAAAGAAAAGGGGCAACTGAGTTAGATAAGTAAATTAACGCGGAATAAATTAGGTTATAAAATACGCGTGGCAAATTAAAATAGTAGTGAAAATATGTCCTAAATCATCTTTTAGTATCACGTTTTGGATTATAGGCCTATATACTATAATATGTTATAGTACATATATATGACAAAACAACGTGAAGACATTTCCACATGTTATTTGGAGACATGATCATTGCGATTGTTATATCTGTAAACAGGTACACAATAATCGTCACGCAGAAGAGTTACATGCGGTCTGAGAAAAACTTGAGTAACTTATTAAGTTGTTAACAAAAACTTAAGAGGAGTTAGGGAGTCGTCGAGTTGTGAAGGGTTGAAGGGGTGGTGTAGCCGTGGCAGTCTGCACAGTTTTTGTTACCACGTCATTTAAAGTGGTAAAGCTAGTACTTCAAAGTGTATACAACAAGCAACACTACATAAACTTCAAGGAAAACAAATCTCTCTCCTTTCCTACCTTCCGCTTTTACAGTTTTTTCCCTCTTCATCAATCTTAAGCACCCCTGTTCCCACCACCCTGGTGCACGGTTTTTTCCTGTCAGTCGTAAACGTACTTTCGTCGTGAAAATATTTGCTTTCTTGATTCCGTTAATTAAAACACGAAATAGAACAATTTAATTAATCTCTTCAGTACCCACTCGTATTCAGCAGCGAGAATACAATTCACGATCGGAATGAAGAAAGAACGCGTAGGCCTAATTTATAAAACTCGGGTGTTGTGTATTGTTTTAAACATCACAGGCGTTAATGTCTTTCGCTCGGCTGCGTCATTTAATTTTCAATAGAATAGAGTTGATAGTCTACTTCCGTTCCCTGAAAGATCTTCCGTCCTTTCAGGATTAAGCACGTGTGCCTGTAAAAGTCTCGTATTACCTTTCGCGGTGTATTCTTTCTGCAGACTTAGGCATTACGTGATTAGTATACGCAGCTAGTGGTGGGCGTTTTTGTTGTTTTTGGAAAACGAAAACGAACTGTTCTTTAAAAAAAAAAACTTTTTAAAAACAGTTGGAAAAAACAGGTTGAATTAATAAACTGTTGTTATTTACATTTACCGATGTTACCATTATGTTGTTAAAAACGTTTTGACCATTTCAATAACTGTTCATTTTAGTGTTTTTCTTAAATGGATGGTTATGTAACTTAAACAATGGCATTAAGCCCATGTTTCTCTTATTTACCATTATCTTAAAAGGGATTTTTGTTTTAAATTGTTTCATCAAAACTCATGGGGAATATCTGAATAATATTTTTATAGTAACTGAAATAAAACTGAATATAGCCTAATTCTGCGCTAAACAGAACGAGGACAGTACGATAATCGAACGCAAGTCAACGAACGTTGCAGTAAAAACGAACAGTTTACTCGTCACAGTTCAACAAACGTTGCAATGAAAACGAACAGTTTCCTTTTAACAGCTCAACAAACGTTGCAATGAAAACGAACAGTTTACAGCACACAGTTCAATAAAAACAGTTTGAGCCAAACAGCTCAACGCAAGTTCCACTGAAAACGAACTGTTTACTCCGAACAGAGAACTGTACTGTACTAGAACAGTTGCGTTGTCAATACTGTTGTCAACACCACGTTCGTTTTTAAAACGGAGAACAGTTTGTCTCCCCGGAAAAGAACAGTTCGTTCGTTTTTTTTTTTCATAAAACTGTTTTTTCAAACAGTTGTGCTTTTTGTTCCCAGCACTATACGCAGCGGTACCGTCCATTGCAGCAATCGTTTTTCAATATAATTCTTTTCCACGGACTAAATTTTTTTTTGAGATTTGTAAGCTACACACTGTAGATGTAGTCTGTGGTAACCAAATACAGGTATACCTGCTCTTGCATTTGAATCTTACAGGGGCGAACCTAGGGGGGTGATGTGGGGGATATATCCCCCCCCCCGGAAATCCGAAAATGTTAGAGCAACAATTTTAAAAAGACTGAAAATCGTTGTATTTTTCTAACAAATTTATTTAACATTATTTTACATGGTGTAAAATTTATACCATAACCCTGTTGGATACATTTATTTATATCCACAGCAGTTATATACTGTACATGCTGGTAACCCTCACTTTCTTCACTTTAAAGTTCTCTTTATATTCCACAGAAAGGCATTATTAGGCTTGCAAGACAAACTGGAAACCTATGCGATGTATGTTTTTAATTTATTTTAATGAAATTAGTGAATTACATGTATTATTTGCCTATTAGTTTTAATTTTTGGTTTGATTTTCATTATAACATGAGAAAAACAATACTCTAAGACAACGATATGTGGTTGAACAAATCCCCCACCCCCTCTGAAATAAAATCCTACGTTCGCCCCTGGAATCTTAGATATGACATTTAATGGAGAAGACGGAACGTTAACATTCCCTATTTTGCTGTGGAACAATGTAAGATGAACAGGAATGAATGAATATGTAGGCCTATACGGACAAACGAATAGACAATGCTGAGTATTTGGGTAAACATGTTTTGCAGATCCGTAGGTTAGGCGTAAGCCTAATTTCACATTCGTCATGTGTTTGTATACCGTGACGTGTGTGTGTGGCAAACACGTTTTTCTGTGTTATTTCATTAGACGCCGTGTTTGTGTGTGTGTGTTTATGAAGACACCGAAATTATCGTTGGCGCGCGTCGATATTTGCACGGCGCTGATAGGCGCGGGAAATAAACAAATGCTCACTGCACGGTGGCATTTATAAATAGTGAAACGACGAGACGGCGAAGGTTAGGGGTTCCGTCCGAGCGACAGTGGAAGATGACGTTCGTATCGCGAATGTTGAGGAATGCATGCAGCGGCTAAACACTCCCACGGCCGAGAGGGGGAGAAAGTCTGTAAATGTGTTCGCTTTGCTACCATTTGTTAGCAGTCGTTTTGTGTGGTGTATTCCTCCGTCCCGTAATAAGCACAAATGTCATGAAACGCCATGTCCCTGAAGCTTCCCAGAGGATAACAGTAATACCTTGGTTGCTTGTATAGGCCTACTAAAAACTCGTTTATCCGAATTTGATGGGACCGATCCCGTTTCAGATAAACAAAATTTCGTATAAACCGAAACTTCTATTTAAATAATAAAACATATGTAAGTAACTTCTATTTAAATAATAAAACATATGTAAGCACACAGTAACTTTGTTACTTACAGTGAATATGACACAATAAACTATAAAACGGCACTGCACTGTAAATTATAGTTTCTACAGTACTGGAACAGTCCTATTGCTTGTTCGTACAATAATCAATCATAGTTTTTTTGCCTAAGCTTTGAATCTCGTTTGCTGACTGCCCGATCCCGAAGTCGTTTTAGAATTTCTGCAGGGAAGTTTCAATGTTTATATTTTTCTTTACGTTACTTTATGTTTACAATATATGAACATAATACTTTATGTTCGAAAATCCCAACAAATCGATAATTCGGAGTACCCCTTATCCTAAGTAGTTCTGATTATTGACTTTCTACTTTATATCACGTGAAATCGCTCTTCTACGCTATTACATGTAGGCCTAGATTATAGCAACAGGAAAATGTTTTTGTGTATTTTTAAAATTTACTAAAAATTGTTTCGGATAAACCGGATTTTCGCATAAACGCGATTCGGATAAACGAGTTTTTAGTGTATGTAGGCTACACAAGGAGTATCGGTAAAGTAAAGGCTTACTCAACGTTATTTTTTTTTTTTTTAATTTGATTAAATGATGGTTGTATTTCTGAACAGTGAATTCATTACTGAACGCAGTTAACCCTTTCCACAGCAGTCTTTTACGAACCGTGGAACAAGTTCTGATGATAATAAACAGAAGCTAATTTAACAGTTTCAATTGTTTTCTCATTCCATGAGCTCAGTAATAACCTTCTACGTATAATCGAAATTCGATCAGCAACACTTTGAGAGTACTCTTTCGACGCCGAACAGGGGATACGGACCGTTTTAATGATTCGTATATACGAAGAGAGTAAAATTGCAAAATAATTGCTACTTGATCACGATTACGCAGTGTTGTCGTCCGTATCTACTTTAGTGATGAGTGATGTCGATGTTTTAATCCGGTTGTTCCATCACGTGTTTGTGACTGAGTTGTCTGACTTTAGATCAGATGCGACTTCACGATAGCAACGTGTCGATTGCTTGTATATAGTTTTTTTTGTGGTTAATTTTGTCGTTGATTTGCATAAATGCGACGGAACCATTTTCATGCGATTCGTGAACTACAGTACGTAAATCACTCTGGATGGATTTATTTCCTTTGCTGCTCTGTAGAAAGGCGATCTGGGACTTTCTTACCCGCGTGAAGTTGACAACTGGCTGGTCATAAGATTAGAACTCTTGGTCTATGACCGTATCACGGGACACTCTTTTAGATTGTGAAGAAGTCGATTTAATGAAAAGAGAAAAGTAATTTAATTACGGTCTGGAAGCTGTAGTTAAGAATGTATTCCGCAGCTTGAGATTAGAGAAGAGTACCGTCGTTGTAACTCCATGGCCACCTGCTTTTATTTATCCTAGGATTTTTGGGTATAATGTAATTGTAAAAAGTGTGGAAAGAAAATCCATTCAAAGTGGATTATAATAATGATTATGAAACTTTGGATTAACATTTTTAAATAATGACTTATGGAGAGTAGTGGCTTAAAAGAAGAGTTTAAAAGTTCAAAAAAATAATAAAATCAGCTTCTTACGTACCCGCAGTGTCAACTAACAATGATTTTATGTTTAATTAATAATGTTGTGTTAGCGCTTAAAATCACAAACAGAATTAACACTGTTGCACACCACTATAGAAAAATTATTCCGATTAGCGCTTTCAAGCTTCACAGCTCATCATCACATCTGAAATAACAATAATGGAACTAGACAACTTCTTTATACCCCCACTTGCCCTACAGCTCGTACACATTTTCGGGTGACTGAACTCGCTAGTTACTAATATCCAGAAAAGGCGTTTAACTTAAAGCTTGTTTACGAAAATGTGTAGGTCAATTAAAAAGAACTGAAGTTAAAATCATTTTAACAATGAAATTACCGCTGACAAAGTTATTTGTATGGTTGGTTCCATATGTTCGCGTTACCTGTCGAAAGTTGTAAAAACCTGTTGCAGTTTTTATGAAAATTTGAACGAAATTTGCATGAAGCAGATTGGCTTGCGGCACTGTTTTATGAGCTGTTATTAATTGCCCCCAACTCGGTTGCGACAAACAATTAAGCGCCGTGTCACACGTTATGTGCGAAGTAATTAATTTTTGTTGGCAAGTGAAAGACAATTACGCGATGAAGGATACGGGAAAAAAGTAGCTCAAGGCTACCTATTCACAGGACACTCGCTGCAGGTAGATAGAAACAAAGACGCAACAGGCTTTCCAAGTTTCATCCCCTTCACACCACGCCGCGTTTATCACTTCTAAATGTTATTCTATACTGTACTTCTTGGTTTCTTCTTTTCTTTTTTTTTGTTTATTCAATGTCTAGCCAAAGCTTATGAGATCAAAGCGTCCTCCGGGCACTGTTCTTTAGAGTAGGCTACAACCAACTTGGGTGCGAGTTTGTCGTGCATGAAAGAGAGAGAGAGAAAGTAGTTATGATGGCGAAGAAGGGGGAGGGGGAGACGGTTCGCGTTGTCATGGTAACCGTCGCTTAAGGGGGTGATGGGACGTCTGCCATCGATCCTATTCCCTCTCTACTACAATCCCTAAAAACATTCATCCGGGTTTCAAACGTATTAAATGCAGCTCAAAATGTATAACAATATTTTCACGTAGCCGTGAAGGCTAATCTGCATTAACAGGAAATTATGGTTGTAACGCCGTCTCCCCCCCCCTGCTCTCGTTTTGTTTGCACTTTTCCAGTTTTAGTGTACAGCGTCTGTCTAATTGTTTCAATTTGGAATCTGCTAGTCCTGTTATGGATATGAATTGATTTGTGTAGTGTTTAGCAACATACAAAGACACGGAGGCAGTAGGCGAAGGAAAATTTCGTTTGAAGCACCTGCGAACCATTGACGTTTCTTTACATCGGTTGTGGTACCGAATGGTTTCCATCAGTCCTCTTGTTTGGACGACGGAGTTCACAATATCAGTGTAGTTAATCCAATTTACAGGCTACATATGTCGTTTTTGATTACTTTATTATTACCACTGAGTAGTAGTTACGGTCATATGAAGTTACACATTTTCTAACTTCATATATTCTAAGATTTTTTTGTAACTTATATATATATATATATATATATTTGTTTTAAATAAATATAAAATCTCCTTTCTGTGCAGATATAAACGACATAAATCCAGTGTAGCCTATTAGAGGTGCACACATCATGGTACGTTGATTACTGTTTCTATATCAATATGTGTTTAACCTTGTGTGCGCGCGTGACGGTATATATTATATGCAGATACGTCTGCATATTATATATTATAGCCTACGCAGAAACGTTGCGGAATCCGGAAAAACGGCAAAATTCAATACGCATCTCAACCCCAAAATGGACACATAATGACACTAAAAAATGTAAGAATTGTCATATACGTTTTCTGTTTATCCAACGTTGAAGTGGAATAGGCTATAAAAAAAGTGATTTATTCGAAATTAATGTAATCTGTATGTAGTGTAGAATAACGATTATGTAACGTGTGCAATTAAATGAAATTTGTATCGTATAAAGTTTTATATCGCAAAAACAGAATAATTGCAAGTCCTTTCGTTGGACGAATTAATGAAAACGGAAAACAGTCGTTCGGTGAAAATTGAAAAAATTAACGCAGCTTTTTGCTGTGTCGATGAAGCCCTTCGTGTTACTTTTACCATAATTAGGAAACTTGTATAGATAACACACACACACCCTCTCTCTCTGACACGAGCGCTTGATAAGGTTAACATAACAGCATTACATTAATGTACTCGAAATGTTAGAACTGCTGCTGAATGTTGTATATCTTGCCGTGTGCTTACTCACAACTCACGGTGAATAGAATATAAATTAAGCTAACTTTATCTTTAAAAAACTGATTTTTATTGCATAACAAGTCTACAATGTACGTAAGTTTCACTGCGTGCGTGCGTGCGTGCGTGCGTGCGTGTGTGTGTGTGTGTGTGTGTGTGTGTGTGTGTGTGATAATTTAATAGTAATTTCGATTGTTTCAAACCGTCAACTCAGAAATGAAACGATTTTTATTTATTGACTGTTTACTTGCCGTACCTTAATAAATGAAAAATATTGAAATTCTGATTATGAGGATGTTTGTAGGCAGTTCAAATAGTAGCCCTATTAATTTTATTTTTTAAAGTATAGGTATGTAACATTGTTGTAAATTATGCCTACTGCACGTTGTTGCTGAATATTTATTCCATAAATAGTACTAAAACTAAATAATTATTTTTATTTAAAATAATTTTAATAAATTCATCAAGATTCAGATTATAATTCAAATTATATTGATAAATCAATAATTTTTATTGGTGTAAGTAATATGCTTAAAGCTTTTATTTGCATTCTAGCTATATATATAGTTGTAGGTGTTTGGGTACATCCGTGTGTGTGTGATGTTTATAATGCCGACGTTTCGTTCCGTGCTCCCGGAACATTTTCAAGGCGTACTGATCAGGGCGAAACAACAGTACGCCTTGAAAACGTTCCGGGATTACGCAACGAAACGGCGGCATTATAAACATCACACACACACGGATGTACCCAACATCCTACTACAACAGATATTCACCGTGAAAGCCTTCGCACGAGCATATATATATATATATATATATATATATATATATATATAGGCAGAGAAAAGTATAGGCCTAAATTATTAGATATAATTTCAAAAGACGATTACAGACAGTTATACCCGGATTTCAGCTTGAAACTGTCAAATCGCATTATACTGAGAAAGATAAAGCACCTGACTGTGGTCTGTGTGGTTATGCGTCGCAGAGACGTACCACTCGGGAATCTTGAGCTCCGAGGTACCTTCTGGCGCTCCTTGGTTTGCTCTTTAGCAGCCCTTACATCGGCTGTCTGTGCTAGCGCGAGTCACCTGGACGTATACGGTACTGGCCCAGCCCCCAGCCCCATTACCTTACCGCACGTACATAAAATGTGCGTGCAAGACGCCTGATAGTGTCGTCGTGAAGCGAATCGACGGGGGATTTTGGCGCTAGCCGAAGACTCCTGTCGAGGGCGCTCTGCAATTTATTTTTATGCATTGCGGTAAAGTATTCCAGACCGGACAGCGTAAGTAATGACCGGCAGCAGATACGCGCCGACCATCATTTTGCCCAATTTCCTTATCATAGCCGGGCTGACCAGGAGTGGAAACAGTAGGCTCAGACGAGCGTACGCTCACTTATGAACTGTCTGAGCGTGGCCTGGCGTACGCCAGGTGACCCAACGAACTAGATGTACACCGAGGTACTTCACTTTGTAGGACCAGCGCAAGTACGTTCTGCCGATGCGAAGCTGCCTCCGCGGATCTTGCCGGCGCTTTGTGAATAGACGGCTATACTCTTGGTCGCATTTAAAGTGACCTACATTCCAACTATCAGTCCAGTCCCCTAGAGAATCGAGCTGGTGCTGTAGCGCTTTCAGCGACCAAAAAAAAAAAGTTCAAGCACTCTAGGCCTATCTTGTCATTGTCGTTCTACGTATGCGACGCTTGTTGCCTAGAGGTAAAGTACTGTATCAAATTTTCAAGTTTCGTTATATGGCTGGACAACTATCATAAGTAGGTGCACGTCATAAAGTATTAAGGACGCTCAATCGGGAATTACACACAACACAAAGACAGCGCAAACAGAAGAGAAACGCTTGTTAGAAAGACAATCTTCAGCTACCAATGTTTGTTGTTTTGTTAAGGTGGAAGAGTGGGGGGTGCGTCCAGTCTAGACGAGAAGAGACGAGTTACCTCTATCCTGTGAATGCCTGTAGTAGATTGAAACCCGCTCAAAGTACCGCTTTGATTAGCAAGTTTTCGTAGAGACTGCTGTAAATATACTGATACTTCGGTTTCAAGTTACTTGTATGACTTTCTGATTTCTACAAGTAGCAGAGAGTAGAGTAAACGCGGTGTTACGGTCAGGGCTGACATGAGGTCGGTCACGTACCGTTACGGTTGTTGGTGTGCCACTCTTCTGGTTTTTGTTTTTGACGTGACGTCGTCCGGACGAATCCATTCTCTGCCAGGGTCGCCTCTGTCTTATACGCGTCACAGACAGGCTAATTCAGCGCGCACAGATCACCTTTATCCGTAAACAAAGTAAAGATTTACTTACAGAATACGAATAGTATACACCATAGTCTACTACTAACAGACTAACAATCACAACATACTACTCTACTGTCAGGAACAAACAATAATGTTGGTTCAGGGACATAGATCCACAGTTTGTATGTACGAAACGTGTTTATCGTGAATTCTTCTTCTGAGTTACCTAGGAATGAAAATGAATTACGACGAAATTCAACTAAATAATGATGTTTTATCAAAACATTCTAGGCCTACTATTTAGAATATACATATGATACACATATTCGAAAAACGTTATGAATACAGTATTAGCATCCATAGCTTGTTTAGTGACTTCAGACAGGCCTTCGACAATGTGACTAGGTGAAAATTACATAAGAGGCTAAGCTTATTAAGTATGTCTAGTAAGCTCTGCATGATTCTAAAGCGGCAGTGATTGTTCAGAGAAAGAGGACTGGCAACTTAGAAATCGGTAATGGTGTAAGACAGGCTGATGGATTATCAGCGCTTCACTCTGATACTTCAGCAGCTATTTCTAAAGTGAATGCCCATGGAAAGTTTTAAGCAGGCGAACTGACGTGTATGCTGATGATATAATTGTACTGGGCCGTAACAAAAATTCAGTAAGGGAAACATTTATAGCTACTGGAAGAACGAGTAAGAAGGTTTGGTTGACAATAAACCAGTGTAAAACAAAGAACATGTGGATCTTAAGAACAGGACATAACGAAAGAAATCCGCTGGATGTTGAAGGCTACAGCTTTGAGCAAGTAGACACAATTTCAACTGTCTAGGATCGTCGCTAAATGAAGACAACCTGAACAGCGGCAAATCAAGGATAGCAAAGGGAAACAGAGCGTGTTTCGCAAAGAAGAAACTATTGTTCTTGAGGAACCCCGAAATTTATAAAAATGTGTACTCCACAAGCTTCATACGAACAGCAGTGACTTAAGGAGAAAGATGAATACCTTGAACGATTTGAGAGAAAATTCTTGGGTAAATTTTTGGGCCAGTAGTGCAACTAGATGGCACATGCCGGATCCGCATGAATCTTGAGCTGTATGCATTGATAACGAGCGAGAGTATAGTAAAGTTTATTAAGCTAAGGTAATCATGTGGCTGGAACGTGTTGACAAAATGGAAAAGACCAGAAATACGAGAGCTATTATAGAATAAAAACCCTTAGAGTCTAGACCATGTGGATGTAGTGTGTTGAGGAGGACCTAAAGGTCATGGGGATTAGGCGATGGAGTAGTATTGCTGAGAGCGGGAGGGAATTGGTGATGGATTGTTGAGGAGGCCAAATCTCAGAGGTAGAGGAAGAAAAGAATTGTGTTTTATACTACTTTTGCTTTCTATTAGGAGCATTTCCCCCATACTCAACCTGTTCGTATTCATAAGCTGAGGTCTGTCTGAAATGACTTTTAAGAGGACTTACTAATTAACGTATGTGAACTGGATACGCACTGTAAGACAGTTCACGAAAGTAAGAGGTTTGACGAAGCTCTAGACTACGTAAGCCGCGTCGGAACGTTTAACTCTCCATTTCCGTAGCCAGTTCAGTCTAATAGTCGTCATTTTTGTAATCCTTTTTAAATGAAATTATTAATAGAGGCAAAATCACGTGTTCCATTGTGTACACGATTGGGTGCGAACGCAATGTGAGTTTAAGGAGTCAATAAATTCGAATACGATTAAATTCAGAGTGAATGGAAGTCTTGGCAGTGATGCGTGGAGGAAGAAGTAAGCGTGGATGTTTAGAGCCGACAAAACTTATTGCGATACCCGAGGCGCAGGTTTAGGTCAACTACAGAAGGCTGTGTTCTGTTTCTGACGAGTTTTCTTTGTCTCGTTATCACGCGTTTTACTTGAAGGAAGAGAGTTATTGGTAATAGGTATAGTCAATTGTCTTAGATTTCAAAGAGACAAAGTCTCGTGTGATGGATGAAACAAATGTACGAGTATGAAATAAAATCCAACCAGTAACTCTAAGCAAAGTCCTAATGACTGAGTTAATTAAGTTAACAGTTAAATAACCATTGTTTATTTATTTAATAAATGGTATAATGGAAACATTAACGAATCCTAACAAAAACTATGTTTATAGTGTTGAACACGGAACACTGCCTATCGGATCAGCGTAATTCCCCCCAAAATACGGGGTTAACCTTGTCGTCTTTGTGGCGTTCCTTGTTTCCTCCGTATTTTTGGACGTCGTTTATGCGCCGCGATCGTATTTTTAGATCGCCACTCAGTTCCATAAATTCCGGTTTTTTTTTTCGAGTGAATAGTAAGTATTTATGCAAGGGGAAACTCGTGTGTGAGTGAGGGGTGCCCCCACTGTGTGCTAAATTTGGATTGCGTACAAGTGTTGTTACCTTGTTGACCCGTCACAGCTGGTTCACTTCTTCGTTCTTCTTTCTCTATGAGTAATCGTTTGGCGTAGGCTGCTACCAGTGATTTAAAAAATATATATATACAATTTATGAGTTTCAATTCTCGTAACAGGTGGCGACTGTTTTATTAATGAGAACTAACAAATGCCATTAGAAATAGTTAAAAATTGTTGACTCTTTTAGTAAAGAACGAAATTAATTTCTACATATTACATTGTATTAGTTATAGACACCGTACTAATATTTTCAGAACGAAAACGTAACGCGTATTTTTTATGGTGATGGCGACAAAAATCGTGTTCCAGATAAGGGCTAATTCTGATTGTACTGCCTTCAAAACATGTAGAAAAGTCATTTTCCGAAAAGTGTCTGTGTGTAGAATATTTCTATGGCGAACGATAAGTGCCGCAACTTCAAACAGAATTTAATAATTTTTTGCATATGTGCCTGAATTGTAGAGGATTGGCACATATTTTGAATAGAGGAAGATCTATTGATTTTGGTGGAGATCGGTTAAGGCGAAGGGGTAGTTTACCTGCAACGTTTTGTTTTAACAAGAGTAAAGTACCTACTTAATTTTGGTAAATAAAGTATCCTGAAAAGAAGGTCATCATAATCCACTGTAGAAAGGTAGATGAAATATCTATAAATGAAAAGGTAGTTGTATGGGGAGGCGGTAATTTTCTGTAAATGAAAATGATAGTTGAAGGGGAAGGGGATAATTTTTTATGTTTACTACGTATTGGCAACAAAGAAGTAGTTTGTTGTTAAAATTCCTTCCCGCGCTGTTTGGCCGTGGTCCAGTGTTTTCTGCAAAACCAGACGTTTCGGCAGTGCCATCGACTGCCGTCATCATTGAAAATCGAGTGCGCTAACGTGACGTGGTATACGTTAGTGACCACAGTACTGTAGTTAAGGCTGAAGAAAGAAGTAGTTTTTATGGAAGTATTTCATTTCGAAAATTATTTTAAATATAAATCTTAGAACATAGAAGTCATGTTCTCCATATCGATATTCTTTTAATTATAACACTGATGTAATTAATTTCTTTGGCAGAAACTAATTATTGCTGTAACGCACGTTTGACAAAATTAAATCTGCATTATCAGACAACGAATCAAGTAATTATCGATTGTATCGGAACGTGCTTATTCTGCGCGATTTAATTGTATGAAACGTGCGTTAATTCTCGCAAGTGAAATTAATTATATTTGTGTTTCACCTGTGCTCTAACTGCAAGAAACTAATAAAAATAAAGACAGATCAATAGTGATTATTTTTTGTGTCACTATTTGCCATTTTTACATTCAGTATTTTGTACCAGATTAGACGATGCGTGGCTGTAATTCGTGCTTTAAATGGGGTACACTTCCAGTTAAATGTTACTGTTTTGGTTTGGGAGAGTTCACCAAAGAAACGATGTGTGAAATGGAAATCCTTGATGACAGGAGACGTCTTACTACTGAAATCCTTCAAAATAGACATCACGACACGACACTAATATATACAATTTTTGTATACTGCTAAATAAAATAGACAAAGAGATCATTAAACTAGTTCGTTCCTCAATGAGCTGCAGAATGCGCTCACCATTTTGAACGAAGTACATTTATTATTACATAAATTTCGATATAATATAATTTTCAAATTATGGGAAAAATTACAAAAAAATCCAATTTCTCTACAATTTCTTTAAGTAGTAGCCTATAACAAAATTGTAGAGCACACAATCATGCAATAAATGCTAAAAATTCGAAACGATCGAATTTGGTTTACAGTTCCTTTAAGTTAACACCCTATTTGATTTATACAATTTTTCCACATATTTATCTCTTTTTTTGGACCCAGGGCTCCAAAAGTTTTGAAATTTCATAAACTTAACACTAAATTCAGATGTCAGAAATTCTTTGTAATTTGATACCCCACATGGGTTACTGTGATTGTCTCATGGTTTTGACTTCCCAAATTTGACCCTTCCACCCTCCTATTTTTGGAGAGATCAATAAAAAAAACAATAGGTTTCTGTAGGATAAAAGTATGGACAACACAACGAAAATCGGTTGACGCGTTCAAAAGTTATCGTGAGACGTACCCCAAGTAGACGCATGCCAGACGGTTCATTCAAAACTGAGAACTCGCTTCGCTTCTTCAAAATCAAATCTGTTAGAAGCAAAAGTTTACTGTTAAGGGTGACTAAAATCCAAGAAGGTTAGGGAGTGCGAACGATGGAAGACACATTGGCTCCATAAGTGGCCGTGTCAGTATTATTGAATGTCTTTTAAACAAATTATCCTAATTTTTTTTTTTTTTGAGGGTTACACTATACCGGATGCCTTAAAATATTTTCTTATCGACTCCCCCCCCCCAGAGTTATAAATTTCCAGATGCGAGTGGTTGGTTGGGGCTTGATTACGTTAGTGTTTTGAGCCCCTTAGTGGTTAGAAGCAGACAACAGCGAGTTATCGCTACGAACCGTGCTGTCTGTAGTAGACACAGTGCAACT
Organism: Magicicada septendecula; assembly: GCA_034769895.1. NCBI lineage: Eukaryota > Metazoa > Arthropoda > Insecta > Hemiptera > Cicadidae > Magicicada > Magicicada septendecula. The sequence continues at coordinate 91,155,706 of CM068369.1, read as the reverse complement.
TCCCCCACCCCCGTCCCGGAATAATTTGGCAAGCCCTGCAGCTCACCGAGCAAGTTTACTATAAGCGCAACGGGCGTTTCTACCCTCCGTTTTAATACAGATTTACTTCGCCGAGTGGTACGTTCTGCGCTCCAAAGTGATTACTGTATCTTACTTGATCGTTTGTTATTCCTACTTTCTTGTTATACACATCTTTTTCGAGGAGTAGTACTTCACGTTTCAACTTGACGAGAACCTCGCGCACATAAGCCGGTACGCTGGTTGTTTAATTATGATGCTGCATTAGCGAGAACAGCAGATGTTCAACTAACGGACCACTCCCAGTTCTTTTGTTTACTTACGAATTATACTCACCAGCCAGTATTAATTGGTCCGGTCGGAATAATGGAAATGTGACATTTTGTTCCGTCTCGTGAGAAGTACTGTATGGCGAGGTGAATGAAGGGGATAAATTAAAAAGATTTGTTGAATTTATTAAGCACTCAAAAGATATAAAGTTACACAGCGGTATTATCTGCACCGGGTCAGCAGTAGCTTAAAACATATTGTTACGACGGTCCAACTGCTCGTCGTACGGTACAGTGGAAAACTAAATACAAGACACGAATTAAGTCACTAATCACCAGCTTTAATTATCACAATTAACCCGTTTGTAATTAACAACACAGTCTCTTGCAACAAATCGAATAAAAATCGTTCACACGCAGTAATAATGTCAACGAGTGTCGCACAATTATAAAACGCGTGACACTTCGCCACAATACTTCGAACCACACTGGAATAAATCGCAACTCAAACTGAAACTAAGCGTCGCTGAAGTCCTGTATTTATACCCCGCTGAGATTCCAGAATATTCCGTAATAGGCGTCTACTAGAAAACACTAGAGCGTAATTGATTGCGGCCTTATCACAGCGGGCGCGGACCGGTATGGTCTTTCGAAAAGTCTCGTTGCGGACGCGTGACAAGTGTCACGTAATCGTCCTTCGTCTCAAAGTAGCAACAATATGTACGCACACATACATTACAGTCGGCCTCCGCTGGAATAGCCGAGGAACACGTAGCAGTTTCTGTAATGTCGTAACAATATGACTTGTTGTCTCAGTTAGTAACAATCGCGTAGCAAGCGGTTCGTGATTCGATTATTGACAAGGGGCTTATTCCTTCTTGTCAATAATGTAGGCCTAATATATACGCGTAAAGTGGAGATTTATGACAAATCGACCGTATGGCATAGGTCGACGAGTAAATAAGTATCACCTTAGTCCAAGATATATTGGCTGTAACGACAATACCGTGTCTAGCGACTGTATATTGGACACGACAGTCTCTTGAATGTTGTACGACAGCCCTTCAGCGTGTACTGCGCCTATCTTTCCTGAAATACTTCCAAAATGAGAGTCTCATGATACTAACAGTCCGCAAGTTCACACCTGGCGTACATACTAACAGTGGCGTATCTAGAATTTGGTCGGGGGGGGGGGGTCCGGAGTCCGGTCGAGTTAGCTTTTTTTTTTAGCGGGGGTCCTACAGTCTATGCCGCATCCCGCATTTCGATCGCCATTTCTCCCTATCCTTCCAGTCATCATCTTCTTCAATAGCTCAATCTCTCATGCTTTTCCTAATTTCTGTTCTCCATTGTGTTGTCAGTCTTCCTTTTCTTCTCCTGTTTTGTGGTGTGTAAGTCAATGCTCTCTTTGGCCATCGCTTCTCCTCCGTCCTCATTACGTGACCGTACCGTAGCAACTGTCTGGATTCTGTTCTTTCTGCTGTTGTAAATACGCGCCCCGTTTTCCTTCTTATATCATCGTTTCTAACATGTTCCATTCTAGTTCTTAAGAAGTCCATTTCTACAGTTTCTATCAATTTTTTCTCTTTATCTGACAGTTGCCAGCATTCGCAGCCATAAGTTAAAATGGGCTCCACAATAGTTGTGTAGATTGTCAGTTTAGTTTGAAGTTTCATTTTGTTCGACCAAAGTAACGAGTTTAGCAAACGAATAGCCTTTTCCCTGTTGTATCCTATTTTTGATGTCATTTTTTGTTGTTCCATCTTCTGAAATAATGCTTACCAAATATTTGAATTCGCTGAGTCAGGTTCATACAAAAGATAAAACAAGTTAAGACTAGTCAACATTGTTATCTTTAAAGTGGCTGAAAGCTTGTTTTATTAACATCCAGAAATCAACACCATTAAAGTAAACGGTAATATCACAATAACAATACGCTTTACTGAAACATTCTTTAGAAGATACCGGCTGAATTGAGTTTCCTACATTTCATATTTCAAACATATACGCAAATTCTGTGTAATAAACCTGTTTGTATATTTAAAAAAGAGTTATTAGCTAAAAAAAAAAACAATAAAGGAACCTAAAAATTAAGAAATTAACAAAACTCGTCGACTTTTTCAACACACTGGGGGGTTGCGTTCGTGCTCCCCCTCCCACTATAAATACACCCCTGGATATAGTGTTCACAAAGTTAACGTGGAATGCTGTTACACAGAAGAAAGAAAAACAGCAATATGGAGACTAAGGAACAGAGTTACAATAACGTTTGTAAGAAGAAATTATCTCTTTATGCGGTGAATCGTTCTCACTATTTGGAAAGTCAAGGATAAAATTAATGAAGATTTTGATAAAAGGTGTCCAAACTGAATAAATTTAAATCGCATAAAAATATTTCCGTATATTATCAACGGGTTTCTATCGCTACTACTGCTAATATTATTTTATAACAGTGTGTAATAAACAGTAAAAAAGAAAGAAATATCACAAAATGAAAACAAAGAAATGGTACATAGAATATAGCAGCGGGTACCATGTTTTGGCGACCACCACTTATACCGTCCGATTTTTGGTTGCCGTTTGAAGTAGTTATAAAGGATTTTACTGGTAAATCCTCTGTTCGGAGTGCTTCCATCGTGATATTTTCCTCGCTTGACGTTTTCATCCCTGGAATCTTGGTTCGTCCTCAGAAGCTGTGATTGGCGATTGAAAGACCTAACAGCGACAGGATTTACCCGTAAGAAACTACCCATCGCTTTAAGGTTTTGAAGAGAATTTTTACTGTGGAGCATATTTAGCGTGTGTGACTGGCCACACAAGAGCCGATTTACGAGCTTACCTGATGACGGGAAAGTGTGTCTGCCTCAGTGTACGTCAAGCTCGTAATGTGGCGAGCACTTCAAGTTTCCTTAGCTGGTTTACCATTTAAGACGAAGTAGAAGTCTTTGGAGACGTGATAACTCCCCACAACGAGATAAATTTGTGAATGATGTTCTTCCTTTTGCCCAGCTTTGAATAATTGCAATCTCTCGCTATAGATCTGTGCCTGATTTTAATAAAAATAGAACCGATGTAAATCACAAACGTTTAGTGAAAATACGGTGGGAGTCAGTCGACAGTAGGGTATTCGGCCGTACCGTGTGCTTTATCTATGTTTTATCAGTTTCTGATGGAAGAAAAGGAGGTTCTGTCCTATCTCGCACGCAGTGTCTGCACGTATATATATAATAATAGTACGTATATTGTGTACAAATCTCTCTATCTTTCACACGTGTGTGTATGGAGAGGGGGGCCGCGCGCATGACTAAAGAGACAAAGAGACGGGGGAGGTAGGATAGAGAGAAAGAGAGAGAGAGATTAAATAATTGCACCTTGGGTAAACAGTTTGATCTTGTTCTCCTGAATAATGAAATGCAAAAAAAATCGTGCTGTGGGTGGGATACTTTTATGTGTATCAGCTTGTGTTGTTGAGACGCATTCTAGTAGTGTATTGTAATAAATTTCAGTAGGCCTACTCGTTATATTGTAGGTATCGTCAGATCGTTGTTTCTTCTAATTTATCTGGCACTGTAAACCGTCTCAGTGGATACATAATTGTGAGCGAGCAATTTCTCTTGCGGGTTCATTTATTCGAAATAACGAATCACCGGTTACGTATGCTGCCAGAGCTGTTGGGTTGCGCGTCGTGACACGACCCAATGGGTTCCTAGTACCGAGCCTCCGGTAGGGGCTTCTGCCTAGTGGTCCTGTCCAGACGGAATATTAATTAATTAGTTAGTGGCCGCTACAACGGCATGGTCGTATTAGGCCATCCTAGTACAGTATTTGCCGAGGCCGTTTCCAAGAATCACCTGCACGTGTTCGGTACTTGCCAAGGCCAGCTATGAGAGGGTTTGTCAGGGTCCTCGCAGCTCGGAAGTAAAATTTACGTGCAAGTCGCCTTGCGGTGTCTTCCAAGGAGCGGACACCGAGTCCTCTTCTCAAAAGTCGAGAAGGGAACCGATAGGGGGCTTTGGCCGCTAGCCGAAGACCTCATCGAGAACGCTTTGCAACTTTCTTTTATGAACGGTTGGGAGGTAACCCCAGACGGGAATAGCGTAGGTAATGATCGGCAACAGGTACGCGTTGACGATCAACTTACCCAGCTTGCGGGCCATAGCCTTGTTGACAAGTATCGGAAACAGTTGCGCGAGACGAGCGGACGCTCTCTTACGCATCGTCTCAGCGTGGGCACGCCAGGTGAGCCGACGATCAAGGTGGACACCGAGGTATTTAACCTCTCTCGACCAGGGCAAATACGTTCTACCGAGTCTCACTCGTCCTCGTGGTTCTTTCCGGCGCTTTGAGAATAGCACCGCGGAGCTCTTGGTTTCGTTGACGGCAACTTTCCAGCTTTCCGTCCACGTCGAATTCGCATCAAGTGCGGGCTGAAGTCGTGGGATAGCCCTGTCAGCGTTCCGATCGGCGGTATAGACCGCCGTGTCGACGGCAAACAGGGCCATCTGGACTCCAGGCTCTCTGGGTGCGTCGTTGACGTACACGGATAACAGAAGAGGCCCTAGCACGCTACCTTGAGGTACCCCGGCTGTAATGCGTCTCTAGGAAGAGACATGGTCATCTATTCTCACGCAGAAAGTCCTCTCCGTCAGAAAGCTAGCGATCAAGCGAAGGTAGCAATCTGGGAGCTGGATTTCCCGGAGCTTGAACAAGGGCCCGTCGTGCCAGACACTATCAAAGGCCTTCTCCACATCTAGGAAACAGGCGACAGTCTGTTCTTTCCGACAGCCGACGCCCGTGATGTATTCCAACAGTCTCATCAGCTGATGAGTGGTGGAGTGGTGGAATGCCCCACACGGAAACCGAACTGTTCGGGGACTAGTACATCGAAGTTTCGTAGATGGTCTAGGACTCTCCATTGTACAAGACGTTCGAGGACCTTTGACGTGGCTGACAGTAGACTAATGGGCCGGAGGTTGACGGGACGGGAAGCGTCCTTTCCCTGCTTCGTGATCACTATGACCGTCGCCTTTCGCCATTTCTGGGGAAAATAGGCCAGTCTTAGACACGCGTTGAACAGCACAACAAAGAAAAGTACTCCTTGGTCCGGGAGTCGAGTTAGAGCGGCATTCGAGACGCCGTCCGGGCCAGGAGCTTTTCTCGGTACGAGTTCAACGAGCCGATCTGTGACCTCTTCCCTAGTAATGGGTTCGGGCGCCGCAGTGATCGGAAGAGACAGAAAGTCTTCCACTTCGTTATCGACTTCTTCATCGAAGTCCCAGTCCATGGGCGGGTTTGGAGCGAACTGACGCTCGAAACGCGCCCAAGTACTCGGCCTTCGCCTCCGGGCGAGCCAGGATTTGACCGAAAGGTCCAGCAATGGCTGGGATACGAGGTCGGCCCCTCTTCCCTACCAACGTCGAAGGTATCCAGTAAGGGCTACTTTCGTCCGATCCGTCCCCCGCTTGGGCCACGGCGAGTTCCCAACAGCGTCTCCGGTAGGCCTGCATTTCACGACGTAAAATGCCGGTCGCCCGGTTGTACGCTGCCTTGTCGGCCGGATCACGGGTCCGCTGCCAGTGGGGCGTGACGCCAGGCTTCATCCTGGAAAACGCGTCGATCGCAGATACGACAGCCTCGTCAATCGCGACAACTGCCTCGTCGACTTGGCGGACAGTTTCGAGTGGTCCCGCCTCTGGCAATCGGCGACTTAACGCCGGGCCATAGCGGTCCCATTCTACCACCTTCCTGACATCTCTGCGTACGACGTGCTGGGTAGCGACGTGTATCAAAATGGGGAGATGATCGGACGATAGTTCCGTTAGCGCGGACACATGGACCGGGCAGTCAATTCCTTGGATCACCGCTATGTCCAAGACATCGGGAGCCGCGCGGAGTTGTGAGGGGTAGAACGTAGGTTGGGGAGGCCTAATCACTGACACCCTGCGTGAATCTGCAAACCTGCTTAAGCGCTTCCCGTTTGGGGCAGTCAATCGACTGTTCCAATCACGATGCCTACAATTCAGGTCGCCGGCCATGATGACCCTCCTGTGTGCATCGAACGCGACCGCTAGATCGGAGTGAAGGAGCTCTTTTTGCGGCTGTTTGTACGCCGCTACCAAGAGTACACCGCTCAGAGTGTTCAACATCTCCACAGCGGTAACTTCCAGGTGAGTCGTTGCAGATAAGAGGACTCGGTGATGCTCAAGACTGAGCCTCACCGCGACCGCAGTACCGCCACCAGCAGCGCTCGGCCTGTCGTTTCGATAGCACACATAGTTGGCCAGTCGTAACCGGTTCGCAGGGGTAAAGTGGGTCTCATTGAGAAGTACTACATCGGGTTTGAGTCGGGCCAGTAATTCTTGGAGTTCCTGGATTTTGTTAGCCAAACCGTTGGCGTTCCAGGAAAGAATGGAGAGGTCACGTTTGAGGACCCGACTCATAAAAGTCCTACACAAGTGGCGGCTTCCACCAAGAGCATGAACCTCTCGGTTATATCAGCAGTCTCCAAGCGGGAGCGGATGGACCTGAAGGTCTGGGCAACTTTGCGGAGGTCAAATTCCGCAAGGAAGTCTTTGACGACCTGGTAGTCGTCAGGTACGGCTTTTGAGGCAGAGTGCCCGGAGACTGTTTGCGCATAAGAGCGCCGAGACTTATCAATCGGGGGATTGGTGGAAACCAAGGGTGTTACATGGCCAGGTGTAGCGCCTCTAGCGGAGGCGCTAGGAAGAGGGACAGATGCGATTGCGTCGGTCTTTGTAACGCGATGCGCAGGCTGTCTGGACTGTGCGGCTGGGTTGGCAGGAGCCCGGGAGCGAGCGCCACGGGGCTTACGATGCCGCTTCTTTTTGCCTGCATTAGGAAACCGCGGAGGTGGGAGGTCAGGCGAGGCTGCTTCTACAGCAGGGTCGGGGTTCTCCGGTGTTGGGGAGGATTGAGTTGTTGTCTCAGACTCCACAACCGAGATGATTTCTATGGGCTGGTCTGCCTCACTTTTAGATGACGCGGTGTTACGGCGCTTTTTCGCCTGATGTGGGGCAGGGGCCTGGGAAGGAGCCTGAGTTGGAGTTGCCTGTACCTTAGGTGATTGCTTCGGGCCTTTACTACGCTTTTGTTGCTATTTACAACAGTGGCGAGAGTCACGGCAGCCGTAGCAGGAGGCGAAGGGCCTGGCTGCTCGGTGCAGGTCTGGAACCAGCTTCCGGATGCCTCGGTGGTGGCAGGGGCCCTTTTGGCTTTCGCCGCTCGAGCTCTCCCGCTTGTACACCGGGCAGGACCGATAGTTGGCGGGGTGACTTCCGCTACAGTTGATGCACCTTTTAAAAGCCGGTACGTCGCAATGGTTAGAGGGGTGAGGCAAAGAGCACCTCACGCACTCAGGAGCGTTAGAACAAGTATCGGATTTATGCCTGAAGCGTTGGCACCTGTAGCATTCAGGCAGAGCCCCGGGAGCGCGGCTTCGTTCCACTGTAACGAGGAACCCAAAAAGCCGCATTAGAGAGAGTAGGCTTGCGCCTGCCTCGCTGTTCTCCGCCATTATGCGGACAAGGGGAATTGGACGCTTTGGTCCGGCTGGGGCAAATACCCGATGAACCGAGCGAACTGGATAGCCCAGCTCGCGCAGCTCATCGAGGATTTCCTCGAGAGGTGAATCCACGTCCAAGCCTCTGAGCACGAAGGACAGAGGCTTCACGTGCTTGGGGGAGAAAGTGTGGAACTGCAGCTGGGCGGATTCCACGAACGCCATGACATTGCGATGGACGTCCATTCCGCGGACAACGATCTTGACTGTGTCGCCCCCAAGGAGCTTCAAGTCGACATTGGCCGGGGAAAGTCCGGGCGCCGCTATCAGTCGTCGGTAAAAACCGGTGACGTTGTTCACGCCGTGAACGAACACGGGCGGGATGCGACCAGTGGCCGGCGGTGCTTGGGCATCGCCGGACACAGTCGGCCCCGTGCCGGATTCGCCATCGGCGAGGACAACTTCCATGGCGGACGCCGAGGAAGAGGTAGAGGAGGACCGGTTCCGCCTCGGTTTCTTAACCGGGCACCCCCATGGCCCAACCGCCACGAAAGCGTCGGTCCCGTCACCGGGCAGCGGGACCGTCCGGGGATCAACTTGGTCCGCAGGCATAGGCGGATAACTCGGCGAGTCGCTCGAGTGGGGCAAGGCAGAGGCGAGCGACTGCGTGCTCGTTGACTCGCCCGTGCCGGGCATGGCCGTCAACGAGCGGGAGGTTCGCCGACCAGAGGCAGCCAGGCTGCCTCCGGCGGTAACCAGGGACCTAGGGTCCGGCCCGAGCCGGACCTCGAGTAGCTGAACTGGAACGCTCAGGCTGTCTAACAAGCTGGGCTAATGACCGGCTTCGTTGAATACCTCTCCTTACCAAGAGAGGTGTCCACCGGCCTCTTTACCCCGGCGATACCCAAGCTCGCTTACCACTGGTGGGGGCTCGCAAGGATTGTCCGGGGCAGCGCTACCTATGAGCCTGAGCGTCAGCGAATCAGATGCGCTGCGCAAATTAGCTCTGGCAGGCTAAAGTTCCTCTTCTGCAGGCGAGATGTTGGTCCTGAGAAGGGTCACTCGATTCGGTGGTCCTTAGCAGGCCCGATGACTAGAGTCAGCTGTTCTTGTGGTAGCTACTCGGTTCACCAGCCAGCTGAATCGTTGTCTTCTGTCTTCTTGGAGCCTGATGAATTCACAGCAAGCAGGGCAGCAGATGTAGTAGAGCTGTCCTCTTCAAACGAAGGCAGCAGGGCAGCAGCTGAACACAGGGAGAAACGTCCAAATCTTCCAGTAGAGCAGATCAGGAGAGGTGTTCTTTCCACTTGAAGAGCTGGATCAGATGAAGTGTTGTGTGAGTCTCGTGTCTGTCTGTCGTGTCTGTGTCGGTTACGTATGTGTGCATAGCAGATGTTTTTATGCGCTGCCCTTCTCTTCGACGAGCCAAAAAACACCTGCTGGAAACATCTGCCACGTATTGTTTTTGTGTTTATACAAACGGATATATTAGCATTCCGCGCGATTGGCTCAATATTCTACAAACGCTGCTAATTAAATTATTACTTACTAACGAATCTGCCGAGTTTTAAGCTTTTAGAATGTTTTCGAGTCTTAATTAAGAAGGTCGCGGCCGATACTTTGGCCCTGAATTTTGTGTAACCACTATGCCGGGTATTCGCGTAAAAACAGTCGTATCGTGTCATCTGCGCGTGGCCTTGTTCTGGTATTTTACGCGTCTTGAAAGGTTTCGTTCAGTTTTGATTTGACGCAGTTCGAAAATATGAAAGAAAAACAAGCCCATTATACGCGTAATTATTTAAGTATTTCTTCAAACCACCGCGTGTGTATTCTTACGCAATAGGCTTCGGCGCGCGTAACAATATTAGAGTCACTGGGTGGGCTACGCCCGCGGATTCCATCTTAACAATACAAGCACTCGTGTCTCTACATAAGTATATAGAGAAAGTGTTGGCGGTCCGTTTCAAAATTGACGTTGTTTGTTTATGTAGTAATGTAACTTACACGTGCGCCAAATGACACTTGAACTATTTATATCACCTCTAACATTTTACGCTTAACGTTTCTTACGAAGATAGTTTTTAACAATGTAGATTCTATGCGTTTACATGTGAAAGGCCTGTGGACGAGAATGCTGCGTCATGTCCGAGCGCGACCCACGCCCACATTTCTTCGTGTTTACAAGTTCAGAAACAAAAACTCGGACGAGTTTAATCCGCGCGACGACCACCACCAGGTGAAGAAGGTCGTACACTTGAGACGTTTTCAAAATTTATGACGTCGCACCGAAAACGTTCAGTCGTAATTTCTAAATTTATAAACAGGAACTTGATAGTAAGGAGAGTTACAGTACAGTGAAAATTTTGGCACAAACAAAATAATCGTTTCGTTCCCTTGTTATATGCAGGATATATGAAGCGAAATATTGCGTAATGCGGGAAATGCGCGTAATTGTGGTTGCATTCTTTTCAAACGATATAAGTATTTTTTCGTGTTTTTTTTTCTATTCGAACGTTTTTATGAATTCATACTATAATATGCTATACTATAGAAGCATTAATAATTGGTATTGTTTGTTATGTAATTGTTATTGTTGCGACAGTATAACTACTGTTGTAGGTTATTGTTGTAGGTTATTGTTGTAGATAACTACTGTTATGTTACGGTTAGTTGGTTACAACAATAATTCTCAGTCGGCGAGATGTGTATCGTTCAATTGGAGCCGTACAAATATTATTGTGGAAACCATTAATGTGTATGTGTGTGTGCGTTTGAGTGTATGTCTAAGGAATAGACGGGGGTCGGCGAGAAAAAAATTTGTTAGGGGTCCCCATTATCAAAAATGTTGACAAACATGGGTTAGACAGATATGACGTGGCTATGCCAGATAACCCCAAAAGCAAGCTATAAACCGTACAGAAGAGAAGTATCTGATAATTTGAAAACACCGATTGTCGAGTCTACTTTACCGTTTCCATTTTCCGGGCTATCAGGCCGTGGTCGGATGTTATTGATAGCGAACGTTTCGGCCATTCCATCGGTGTCCATCATCAGTGCTTAAAGGACTGAAACACTGACAGAGTTCTGCAGTCAGTAAATCACAGTACTTCTACAGCCTTACCCACAGTACTGTCGTTTACTGACTGTGGATGTCGTTTAAGCACTGAAGATGGCCACCGATGAAGTGGTTGAAACGTTTGCTATCAATAACATCCGACCACGGCCTGATAGCCCGGAAAATGAAAATATTAAGAACTACCGTGAAAGCCTAAGGCAACCATCTATATTAGCCTTCCGTGGGAAACAATCTATATTACTCTACAGTAATACATTCCTTTATATCTGTTCGTCAATTTTCTGATCTCAAAGCGCACATAAAGCGAATCAAGGAACAATCAAGGCAGCAGCCGGTAACAGAAGCGTACGAAGAATTGGTTTGATTGAATTTCAAAGAGCGACATAACACTTGACTGTGGACACGAAACGAACAGTTTACACGACATAGGTCCCCTTGGCTCATAGAAATTTCCGCTTCGTACGATTGAGTTTAAGATAGTTTGGCAAAAATCAGAATTTTAAGTCCGTCTGTGTAGCGTCGGGATCGTGTAGTGCAGAATGATTTTTGAGTTCTGTGCAGAAATACGCTGCGTAAACCGCATTTCATTAAAATCAACACCACTTGGATGGTAATTGATTATGATTTAGTATTGAAAGACAACAAAACACAACAAACCTAGTTAATATGTTCGCCATGAATGACACTAACGACATCGTTGAATATTTTCCCATTAAATTATCCGAGGTACTCGGACTTTTGCTCGGAAGTATTTGGACCGTTCTCTTTCCGAACTCGTTTTTTTTTCAAGCGGACTCCAAAACTGTATGATACACTGTGGGGATTTTTTTTACAGGAAAATTGTTACTTATCGCGTGTGTTAGAACCTAAAACAAACTTATAAAGATGGAAACAACCGATTTACGGACGCTCGGATCTGTGTATTGCTCAGGTAGACGTCGAGTTTACCCAAAACGCTGTAACAACACAGAAAACCGTAGGCTATACATTCTTCCAAAACTGCAAGTATTGTTGGTTAAAACGTGTGGCTTCTTGCAGTTGGTATCCAGTCAGTTATTGGGAATTAACGGTAGCTGTTGTTACTGTCAGTCTGAATGGAGACTGTTTTTACGAATTTATGCGGATAATTTAGGGTTCGGTGAGTTCTGAAATAGCGTTTGACATGCAAATGCTGCTAATAGACACAATAGATTACTTACTATTGGTTATATTGGGGGTGGTACGACGAACATCGGGTTTAGTTAATTGAATTATTAGCGCAAAACAGGAGCAGGGGGGCCCAGCTGTATCACCAGCTGTCTGTTGTATATCGACCAAATGTCCTCGTCGTGGTATTTGATACTTCCATTTCCATGACCTTGTTCACTACAAAGCCGGTTAACGCACTCGTCCCGCGCCCGCGCTCCCACCAACCGACCGACCGACGTTTGAATTAGTCAAATTCGACAACTGCGTCGTCACTCGTCCGCCGCCACCGGCGCTAGTTTTAACGCAAAACATTGTTTGTTTTCTGCTGCTGTTGGGAGTTAAGTAACAAACATGAGGACAAAATGATTGACGACTGATAGTTACAAAGGCATTAGAAAGTGGAGTAGTAGGCCTAGTACAGCAAAACGACACAGTATTTACTTTGTATAAATATGTCGCCTTGTTGATTGGTTGTCCCGTTGGACTAGGTGTCTCCCAGAATCAGTAATTTTTCTGCATTTTTGTGTTCATTTATGTACCTTTGAATAAAAGTTAAAATATGTGCACCATTTCAACAATTTCTAGATCTTTTTAGTATACAGTAATGGAATTTATTGGTAACAAGTAGTCTACTTCATTAGTACCAGGGCCTGATTTACCATTAGGCTTAGTAGGGTGTAACCTAGGGCGCAAAAATTTAAGAGACCAAAATAATAATAAAAATGGGGTTATTGTAAAGAAAATAAATAAAGAGACCAAACCCCAGTCGTGAATGGGGGTTTTCAGTGATGAAAAGTGAAAATAGTGGAATAAAATGGTACCTTAACCAGTAGTACTGACGTTTCGAGAAAATAATCAACCAAATAAGAACAGGGTGGACTGACTTTGGTGAGAAGAGATGTGTAATACAGAAAAGGAACTGCCCCTGTGTCACCAACTGCCATGACTTAACGTATCAGAAAAGTAAACATTAAACATCAAGGTTACACAAAAACTCCGCTGTGAGAAGCATGGAGAGGACTGTGCTAGAAAAAGAAGGAGAGATGAAAAACCAGCCAGTTTAGTCAGATTCTAAGCCAGACTGAAACGAGTGTTATAAATAAGGAAATAACATAGACGTGGAAGGCTATTTGGCTAGGAAAGAAGATGCACATGGTCACGAAGGCTAAAGAAGCTAAAAGACGTAAAGCGATGTCTAAATACTGTGCTACAGTGAACTGGCAGTGTTTGCTCAGACAAGTGCTAATGAAGAAGATATTAACCAGTAGATTTATCTACATACCACCATCAAATCCCTATTAAGTTGCCAGAAACATTTACATTTGGGAACCGAATGAAGAGATCATTAAAAAATAATTACAGTAGCATGACGTCTGCCACGTAACTGTCTACAATCAGTTGTAATAGACTGTTGAAAATTAAAGAAATCAAATTTTAATTGTAACAGTTATATCCGCCCTGTGATTTCGCCTAGTGCCAGTTACGACGCTTTTGGAGGTATGCGCCTCATCATCAGGTGGTTATCATTCCATAGAGGTCGTCACAATATTCAAAAGGCACTTATGAATCAAAAAATGTTTTTTATGTTCGGTGTATATTACTCAAGAGTAAATTTTCTATTAAAGCAAGAGCCCCAAGAGTTTAAGCGCATAAATAACTATGCCGTTTTAGCATTGTTTTGAATACTACTTTTAGTATCAGTGAATATAATCTACGTTACACAAACAGAAAATAAAATCTTTAGACGGCTCATTTACTAGAGTTCTTTGTTGCTGTTTTTACTGCTTCTTTGTTTGATGTACTAATTTAATTGTTTCGTTCTCAAGCAAGAACTTGTTGTGGCCTATACTGTATTCCGTTGTCCCAAGTGCATGCATTCTGTAGTGTTTGTGGCGGGATGATAAGTTTCGTCGTACTTAGAGTATCACTGGTGACCGCAATTGAAACATCCCATGCGTGACTGATACGACGTTAGATGGACGTTTCCTGTCAGGCAGACTAGAAATCGATTCGGTGACGTTAAGTGAACAGTCTAAACTAAACGAAAGACAATACTTGACGTTGGGAACCTATGGAACCTGTTAAGCCCAGGCCCAGCTTGCGCTCCGTTGTTGCTGCTGGTTCCAGTACGAGCTTGGGCACCAAGCAGGAACAGACAGAGAGGATGTTATTGTGGAGATACTTAATGCTGTGAGTGGAGAGATTTATTGTTACTATTTTGTTACAAATTGTATTTCGTGGTGTTGTTTGTTTTCTGTCCGACAATTTATCATCGGGATTCTTACGTTTCCGGCGACGATGCCAGAAGTTGAGTAAAAGCGTTTTCGTCGGCGTGGGCGGACGACGATGCGTAGTCACCGCAGAGACGTCACGTATCCTTGGTGATCCAATTTTATTATTATGCACGTTTGTTGTATTGTTGTTGTTAATATTATTGTTGCGCTGGATAAAGAGTCAGTTGTGTTGACAAACGCACGGGTAAGTGTGTAACATTATAATGGTGGCGACAGCGACATTCGACGCCAGCCGAGTATCAGTTGACTGTTACCGGCCTTGTTGCTGCTGTCCACGGCGACGTCTCTCTAAACACGATACCAATGCCAAAACCACGAGCCGTCCTCTTTTTTTCTATATGACGTGCTCGCTGCACGGGATAAATATAGACCATATATATTATAAATACAAGTGTAACTAGTTTCGTATCGGATATTATATTGTATACTTGAGCGGTAGATAGCTCGGTTGCGCCAGCACTTACTTACTAAGTACAGTTCGCCATGGAACAGGAACAATCACAGCCTCAGCCAGAAACGCAGGTACTGTAATAATTGTCAAATTATACCGTCATTCCAGTTCAGTTTTGTTTTGTTTACTGTTGAGTTTATGAACTTCGATTTGTTGTATTGTTCGATAAACGCGGTGGCAATTACTGTATAATGATGTTTATACAACAACGCGTTTGTTTCTCGTTAGTTGTACGGCCGTTGAACTGTCTTGTTGTAAACAGTGACGAATAGCTGAAACAATTCTTGTCCAATTAAACTAAATTAGCATCAAGTATAAAATATGTTCACTAATCTCTGGCGTGAAGTTTGACGGCGTGTTTTTATTAGTTGAAATAAATGTTTCGTGTTAATAAATATTAACGTTAATCGAGTTTGGAATAGTGTTTAGTTTTTCGTTATCTTCGTATGACTCGTAAGAGCTCTTTATTGTACAAGACGTCTTAGAGTTTAAAAACGTTAAATGTTTGTTTCTTAATGAAATTTTCGGCGTCACTTTATTTCATGTTAATAATATTAACATTTTAATAATTTATTAAGTTTAATAAATATTTTAATATATTAATTTTAAAAATTATTTTAATAATTTATTAATTTTAATATTATTTTAATAATTTATTTCATGGAAATAAATTATTTGCTCAAACCAATTATTGCGACTACTTTGTAGGGCGGTAAACAGTTTATTATTCGAATATTATATGAATCTTTCTTGCATTTTTTTAATTTTCGATAGTATAAATTTTTTTTATATTTTATTTTAGTACGGTGGAAGTATTTATTTTTGCTTTTTGTTAATTTGAACATTTCGCAGAACAATTTCCGCCCGATGTCATCACAGCGGTTTTTTCGCGATTTTTAGAGTTTGTAGAGTTTATAGATCAAGAAAACGAAAATTTTTAATTGTAAATACCAGCTCTAACGGTATGGAGTGGAGCTCTTAATTCGTTGTAATAATGCAACGAAATATTCATATTAATAATAAACTAAAATAGATACTGGATCTGGAAACATTCTGAACAAAATAAAAAATAATAGGTAGAGAATAAATAATATTCGATTACATGTAGTGTGAATATTTTAGGCCAATTTGGAGTATGGAATTCAGTTTTTATTTATTATAGCGTGTAGCAAATACTAATAAACACAAAATAAATTTATGGAAATATAATTAACAGTATGTAAATAATAAATAACATTAACATGCATAATATGTAAGCTTATATAATACATAAAACTATATACAGTATATATATATATATATATATTTTTTTAAAGGCTTTCTTAAAAAGGATTAAATGTCTTGTTTGAGGAGCAACATGAGCAGATTATTATTAGGCTTATTATTATTATATTACATCGTGTGACAAATTGACCAGTAATTTATTATTTCATTACGGAGTAATAACTGCGTAAATATACGCTACTTCGTACGTTTACGAAAACCCAAATTAATTCAAAAACGTTTTTAGTTAAAAAACTTAACAATACGGAATCATGAAGAAATATTTTATAAAACCTTTTACATACTAATATTTCCTTAAGACGAATAATATTAATAGTATAGTATTTATAGTAAACCTAAATAGTATTAATGTTTTGACAATTCTGTTACTATTTTTGTTACAGTCTGTTGAATTATTGATTATGCGTGATAATTCAAATGAAGTATTAAAGTTTTTTTTTTTTTTAAGAACTTCGGACTGCATGTGTTGTAACGGTCGTTCAGAGTTTGAATGGTTCAGAATTATATGGCAGTGCAAGTGTATTTTCAGTGATATATTTATTATTGGCAGTCGTGTTTTATACGTATAGTAGGGTTTATTTTTGAAAGATAATCCCATGACGCGAGGGGGTCGAAACGTTTTAATGAATTTCATCAGACTTCAGTATTAACATAACTGACGCGGTACAGTGTTTATTGATGCTTTATTTTCGGAAAGTATTAAGAACTGATTCAACGTGTAAGTTAACACAGAGATTAATGCATACGAATTCGGTGTTGATGCATTTAAATAAGATTTTTTTTTTCAATTTTATTGCTCCCTGCGTCTAATTTTTCATCGTGATCGTGAATTAGTACGGGGGTAAACCGACGCACACGAAGACTGTAAATATTTATTTCATTGATACGATGTTAATTACGTTTGGGTTGCCTGTGCTTAACGTTAGGTGTGACTATTTGCATACTTTAGAGCGGATGGTGACAGATTGATATCGTTTGATAGAAATTCTCAGTAAAAACTATACTGTTATATTGGATTAATATGGTTCAGGACAAAGAAAGCTATCACTGATACGTGTAATGTTGTACCTTCTATCGTTGTAGAAGACGCTCGACTTTTCGGTCTCTTTCATGCAGGAGTTCGATGCCGAGCTGTTAAATAGTTTTTGGTAATATTTTAAAACTACGTTGGAAAACATTTCTGCCTGAATAAATAAATATTATAATAAATAAATGAATTTTGTAGAGCGACAAATCGTTTACAACAGGCACGGAGTAATGGGAACCGGACGCAGGCCTACCGTTGATATTCACTTCACATAGTCTGTTAGTCTTTCTGTGCCTGAAGGTGGTGGTTTTTATCGCAGGTTGTTAGCATAAAGGAAAGCATTATTTTCGTTGTCGCCTGCATCAGTGAACGTTGTACCCTGTTTTGCGTGCGTTTGTTGTACGCCAGCGGTTTTTCTGTCTGGGAATACTTTGTTATGTAAGTTTTTTGTAAACGAAAGAATAGAATGAGTAAAGCTGTAACCTTCACGGTCTGAAGGTACAGCAACCAAACACTTTCCCACAACACAATATATACATACAAGCTGGTGTTTGTGTTTCGCCAGCAGCGTTTGTGTTTTAATTATTCTCAAGGACACGATGGGTTAAGTTAGTCGCATAATTGGGATGAGAGGAGTCGTCATTCTCTTGAGAACTGTGTAATTGTTACAATTAAGTGAAAGAAAACGTTTTGAAAGCGAAACTAGTGACGGACGCGTCGAGTCTTCTGCGTGCATACGCGTGTTATAAACTGTTTTATTCAACCTTCCGTGCCTTCCAGTAGTATTAATAAACCAATATTATTATTATTAGCCTTATTAATAAAATTAAAAAAAAACTATTAATTGACTAATTAAACATTGCAGAGGACCCAAATTTTGCAAAAGTGTCGGGATTATTGTGAGTTTTGAATAAAGGCTATCCATGTTGAATAGCAATCGTGTTTGTAAGAGAAACGATTCTATCACCGACTTGTAACTTTGAAACTGAGTTTAAGTCTTTAAAGTAAAGTTGAAAATTCTTTACGTCAGTTAGTCCATTTAGTCAGTTAGATGGACTGAAATGATATCACTTTTCTAGGTATAACAAAAAATGTTCTCTCTTAACAATGAAAACTCTGTAAATCTTTGTCACAAACTAAAGAGAATTCAGTTTCCATCTTCTTTGGCCTTTTTTTTCCATTTCATAGCAAAGAAACGGTCTTTTTTGCTTTGTCGCAATGTCTTGTTTTTTTTTTTTAAGTGTAGTAATCGTATATTGTAATTGTGAATCACTTTTTTGTGGTAAACCAATGCATTTGAAGACTGTAAATTTTGATATGATTAATACGATCTTATTTACGTTTGGGTTGCTGATGGTTGCCTATTAACTGTAGTTAAATTACAGTACGCGCCAGTACGTGTCAAACTTTATCTCGTAAACGGTTTCCTTACGATTAGCCGTAAGATCACTATTTGCTCGCCATGCCAGTTTAATGTTTTGACAGAGAGAGAGAGAGAGAGAGAGAGAAAGAGAGATAGAGAGACTGTGTGTGTGACAATGTATAAAACTATTCCATTAAAGTTGGCAGCGACGCTTTGGAACATTTTACGCTTTGCTGCTTCCAACAACTGTCTTTGTCTCGCGGAACTCTGTACTATACATATATAATATTTGTTGTGAACAATTTTACACTTCATTAAGTGCGTTTGTGTAAGTTATCAAAGTCTATTTATAAACTCTTAGTACTATACAGTATTATGTTTTGTCGCTTTCTAATAGCCAGAGTTATTTTGGACGCGGTCCCGTTGCATCTCGGGTTTAGAACCAGTCACGCGACCAACAAAACGTCGCCAAGCTTTTCGCACCCCCGCTCTTTCCTGTACAGTACTATGTACTTAACGCGTAAAATGAAAACGAAAATCTGTAATAAAATTCAGACAAACAGTAATTTTCATAAGAACGATTGTTTTGAAAGGTGATGTTATTTAGCACACGAACTAACAAATCATCAACGAACAATATGCCTCATCCGTTTAGCGTGACTAAGTGCGTACAATACGTGAAGACCTTAACAATTGTCAAACATGTTTTACATTTTATTGAGCTACAGGCTTTTTATCTTGCCTTATTATTATGTACTTAAAAGAATAGTTCCGACGATCGAAACAGTGGAATCTTTAGCTATTTAATTTATCAGCTTTGTTGGTAATAAGTAATATAATTGTTAAATAATAACCAATTGTTGAACCGATAAATACTCATATTACTTTGTTTTTATTACTGATCTGTTAGTTACTTTTTCCGTTGCGAGGAGTTACTTTTTACTACACTTAAACAAGGCATTGCGACAAAGCAAAAAAGACAGTTTCTTTGTTATGAAATGAAAAAAAAGGACGAAGAAGATGGAAACTGAATTGTCTTTAGTTTGTGACAAAGATTTACAGAGTTTTCATTGTTGAAAGAGAACATTTTTATTATACCTAAAAAAGTGATTTCATTTCCGTCCATCTAACTGACTAAATCTAACCGAAAAGAATTTTCGACTTTACTTTAAAGACGACTTAAACTCCGTTTTTTTTATAATTGCAAGTCGAAGATAGAAACGTTGCTGTTACAAACACGTTTGCAATTGAACATGGATAGCCTTTATTCAGAACTCACAATAATGCCTGAGACTTTTGGAAAATTTGGATACTCCGCAATGTTTAATAAGTCAATTAATAGTTTTATTTTTATTTTATTAATAAGGCTAATAATAATAATATTGGTTTATTAATACTACTGGAAGGCACGAAAGGTTGAAGACAACAGTTTATACACGCATATGCACACAGAAGACTCAAAATAATTCTTTTGTCACTAATAATTCAGCTGTTTTTTCTTCAGTAGTCTAACATATATATCGTTTGGTCTAAAATCAAAATATTTAGTCGTCCATCGGAAACTATATATACAGGCAGAAGCTACTGTTGTGTCGTCATATCCTTTCCTACGTAGACGGTGTAGTAGGGTGAACTGAAGAGGGGAGTAAGCTGTCTTATTAAAATGCCGACGAACAAATCCTTGGAAGATTAAAATTTTCTAGTCATGTCCACCACGTAAGGTGGCCGTTTTTGTGTGTTCGATTTCCCCAGGTAGGAAACATTCGTTTCTGACCTTTACAGCAGGACATAAATAAGATTATTACCCGGTATTTCTATGTAATTTACGGCGCACACACTTGGCTACCAGTTCTATTTTAACGCGTTCGTTCCATAAGAATGGGGGGCGACTTTTTGTCATTATGAAGTTTGATGTGATGAAAAACAGCTTTCAGGGCGCGCGGTGGTGGTTTTGTAGGGTCGGTTAGTGGGGAAGAATGTTGGTGGTATCGGCTTAAAAATTCCACTTCCTGCCTTGTTGCTGTCTCCTTTAAATAAATTTATACAGATTGAAAATATTTTTTGACGCTTTTTTTTTTACTATCGCGTAGAAAAGTATTTTGTTGATAATACTGTTTTCACCGAGCTACACGTTTATGCGTATGTCCCTCCTGCTTACACTTTTAATATTCGTACTGTAGGTTTACTTGTGTGGGCAAACGTCACTGTTTATCGAAACTCGGGTGCTGCTCTGAAAAATCTTGTTTTAAATTCGTGTTGTGGAAAAGTAGAATTTTGTCTCCACAACACGCCCATCGTATAATTTTTGAGGAATGCGCATTTTGTGGCGTTCGCATGGGAAAGCTACGAAGCTTCTTATTTAATAAATTTAAAACAGGGTTTCATAAAAGGAAATTTTGCTCGATAAAGTTTGAAGTGAAGGGACTTTTCAGCGTACGAGAAAATAAAGAGTCAAGCTAGTTTCTGTTGTTGAACTAATTAATTTTTCCGTGCTCAACATGTTTTCTGTCTTGCGTCTTTCGAGAGCATCGTGGTTAAACACACACAAAAAAAGAAAAATGTTGCAAACATTACGTGTGAAATAAATGCCAGGTCTCTTCATAAAACGTATTATGACGTCATCAGACTATTTGTTGTTTAAGTCACGTAAAATTATAAACACTTGTGAAAGGTTGACTTTCCGTGTGCATACGTATTCCAAGTAGCTTTTTTCTTCTAAGGAGAATGATATCAGAGAGGAAAGAAGGCTGCCTATTTGCTCATCCATAGCAATGGCGTATCTAGAATTTGGCATGGGGGGTCCGGGATCGAGTCGGCTTCATACAAAAGAAAAAACAAGTTAAGACTAATAACATTACTGTCTTTAAAGTGGCTGAAATTAGTCCCATAAAGTATGTGGTAATAGCACAATACATATACGCGTTACTGAAACATTGTTCATATTGACTGAATTGATTTTCCTATATTTCATATTTCAAACGTATACGCTAATGCTGTGTAATAAACCTTTTTGTATATTAAAATAAAATTACTACTATATTAGCGTACACAGCTGAAAAATAATAAAAAAGTATAAAAATTAACAGATTAACAAAATTCTTCACCTTTTTCGACCCTCCGGGGTCCGGTCACGTTCGTCCTCCCCCTGAACCATAGAAGGTAGTGTGGATCAGACTTCTACTAATACACGAGGTATTGATGGGCTGAGTGAGATAATAAAAGCATACTTTTTTAAGGTGCTTTTTTCAAAAGGGTTTTTAAGGGTACCAAGGAATCAAAACCCTAACCCTATTTTCGAATAGGAGCCAAGCGTTAAAATACCAGCTGATCTATTACTCCTATACGTACACGTATATTAAAAGCAGGTATTTAAATTCGTTTCTGGTGCCTCCGAGTAACGAATACGTTGAAATTTAAAGAGTACGTGTAGCAAATAAAGACAAAATGATTTAACAAAGAAGGCACTGGTTAGTAGAGTGTTTATCCTTTATGATTGCGTTAAATAGTAGACAATTTGTGACGAGATAACCATGTCAGTTGATTCATAAGGCAGCGGCAGCGGCAGTGGAGGTGGCGGTGAGAAAGAAGGAAGGGCTGTTGCCAATGACTAATGGGTCAATTGTTGGGTGTTATTGATCTAAAAAGTTTCCCATGAGGGTGCCTGTTCATTGTATAGTACGCCCGCTTCAGCTCAAGTATACGAGATTATTAAATACATAAAAGTTTCATTGTTGACATGTATAGAGCTCCTTTCTTACTGACAACCATCGTCACATAGAGTTAACTAATGATTCTTGTTCAGAATTCCCGTTATTGTCGTTATGGGAAATACCGATTTTGTAATGTTTATATTCGTTTGACATGGAAAAGGTTGCCAAATTCTAAAAATGTTTGAGTTAAATTTTATACGCCCGAAGATTCTGGTATTTTTATAATTTTAAATTTAGAAAATTTTATAAATAACCATGCTCCTACTTTCGGATGAGACGCAGAATATATGTTGACATATAGGATGATGTTGATAGGGAGGGATTATCGTGTGTTCTCATGCATATTACGTTTGTAGAGGAATATTTCATAGATAAGCTCAACGTATCAAAGTTTGTACTTATTACACGTATAAAAAATGAAGTACTAAATAATTTGATAATATAATGAAGATGGGACAAGTGCGTTCGGTGCGTTGTCGATTTGAGTTCATCTCGTGGTGATCGTTTTCCACGGTGCGCATATATGGAGTTGGAATACAACAACTAGCCATCTCGACAGAGCTAAGACTGTGTAGACGTAGTTATGCCTACAGTAATACCCTTGTGATCAACACGTAATTACGTTTTACGTAATTTTAATAAACTCTATAAATTGTCGAAATTATTGGTAATTTCGACACTTTGCCGACTCGTAAAATTTTCCGTCGTATGATATGTGACGAGTGGTGACAAACAAGTCATTATTACGTCTAAATATTGAACAACCACTGTCCCATAAAAGTTCTGTGTGAGGACTGTCATATATGGATGGAATGAATAAGTGGTGTTTCGAATTAGTGCTGGAATGTGATTGTAGTTGACGCCGGAAATGCGCGTAGCAGGGATATCCCGTCAGTCGCCAGTCGAGTAATACGCAATGGTGGCAGCTTGAAGTTACCCTTCTTTCCTTGTTTACCTTAGATACAAACTACACAAAGAACAGAGGTATTTTGAAAGGGGGGGGGTAATATATGCAATAGTCTATCGCGTACCGGCTACCGATTCCCTGAACGTTGCACGACACAAACTCCGGCAATGCTGTCATCAATTGTAGTAATGTAAAATTTAGGCGTATGTGGCGCGCGCGTGTAATCATATTTTCATGACGTAGATTGTTCTGTTAACGAAATTCCTCTTGTGGTATCCAGTATATGAAATAATTTGTTTTATGAACATATCTGTCGCACCTTAAAATAAACTGATTATTTTTTTATGTGTTTACTGTTACTGCTGACTCCCGTAAGACAGTTATAGATTAGTTATATTTTATAGGGAGGGTTGTAACTTCATTCTTTGTTTCGTTGTTTTATTCAGTCACAAGTTCTCCATTTCGTTTTCACAAAAACGTTTTGCAGCACACCCCGCTTGGCAACACCTCGACATAATAAGCGAATAGAGCATAATACTGGCCACAGTTCCTCGTCTGCCCTCTGCCTAGTCGATGCTACAAAAATGTCTCTGTTGGTGTTGCTGAGTATACCAGTTCCTGGCTGTTAATCTAGAGATTGCGGTTTCGATTTCCGGACGCATCATAAAATCGAGGTGCGTTTTTAGCCGCCAGATCGACCTTTAGCATGTAGATATGAGTACCTTGGATAACTAATCTTGGGTACTAATGGGTGGCTGAAGCGTAGTGCTGGCCACCACAATGCCTTCCTTGTATGCCGAACGGCTCACATAAAGCAGGCAGCCTTCCCTAATTCCTAGACGGCTGTGGGGGTATCCAGCCGCACCTTCAAGTGGTGGGGGATGGGCAACACCTATGGGTGGCTAGCCCGGCTCTGGAGACCGAGTGACAGCCGGTATAAGCTGTCCCTCCTCTTCTTGTCTTTGTCAAGTAGAGATTAGGGCACCCTCTTGCTCTTGGGGTGAGAAATTGCCCCTAAAGACGGATGACCCTATTGGTCAACGATGTAGGATGTGGGAGGCAAGGAGAAACCACCACATTAAAGATCCTTATGTATATCTCAACAGGGAAAACTGGTCTCTTTAGTCTGGTAAGACAGCCAGTTTATGGGAGAACACCCAGACAGAAAATCGGGCTGGACGTTAAACCTGAAGGTGCAGCCCCACCATATGTCTTACCCTGCGATATGCTACTAACATATCCAGGGGACATATTCACTACTAAATTGCCTCAAATAAGGAAACATGTTTTCCCTGTTAAAAAATACGATGTAAGCAGTCTGGATAAAGGATTTACCCGTTTGAGTTATGGTTTTTAAGCCACTGTGTAGTAATAGGATATTAGTGAATATAATATTCATACTACTATTAGCTTATATTAATAGTAATAGTATAATTACACTGTAAATTCTAGTTAGAAGTACGTTTACAGATTTAAAGTCTAGTGACGACAGTTGTGTAATTTTGTTGTTACAGGTAGCTGAAGCAGAGGCGGCTGCCACAACAGAAGCTGCTCCTGCCGCCGATAAAGAGGAGCCCAAGGTAAGTCGCACCTGCTCTCAGTTGTATCATGTCACACGACGGCCCTTGTATTATTTTTAATACGAATACCAAGGTTAAGTGTAATAAACATAGCTGTTTTCATATCAACTCTGTGTGTGTGTGTGTGTGTGTGTGTGTGTGTGTGTGTGTGTGTGTGTGTGTGTGTGTGTGTGTGTGTGTGTGATTATTTTCGCTATCATTTAAAACTGTTTTTAAATATTTATTTTGGCGCGTTCAGAGTTTTCTAAAACAAACAGGCGAGAATGTATAGGCCTAAATCTGTCCGTCATTGCCATGTTTATGTTATATAAATAGTTGAACGCGCCTCCAGCGGCGATTTAAACGGCCAGTATTTTTTACATTGTTCAACATTTCTTAAATACACGTTATTCGCGACTACTCTGTATACACATAAGAGCGTAATGGGGATGTGCGTCTTGGCATACGCACGACCTGTATTCCTATAATTATTACAAAATCAAATATTTAATGAATATTTGGCAGCGTATTATCCTCGTTGCCTTAAAAATAATTTGAAACAAAAATTTG
Organism: Magicicada septendecula; assembly: GCA_034769895.1. Classification (NCBI taxonomy): domain Eukaryota; kingdom Metazoa; phylum Arthropoda; class Insecta; order Hemiptera; family Cicadidae; genus Magicicada; species Magicicada septendecula. The sequence goes on along the minus strand of CM068369.1, from coordinate 91,130,471 downwards.
TTGAAATTGTATTTGAAAAAATACTACGATGAGAAACGAAACGATCCGGAACGTGTTGAGCTTTGTTGACAAGATCAGTGAACATTACATTCTACCGACATTTTAGGTTTTAGCGACCAGCCTGTGGCACGGTATCAGAATTTGTGATTTAGCTTCGTCAGATTATCGTGAAGAACTATACAGTTCTCGTTATTAGTAGAGTCGGTTAATGAACCATCTAATCTACGGTAAAGAAATCTATTCCACGTTAATATGAAATCAGATTAAATAGCTCAGACTTTAAAATTCAGCATTTGCTCGTGAAGCTTTTCACACAGAAATATCGTTTTACAATTTATGGTTGGTGAAAGTTACGGTCAGCGGCGGTCCAAGCCCTTTATTAGGGTGGAGCGAGAATCCCGTTGGGCGACCCTTGGTCATCACCTTTCGAATCAATTATAATTCAGTTTCTGTTAAGTAAAACACCAACTTTTCAAAAATCAATACTTTTATTGAATCAAAATGAAGTTGCTATTCATATTGCACTCTTGCTGCAACATAAACAAAATTACTATTAATTAGTATTTGGTATTTAACATTTGGATCAGTTTGAATAAGTCTAAAACTAAAAACTAATCAGATAACATAATTAAAAAAACCCTGACTAGACTAGTACTTTCGAGATTCTGCGACTTCGTTAGTTCGTTCGATCAAGGGATGGGGAGCGAGCGGATACCGTGTGGCGCGTGGCGGGGCAGTCGGTGGTGGCATGCTGGCCGAGTCCCGCGCCACGGCCGCGCCGCTAATGATATTCATAACATAATTATTTTTCATTATAGGACGTAGGTAGCTAAGAGCAAAATGTGGCAAAAAGGCGCCAACAAAATTTTATTTTTTTTTCACAATCAGATTTTGGCGCCGCTCCTCACCCGGCGCCTAGAGCGGTCGCTCCTCTCGCTCTACCCCAGGGCAGGCCCTGTATGGTTGATAAGACAGGGCCTGACAGCGCGAAGTTATTGTATCAGCTTTTGGAATAGATAACTATCATGATCAATTTAGAATGTTTAAACTGAATATTGTGCTTCTAAAACTTATAAAATGGAAGGGAGACTCTCCCCCTCTCTCTCTTCACACACACACACACACACACACACACACACACACACACACACACACACACACACACACACACACACACACACACACACACACACACACACACACACACACACACACAATAATAATAATAATATTAATAATAAAGTCTCCAATTTACATAATCGGTAATTGTTTAGGAGATGTATGGTAAGCCTTTAGCATACAAGGAATGTAGCATAGTCAGCACTACACTTAAGACACCATTATATAAGACTTACCGGGACATAACCCCCCCCCCACGCACACACACACATAGAAAATAAACAGTTCTTTCCATGGTGTTCATATAGTAGGATTGACCAAATACTTTCATCTACTTCAGCAGATGTTTAGAAGTTTTAAAACAGTTTGTTAGCAATAAGGGCTTGGATGTGCTGAATGAAGTGTTAACCATCTGACCACAGTTGTCTTGTCTCATGTTGGGCATACTTACTCTTGTCAACTCTCAAAAGTTGTCTTTTTTTTTAAATAAAGTTCGTTACTGACACAAAGGTAATGCACACACAAATCTTCTGTCGGTTCTTCATTACAAAAATGCGACTCCAAATGGTATTTAAAAAAAAATTAACCTGATACAGTAAACTTTGTTCTACTTGAATATTGACATTCATGTTAACAGGCGGTTTAATTCTTGACATGCACATTTATATAAGTACACGCACTCACTGTAGCATAAATATGTAGTATTGTACACACTTTTTACCCAAAATTCATAAATTTATCTAATATTAAATTCATGGAAAACGAAATAGCTACCCTAGAAACATCAAACAAAACAAATCTTAAAAATGTAAACAAACTTGTAATAGAAAATATCATAGTCAAAACTGAAAACGCAATTAATAATGTAGAACAAGAAAAACAAGATAAAATAAGAACAGAAGCTTCAATGGAAGTAATAAAATATATCAAAAAATATAATAACCAAAATTGTCATACTAAAAATAAAAATAAACAAAATAGCACCATTAATAACATAAAACACAAACTAACGACTAATAACCTCACTTTAACCAAAGCTGATACGAGTTGTAGTACAATAATAATTTCTCAGAAAGATTTAGACAATAAAACAGAAGAATTTATAGTTAATAATAATTGCATAACATTAAATAAAGACCCCACAAATAAATATCAAACACAAATAACAAATATACTAAAAAATAGTAACCAAATCATAAATCCTAAAGAGTCCTTTAAATATAAAATGGATAATCCTTGTGCACCAAAATTAAATTCTTTAATAAAATTACACAAAATCAATAAACCTATCAGACCTTTAATAAACGCTAGGACCGCACCAAATTATAAAATATCAAAATTACTAACACAAATATTAAAACATAAAATTGATCTTCCAGCAAAATACAATATAAAAAATAGTATCGAACTCACGGAACAACTAAAAAACTTAGAAGTAAACAGAAATCAAAATTATATTCATTCAACATATCAAACATGTATACAAACAAACATTCCTATTGATGAAACTATAAATATTATAATAAATAATCTGAAAACAAATAACGAAAGTAACACATACATTAAACAGGTAACGAATAGTTTAAAAATAATTTTAAATCAAAATTATTTTCAATACAACAACAAATTGTACTATCAAACAGATGGCCTTACTATGGGAGCCCCAACCTCCGCTATCATATCAGAAATCTTCCTACAAAAACTCGACGAACAAATAATAAATATAATAAAATTAAACGACCCATTAGGATGTTATTTTAGATACGTTGATGACACTCTGTACATTTCCCAAAACAATGGTATAAATATAAATAAAATATTCAACTCCATAAATAATTTACATTCCAAAATAAAATTCACATTAGAAGAAGAATCTAATAATAAATTAAATTATTTAGACTTAACAATATGGAAAAATGAAACAAATTTTGAATACTCAGTATACAGGAAACCTTCACAAACTGATTTAGTAATACCAAATACTTCTAATCATCCTCCCCAACACAAAATGGCAGTATTTAATTCCATGATTTACCGAATGCTTAGGATCCCATTAAATAACACAGAAAGAAGCAAAGAAAGAAATATTATCCAACAAATAGCAGTTAAAAATGGATACAAAATAAAAACTATTAATAAATTAGAAAATAAAATTAAACATAAAATCACTAATAAAATTCCCAAGACCACTACATTTAAAAATTCACCTATTAATAATAATATAAAATATACAACCTTCACTTATTACGGAAATATAACTCAAAAATTAAATAAAATATGTAAAGATACTAATTTAAAAATATCTTATAATACAGATAATATAATTTTTAATAAAATAAAACCTAAAACTAAATCCAATACTCACAACAACAAAAAATGGAATATATAAAATAGAATGTGCAGATTGCAATAAATTCTACGTGGGCCAGACAAAGAAAAAACTACTAGATTCCTTCAACACCGCAATGCATATTTAAAACCAAATATTTATAAATCTAATTTAGCCACACATTGTCTAAATAATAGCCTCCAATTTCCAAATATTGAAAATATAAAATTAATTAACATACAAAAAGGTCAAAAAATGAATATTTGGGAAAATTTTGACATTTATACATACAATAACAATAATTTATTAATTAAAGAACAAACCCAAATAAAACAAAACTATCTATTTAAAATTATAAATTTACTAAAAAATAAAAATGAATAAAATATAAATAACAAATTTTCAAATATAACCGAGAAAACAGCTGCTGAAGAAAATAAACATTAAAACAATCGTTAACTAATCGACCTAAATCGATTATCAGTTATTTTACATTCAAATCGATACAAATTCGATTATTCGTTAAATTTTTTTTACCGGTAATAGAATTATTTCGATTGTTATTAATTTACTTAGAAACCTCTGATGATACTGATATATTTCAATGAAACGTGCGTCAGGTGTTAAAAAGAATATACGAATTATACTACTTGCAGAAGAAAGAAATTGAATAACATCAATATTTATAATGACTTTACCTCAAGATATTTTCTCCTTATTTGGAACATGTTTTGGGAAGCCTTGCGTTCCCATCTTCAGCCTTCCTGACTTCGAGTCTAGTGAAGTATTTGTGTGGTGGTTGGTTGTTGTTGTGGTTTCCTGTTGGCCTCTGGTACTTTAAATTGGTATTATTGTGTGTGATTGTGGTGTATATATTAGTACTTTGTGTATTTTTGACTTTGAGTGCTTTGAAAATTGTGTCATGTTTTAATATACAAAAGGAAGGGAATATGTATAGGATCCGAAATAACAGTGAGATAAATGAGTTGATTGGTGGACAAGACCTGGTGAGGCACATAAAATCAGCTAGAATTAGATGGCTGGGACACGTATCCCGTATGAATGTTACGAGGATGCCCAAAACTATACTAAGTGGAACGATATTGGGCAAAAGAAGAAGAGGCAGGCTTCGAAGAAGATGGCAGCAGGATGTGGAGGAAGATCTGAGAAAGATGGGCATTAGGAACTGGAGACTGAGGGCAATGGACAGAGATGAGTGGAGACGGGTCGTAGCGGAAGCCAGGGCTCACCATGGGCTGTAGTGCTGGAGAGTAGTAGTAGTAGTTTAATATACAAAATACTAATATATACGCCACAATCACACACAATAATACCAATTTAAAGTACCAGAGGCAAACAGGAAACCACAACAACAACCAACCAAGACACAAATATTTCACTAGACTCAACATCAGGAAGGCTGAAGATGGGAACACAAGGCTTCCCGAAAGATGTTCCAAATAAGGAGAAAATATCTTGAGGTAAAGTCATTATGAATATTAAAAATATATATAGTACAATACTACATATTTATGCTACAGTGAGTGCGTGTACTTGTATAAGTACCCTTATAAGTATATAAGTAATGTAAGTACTCATATAGTGCCCTTTATGTGACACTAATAAAACACATACCAGACAAAGGGACCATAATGAACACTTGGGTAAATTTACAAATATACAAACATAAAACACAAAACAAAACTAATACCTGAACAAATACAAATCAATAAAAAACACGACACAATTTTCAAAGCACTCAACATAGAAAATACACAAAATACTAATATATACACCACAATCACACAATAATACCAATTTAAAGCACCAGAGACCAACAGGAAACTAAAGCAACAACCAGCCAACACACAAATACCTCACAAGGTTCAAAATTAGGAAGGCTGAAGATGGGAACGCAAGGCTTCCCGAAACATGTTCCAAATAGGGAGAAAACATCTTGAGGTAAAGTCATAAAATATATTGTATATAACTAAAACATTTAATTAGTAAACATGAAATGTTTACTAAATAATTAGTATAAATACGTGTGGCGCTCGCACGCTCGCTTTGTAATACACGTTTTTTCCTTTACTATGTTTAATTTTACATTTGGACCAATATATTACAACTGTTTCGTATGCATGTCTACAACTTACTTCATTTGTTTTGTCTTCTTCACATTGAAGTACATATTGAAATACAAATAATTTTAAACAGAATTATCACTGTTGCACACCACAATAGAAAAATTATTCCGATTAGCGCTTTCAGGTTCTCAGTTCATCGTCAGATCAGAAATGATTGGAAATTTCTGATGTGACGATGAGCTGAGAAACTTGAAAGCGCTAATCGGAATAATTTTTCTATAGTGGTTTGCAACATTGATAATTCTGTTTGTGATTATAACCAGTAACACAGTTTTCTTAATTAAACAAATAATTTTGTTGGCAGAAGGAAGAAGAAGCACCATCTGCAGCTGCTGAGGAAGAGAAGAAACCCGAAGAGAAAGCTGAAGAACAACAGCCGGCAACACCAGCACCGACACCTGCGGAAACAGTAAGTGAAGTAGTGTCTGAGGTAGTAACAGGCGGCACAACTACTGTAGTTACTTCAGTTACAACATCTGTTGAAGTGACTGAAACTGTCAGTAGCACAACTGCACCTGAACCTGAACCCACACCTGCACCTGTTGAAGAAACCGTTCAAGAACTTACACAAGCACCACAAGCAGTAGAAACAACACCTGAACCCATTTCAGAACCAGTCAAAGAGGTACAAAAACATTTATTTAAAAATTTATAAGCCAGCTGCTCAACTGACCAATACACAGATCTTTAAGAGATTTAATCTTCTTTGATATTAAAACTTCTAAACAGGTACAGATAAATTCCATGGGCACAGTATTAGAAATGAAAATACTTTTTTGTCAGTTCCTTGTAGACTATTTGTCCATAGTTTTGTGTTTAGATTCTCCTGCAGAAAAATCAGAACATAGCAGCACACATGAAACATAATCGGATTTACATAACGTAACTTTTACGGCCACGACGTCACTTCTCTCTCTCTCTCTCTCTCTCTCTCTCTCTCTCTCTCTCTCTCTCTCTCTCTCTCTCTCTCTCTCTCTCTCTCTCTCTCTCTCACACACACACACACACACACACACACACACACACACACACACACACACACACACACACACACACACACACACACACACACACACACACACACACCAGTTCATGCACGCAATATATTCACTTAAATCTCATGTTCATATATCTGCAAATGTTGCATATTTTTCTGCAAGAAGAAACAATTTATGTCTTGATTTTAATTTAAAGAATTCTAATCTGTTTAAAACAATTAATTATAACAAATGTGTAATAAAATTCGTACTAGTGTTTTGCTGTAAATAGTTTTAGTTGAAGAGAGAAAAGTGTCCCTGTTTCAATGAAATGTGTTCATCTGTTCCTGGTTGTGTTCCTAATGTAATTTTTCTACGTAATATTTTTTAAATGCAGCTTGGTGTGCAGTAATTGCTTATTATTATTATTATTATTATTGTTTTTCTGCTTAATTAATACTTTTTTTTGTTTACAGTGATAGAGCACTTACAAAGTGACAAAATGAGTTAGATTGTAATTAATTTTATTTTATATTTAATGTACATACAAAAATAATAACGACCATAGTTTGTTATAATTTTGCTGTTTATGCTTTTGTGCATTATTACTTACCTCACTTAAGATACATTTTGTAAATAGTAATACATAGAGAAAAGAGCAGGAACGCTGGCAGCTCTTAGCTGTCCAATCCAAAGCTTTATGCGAATTCAGTAAACTTCAGACTTTGCAATAGTGGTGAGAAGTTCCACTGACACCTACTCTAATTTTGGAGAACATTCTCTGCTCCTATTATAATACAAATATATTCAGTTATTATAGCATTATGATTTAAGTAATACTTTATTATAAGTTATTAATACTTACGTATTATTTATTATTATTATTTTATACTGAGTCAAGTCAGCAAGAATTCGGATTACATATCTCTGCTTTGAAGACCAAAGTGATGGTTTTTCATGAAACTGACCCCATATGAACAAAAATTATTGTAGATGGTACTGTTTGGATTAGGTAGGTCAGTAATTTTGAATATCTGTGCTGTAATGTATCTTATATTACAAACAATGATGTGGTGTAGAAGCTGCAGTTGTTCAGTCGTGTGTGGGATCATCAGGAGAACTCTAAAATCAACAAGCAAAGTAACGTTCCTGAAGTTCTACAAGGTGATGGCCCTTCCCACACTTCTCTGTGGGTCTGAGAATTGGACTTTAACAAAGTCCCAGGCCAGTCGTATTCAAGCGGCCGAAATGAGATTTCTCAGGTATCTGACAGGGTATTGCAAAAGAAATGTCGATGTATGGCAGGAATTGAATATTATAAGTATTCTTGACAGAATTGCCCAGTATTGGCTAAAATGGTTGGAACATCTTAACTAAATGGATGACTGCACTGGATCCCCAAACAATTATGGAATTACAAGCCGAAAGGGCGGAGAGGTGTGGGGCTCCAAAGAAGTGTTGGAGTGACCGGCTCTAGTCTATTTCCCTTGGGACCAGAACAAACCATTTTTGGTTTAATGCTTGTTGAAGATGATTATGATGATGATTATTTTTTTCTAGGAAAAGTTTTTTTATCAATGACTAATTAGGTGTATTTATAATTATATAATAACATGGGCAGATGTTTTCACAACACACAACACTAAAGAAAGCAATGTTGTTTACATCAAGAATGGTGAATGTGGACTGACTTTTGAGTAACCCCCATTATCAATATAAAAAATTTTGAGTTATGTTTAGATTACAACAGCTGCAAGCTTTTGTGCTCTTTCTTCTAAAAATAAATACATGCACTAATTTCCTAGCTTGCTGGTTGTAAAAATGAATGCTGAAGCATAATTTTGTATACTAATGCAGTTGTAGTGTCAAGATTTTTGCTAAAATTTGTAGTGTCTTGTAGTACTTCGTTCAAGTTGTATAGGCTTTTTGTGTTATTCAGTGTTTGTTATTTGTTGTGTGAAAGTGAAAAAAATGTTATAATATTTTATAGAAGTAGTTTTGATATTGTACACACTAACAGCAAAAAATTTGAATTTTTGTTTTGTATTTGTAGCCAATAGCTTCATAATCATCCACCTAGTGTATGGCGGCAGGGGACACTATCCATTACCTAAACTTTACTTGCTTGCTTGTCTCATCACAGCGGTCTGCTTTGGAAAGTTGTCTTGCATATGAGTTTAGTTGTGCCAGTCAGGCCCCCAGATTTTGGTGTCCTGCCACCCCTAGGCACTATTGTTAGCCCCCCCCCCAACAAGTAACTTCTATATATTCAATTCTCCTTGACTGCTGAAAACATTTACTGAAAATAGTCATTTCAACTGTAACAGCCACTTAGGTCGTTACCTAAAATTTAAAACTAGACCACTTGGCCTAGACGAAGTGAAAAATGTGCTGGAGCCCAGAGTGACAGGACTTGCAATAAAATACTCTTGTAACCAGTAACAATTTTTATTAGTGCTATTTTAATTACAGCCTTCAAAAGATTGAATCTCAGTTTGATTTACATTACAATTTAAATTATGTCAAAAGTTCAATTACAGCCTTCAAAAGATTGAATCTCAGTTTGATTTACATTACAATTTTAAATTATGTCAAAAGTTTAATTACAGCCTTCAAAAGACTGAACCCTAGTTTGATTTACATTACAAATTTAAATTATGTCAAAAGTTTATCTGGGCTTCTGGTACCCTTAATAGCATGTCTTTACATTGATATAAAATGTCAGTTAGGCTTGATCTAAAACCGGTGGAGTTGTTGTCGACTGGTTTAGTAATTGGAATGCTCCCACCTGTACTTTTGAAGAACTAACATGATATCCCGTAGACCAGTCTGCGATTATTGGTGGTGGTGGTGCTTGAAGAGTCCAGAAGTTCCAGCTAGTTCATTCTGGGCAGATGTCTCTTGGGGCTCTGTAGGCGTAGTATTTCTGTACCTGACGGCTTCAGGGAGCTTCGTGCTACACTGCTCTGCAGATGGTGACTGATGTTGGTGTCACCATCTTCGCATCCCACTCTCTCCCAGCTGTGTGGGGACCCTATAAGATTTTTGAAGAATAGCCGTCATAGAATACAGCTACCCCTACATTCTTTCGCCTTGGAACACAGACACCACACACACACTGTCACAATTTTTATCAACACTAGTTGCTCTTATTATACTAATAGACACCACAATCTGGAAATTTGTTTTATTACATTACCTTAATATAAGTTTACTTTTGTTTGGGAAATATATATATATATATATATATAATAATAATAATATATAATTATATTGTTATAATATAAGGGCAATGTAAGGATTACAAATTAAATTAAAGAATGGTTAAACACCCCACTGTTGGGTTCGCCAATTTGTTACCGTGGCCGTATAATTGTCGTATCTCTTTTATTCTTTATATATATAATTATACCTTAAGATCCACTGTTGTGAGCCAGTTTGTAACCCAATTATGTTTTTTCAGGAAATTATTTGTTATTAATTAAGTTGATTGTTTTGTGTTTCCTTAATATTTATGAAGTTGTAAGTGTTCTCTCTTAAGCACCGCAATGTCAATCTATTTATGAAGAAATAATATTTTTTGAATTGATGATATTACTCAAATGTTGATAATATCTCAATATTGGATAGTAATTAAGTACCTTCCGAAAGAATAACGTTCAACGCCAGTTAATATATTGGGTAATTCTATCGTTATTATTCAGGCCTAGTCTGCATCCAGCATTAAGAGAGGAGAATAAGATTCTTAAATAGTTTTCTCTTGGCTCGTGATTCAGCAGCTGTCCGCAAGCTAGCGCTGTGGTGTATTGTCAGCGGTTTATTATAGGTTAAGTTGTTTGAGCCTGTTGTTCCTCTTGTTTCTCCCTTTATACACTATAAGTTCCTTAAATTACACTAAATCGTTAACAAATAGAATTACTCATCAGTTTCAGGAAAGATTCTTTATTTTTTTATATTCTTTTAAAACAGATGCTTTTTCATGCCACAGATACAACACATCGATCACACAGGACTGAATCGATTAGTTATTGAATTCGGGTTTAGATGTTTTTTAAGTTTAATTATATTTTTAATTTGTTCTTAATCTCAGGGTACACGGAGTTCTTGTGACTATTAGTAAGGTCAGGAAATGCAAGTTAAGGTTACTAGGTATTACAATTTAGTCATAAAATCTTATTAAATAAAGTTCAAACATAAGCTGGTTTTTTACCGTACGTTGACAAGATACTCGTTATGGCCATGTTTCACTGAACGGTGACTGGGAGCAGAATGATGACGAAAGTCTGGAATATATCGTCCTCCAGCTTCTCAATAAAAGTTTGGTGTTGGTGTCCCAGGATGTAGTGGAAGTTTCAGATCTTGATATTCGCTAATATTCACGTTTCTGGTAGTTACAGGTCCCAATGGAATTTGTGTAGTATTAAGTCTTCGCTCGGTTATAAAAAGTGTGGTTCCGGACGTAATTTTAATTTTCTTTCTGTTCGGTTTTAAGGTATTTAATTAATTTGACTTCTCCAGGCCTTGGGTTGTCTTCATTTATTTATTGTTAATTTTCATTATTAGTCATAGGACGGTAGCAGATTAGTTAATTTATTCTTTAGAAATTTCGTTTAGTTTTATTGGTAGGTAGACTTATATTCTCTGAGTGATAGCCTCGGAAGTCGATCACTGTCCTTTTAATTAGTTACTATTTATTAATTTTGATTGATAGTAGATTTGTTCATTAGGTTTTCTTGGTTTTTTTCTAGATTTATATCAACTGAACTGTCCTCATTCATATATAACAATTGAGTCCTGAATCAACAAAATATCTCGCATTTTGTCGTCCATGACAACCAATCTTTGATCTGTTATTGGATAATATTTGTTATCCTAGAGCCGTAATTAGAAAAAATGTTCTTGCACATACTTAATAAAATACTCCCTTAATAAAGTTACGTTACATCAGATAAAACTTTCACATAATCTGTACTATAAAACAGGTTAATTACCTTCCGTCACGCTTCTTAAAATCCGAATACAGGATTACTCGAGTTTCAACACATTAAGTGTCATCATCAGATCCTCAATGAATATGGGTAAAACTACATTTGTTGATGTTTGCACATCTCGTCAAACAATAAAAACAACACATACATAGAACAAAAATATTTAAATAATTTGACACACATTAAAAACAAGATAAAACAGAATGAAACACAATACACGCGGCCGCTGCGGACCTGCGCAGGAACACAGTATACAGTAAAATTAATCGAAACCGATTTGACCTTTGATAAACTTTATCGATCTGACACAGCTAATATCTCGTTCTATATCGTTGACTCTATTAAATAGAATATTATTTTTTATATTGATTTTTCATTTAGGATGCCATCGTAATTCTCTTTAGTGGCCTTATATATCTCAAACCTTTCGAGAGTGTCCAGTTTAAGAGATTTCCTGCATTTATGTAATATGTACAAATTCTCACTAATACTTTTTATGTTGTGATCTTGTAAACTTAAATGTTCAGCGAATGTGGATCTACCTATATTTGACTTAGAGCTTGGGATGTGTTCTTTATAACGCAATTTGAACGAACGACCCGTTTGTCCTATGTAGAAATTTGAACAATCCGAACAATTAAGCCTGTATACACCAGTACCGTCGTATTCATCGAAAGACTTATTTTGATTTTTAAACTTAAGTTTGTTCTCGAGTTTATTATTTGCTTTTTTAGCCAATACTATATTTTGTTTTTTCAATTGGTTTTTTTAAAGTATGATGTAACATTTCGCCATACTCTATTGCGATATATTTTACTTTTTCTTTAGGCACGTCAATATTTATTAATCTATTTTGTTTCTTATTTATTATTTTATCTATTATGTTACTTTTATATCCATTGGCTATCGCTATGTGTTTAATAATGTCGACTTCGTTTTTATGGTCTTCTGTGGAGAGGGGCAACGATAGCAATCTATGTACCATGCTATTAAAAAATGCCATTTTGTGTGAAAAAGGGTGGTAAGACGAGGCATGAATAGCATGATCAGTGGTTGTCGGTTTCCTATAAATATTATAGTTAACTTTGTTATCTATCTTTGTTAAAGACAAATCTAAGAAATTTATTTTATTATTCTTTTCCGTTTTTAATGTAAATTGCAAATTTTTTGTTATGTTATTCAAATATTTATATATATAAATAATATATTTATTTAAATATATATATATATATATTTAAATATTTAAATTTATTAATTAATTTACGTGTACACTTTAGTAACACATAGATTAGTTTTATAACAAGTAATATACGTAGGCCTACTTTCTTTTTATAGGTTTATGTATAGACCTACATGGTTTGGTTTTATCATCAAGCATAGTCAAATCAATGAAAGTAATGTAAATTGGATAAATAGAACAAATAATTTAAGAGTGATTGAATAAGATCCCAAATTACACAAATGGTTTGATTTTTACATGGGCTTTAGTCTTGCTTTGATAAGTGAAAATTCTTCAATAAGGCCTTCGCTCCGCTCCGACCACCGCTATTGATAGGCCCAGTGTCAATACCGTGTTATTCAATGATATAATTAAAGGTTATTTCAAAACCATTTTCTTCAATTTGCCCATAATGCAAGTGCCCAATACAAATACTGTAATTAAAAAACCGAAAACATGAAATTTTAACAAATAATTTTTCACCTCGTGCCCCCCCCCCTGAGCCTGCTGCCCCTAGTGGCTTCCTAGTGGGAAATCCGGGCCTGGTACCAGTTGTTCATGTTATTGTTAATTTTCATTTCTCCCTTACTTCGTGCAGTGCTAGTGTGTGTGTTTTATGGTGCACAAACAATACAGTTAGTTTGATATACCAATTATAACAACAAATCTCATAGATTTCTATTATTTCTGTCACAGCATCATTCCTTCCTATATTCAAAATATATTTTGCCACATTTTGAAATGTGTTGTAATTTCTTTATACTACTTGTGTGTGTGTGTGTGTGTGTGTGTGTGTTTTAAGATGGGATAAACATTTGATCTAAAAAACATACACACTGTATGCCAGTTAAATATAGTTTATCCTGAATGAGTCTGCATGCGTTCATGATCCTGGATGTTAAATTATGAGTATGAAGACACAAAAACCATTGTATCGTGTATTTTGGTTAAATCAAAATTTGGTTAGGACTTTGGTGATTGGTAAAAAATCCAAGAAAGATACTGTGATTTAAGAAGTATTCTTCTTCTTCTTCAGCACTACAGCCCAATGTGAGCCCTAGCTTCCAACACCAATCTTCTCCAAAGTCTTCTGTCCATTGCCATCTCAGTGTAACCCCTCACATCCATTCTTCTGAGATCTTCTAGCACTAAAAGAAGTTTGGCATTTGTAATTCCAAAATTAAATTTACAGTCTGTATATACATCCTAAAACAGAAGCCTGTATTGAGAAACTGTGAAATAAATCATAAATTTTAAAATACGTATGAAATAATATGGATTTAGCACATTTATGTACCGGAAATATGAGTCACTTAACTGAGTAAGTATACTGTACATTAACAGTATGGATAGAAGTCACTGAGTCGGTGTAAATGGTATGATAACCATGTCAGTATCCTTTCTGAAGGGTTAGACCTCTGTTTCTTATGGGCAACAGATAGGAGAGTTCAATGAACATTGATTGAACTAGAGAGTTGATAAGATATAAACACCTCAAATAAAAACAAAAATTAAAGTTTTATAAATTTTAGTAACTGAGTAAGGTGAGGAAATGGAGTAAGCTTCCAGAACAGGTAATGTTGAATATGATAGTAAACCAGATTTGGAGTACAGCACTATGATGGTGTATAATATTCTTTAAATTGTATTTGAATACTACAGATCATTATTGTTAATTTGAATTTTTGTAATTTTTAGCCTGAACCACCAAAGGAACCAGAACCTGCTGTAGTTGCAAGTCCCCCACCTGTAGTTGAAGAGAAAACAGAAGAAGCTCCTCCTCCACTTCCAGCCAGCCCACCACCAACTGAAGCTCCTCCACCAACCCCTGTAGCACCTGCTGCTCCTGAGCAGGCTCCTGTAGAAATTCCAGAAATATCACAAGTTGAAAATGAGAGTGAGGTATTCGGAAAAACATGTTTTTAAAAATGTTAGTCAAAAATTAGTTTAAAAAAATGTACTTTTCAACTTACATTTAATATTTATTGAATTTAGCAGGTAGTTGGAGGTGGCGGCGAAAGCATGGCTGAATTGGCAGCAGGAGATGTAGTTCCTTCACTTGATGTTGAAGAAAAGGTGCCAGAAGCAGCAGAAGCTCCCCTCGTGAATGGAGTCAGTGAAGAAGCACCAACACAGGTATTATTAACATGACAAACTGGGTCTTTTTTTAATAAGTGGAAATGTCAGGCCTGGCTCCAGGTTGGGGCGAACCGTGCCACCGCCCAGAGTGACAAATTTTAAAGGGCGGCAGATTCCGGGATGTTAAGTTTTGAAATTGAGAGAAAAAATAAAATTATTCACTTAACTTCATCACAATATGTAAGATCAGTAAGGATTACTTTATGTATAAAATCAACGGAGTTAACGAAGAGTTGAAAACTCATGAACGAGAGAACGTAAACCTGACTTTTTCCAAGCTCAAACTTGTTAAAACTTATCTCAGATCGAGTTAAGACCATGTCCGAGACTCAGCTGAGAGTCTGGCAACTATATCTATAGAACATCAGTTAGCTCTATTTTTGACGAGTATTTTTTAAATAAGGTATATGATCATCACTTTCGTTATATTTCAGTCATAATGAATTTTAGTTAGTATTTCAATTTTAAGTCATCACCTAGGCATACATTTTTATTGTTTCACGATTCCTTGTATTGTCTCTACAATTTTTATTGTATCTGTTCGCCGCATCGTAAACGCAAAAAAGTTCTAGTTATTTGATAAACACAACAATGCAAACATTCCTAGTCAGCATTTGAAGGAAATCGCTGTATCTTTAGAGTAGGTCTAGCGTGCATGAATGTGTTCAGAGTTAAAATAGGGAGGGGCGGCACTCATAAATACTGCACAGGGCGGCAGAAGCGCTGGGGGCGGCCCTGGAAAATATACATGTAAGTGATGTATAATGTACAGTAGTCATGTACAGTTGTACAATGAATGTACAACAAATATTTGTTTGTAAGTAAACGAGTAATTGTATAACTTATTTGTATACAATAAGAATCTCCAACTTTTACAAGACGTAAAACTTTTCTGTAGTTTAAAAAAAGTCATTAAAATCAGAGTATTTTTATCCAGGATAAATTTAAAATTCATACAGTGTTACAGGGCATCAAACTGTTAGGACATATTTAAAGGTTAACACTGTTGTTATTTTTTGTAAGGTGTTAATTAACTCGTAAATAAACTTTTCCCAAATCAGATTTTTGTGTTAGTATCCATTTATGCTAATCACAATGTATTCAGTTCATGTGTTTCGTAGAGTTACTTTATCTCTACTGTTTTTCATAAGATATGGTTCAGTTATTTTTAAATGTGATTTTATGTATTAATTTTTAAAATTACTTGTAAAACAATGTGTATTATATATCTCTGATACCAACAATTCATGTTTACAGGCTGCACAAGAAATTTCTGAAACAGTAGAAGCAAAAACAATTTCAGCAGAAAGTACAGAACCTACCAAGGTAAACTTTATTTGTACATACATTGTATTAAAATGTGTTGCAAATGGTAGTATGTTCTATAAAATTACTAACAATTGAAGATTTATGTTACGTAGTTTGTGCACTAAGCACTTAGTTTAATGGAAGATTCAAACCAGGAAATTAAGAAGTATGTCATTAAATGATTAAATATATCAAAGTATAGAAAATGTAACAGAAACAATGAGAAAAAGAAGACTATTATTTTGTGGACATTTATACAGAATGGACGACAATAGGTTGACAAAGCAAATCTTCAGATATCTGTGGGGGAAGAAGTCAACATCAAGTTGGATTAAAGAAGTCCAAAAGGATTTAGAAAAAAATAATATACACGCAGAAGAAGCAATTAACAGAGAAGTTTTGGGGGCAAAAGTGTAAAAAATGGAAGGAGTCCAGTGTAGGAGAGAGAAAAACGCAGGTTCGAAGTGGACTGAAGACAGGGAAGACAGGAGGAAGAGACAATGAGAAGATGAAAGAATATTGGAAAAAAGAAAAGAACAAAGAGGGAAGAATTGAAATTGCCATGTGGTCCTTAGATGGCCAATACAAAAAAAAAAATAATAAAAATGGAAAAAATAAAATGAAATAAAAGGGTATAGTAATTACAAGTTTATAATTAAGAGGGATCCTTATCTGAAAACACTAAAAAGTGCCCAGCCGGTAGTATTGAAAAATATTTGTTTCCAATATCAGTAAATTTGAAATTAGTTGTAAATTTGTCTGTAGTTCGTGGAAAGTAGTTTTTGGTTACTGAAACAGATTGTTTTTTAACAAAGCTGAAAACTTTTTGATGTCTGATGACTCACAGCTGTCAGCAGTTTTTATTGCTCTGTTTCCACTGTTGGTTTGTAAACAACAGTGCTGAAATATAGTAAAATATTTTTAACAAAATTCATCAAGTTATTTATTCATCATTTGTGTTAGTATTAAATGACGGATCATTCAGAAAGAAGTCTGACTGTTCTAATTCCTGACCCAATAAGATTGATTCTTAAGGTTCTGAACGCTAAATTTAAAATTCCATTGTTGATACTGGCGCACTCATAGCAGCGGAAGCAGGAGGAATTACTTTATAACTATCCGGTATGTAACGTATGAAAGTTTGTTAATTCGTACTAATTACTACGACACAAAATAGTCCCCCGCCGCCTGCACTCGGCTTCGTGCCAGACCAGACCACTCACGCACGTACCTATACACTCACCATTCTATCAACAGCAATTGTTACATAATGTGTACGCACAGCAGGTCATCTGCAAAATATGGCTACTGACAGTACGGTCTAACATAATCGTGTCAGTATAGCCAAAATAACAAGTAATTTGTGTGACTTTATTTAAAAATGTATAAACAAAATAATTTATGTCTTCTGTATACTATCATCTGTAGGCCTATAATAAATGAATTCCTAACACTTCAGAACGAATAAATGAATTCGTAGCACACGCCATAGTACTTACTATATCCATTTACATTTGGAGTTTCAAATCTAAATATTTATTGTCATTGATAATCTCTAACAATCGCACACACAAAAAACAAATTATCCGTATCCCACGTTAGACTGCTACAAATTATACGATAAATGCAAGTAACTTACTTATTGTTCTGTTCGTTCAATAAACAGGCCTTATTCACAAAGCAGATTCATTTGTAAAGCGCAATTTTTTGGTCATTAGGCCTATAACTTCTCAGAAGTAGTATGTGATAAATTAGTAAATACGTACTGATTAGAGAAATGTGAATTCGCTGATGTCTTACTGATTGATTCTATATTGGTGATAATAAATCAACTGTTGGCATAGACGAATCTATTTTCTTCACGGTGTAAATCATGTCGGGAGACTGTTTCCTCAACTATAGGTTTTTTAGAGGGATCAATCCAAAACACTGTTGTATTGTCGATTGAACAGTGAAAAACTGTAACCTAGTCTGAAGATTATGTTGGATTGTTGGGAATTTTATGGTGCTATACATTTTGTGCGTGAAACGTCAATCATTCTGTGAATTTCGAACATCCTGTGTCGAGTATTCACACCAATACGACAAAGTTTGTAATCAAAAGCTAAAGTGAGAAACGAGAATTTGATGCTGGGAGGCGCTCAACTCATATTCTATTTGTGCGAATTTGGCTATTCCAACAATAACAGTCAGTAAACATATCATATACATTATCATTAAATAAATGAATGTGGTCGTCAACAGTAAAAAGCATCCGCTTTACAAATGCGTTCACTTTCTGTATAAGGCCCCAATACATTTCATCTGCAAAAAAATAAAATATTTTTAGTGAAAGGAAGGAACGTTATAAATTCACCAGTTTGCTACACTCAAAATATTTTATTTGTAAAGTGTGATTTAGCAGTGTTTACTGAGTGTCAAAAAAGGTTATTTAATCTTGATATTATAAATAAATCACATAAAAAATAATTGTATGCATCATAAATCATTCTCATCTATATACAGTATATAATTATAAAACTCAAAGTCTGAGGATTTATGGGTACTGAATACAAATCCATATCATTAAACCGATTGCCACCAAATTTTGCACAAGTAACCTTTGGTACAAGGCGAAAAATACTGTCTAACTTGGAATTTGATGTTTTGCCCCGTTCGCACGATTTAGGCCTTTTTAATTATGCCTTTCGTTGACGCGTATAAAGATGTCAAAAACACCATGGAGACCAGAATTAATTACCATAGTAACAAATAAATAAACAAATGATATTTACCGGCATCAGAACTGTATCTGTATCCGTTCCTGCAGTTTTTAATGTTTTTAATATGCGATTGTATCGATATATTTTGTAATTTTGTATACAGACACGTCTATATATTTTGTAATTGTCTTAAACAATTATAAAATTTATGTTTATACGTATTTCTGATGATGCAATGAGTAAGTAATGAAATATATTAAATACTACTATTAAAGATGTCAAAAGCACCAAGGAGACCAGAATTAATTACTAATTACCATAGTAACAAGTAAATAAACAAAAACTATTTAGCGGCATCGGAACTGTACATTTATCCATTCCTGCAGTACACTTTCGATTTTTATACAATATGCGAGTGTATCGATATATTACGATGTGGAAAACAAGTGTACTAATTGTAAATTGTCCTATTACTTAATGCAAAGCGAAAATACGTGTTGTTTTCATTTGTGAGGTTAGGTGACAACGGTTTTTGGTTTTTAGTTTACTGCTGAAATAAATAAAACCATGGTTGAGGAAAACAAAGTTTAATGTGTTCTACAATGCTTCTAACACAGTAACACTTAAAATAAAGAATTTAGCGTTTTTGATTTAACAGGTAGGCTTACTTTATAAATATCTCCAAAAGGCTTTGTAAACGGGTACTTTTAAATCTCCAAAGGCTGTTGCACCAACATAATAATTTAGTACAAGTTAAAATAATACAAGTGTTGAAAACAGCTTTGGAGAGAATTTGAATAATGAGTACAAAATTGTTATAAGAACTGACAGAACGCCATATAGACATAGACAATAAAAGTTATACTAAAATACTTATTAAAAGTCAAATATTCGCGTGCGAAGCCGCGGATAACAGCTAGTAGTTTAATAAAGAAAAGTATATAAATTAATATTTATGTTAACAAACACATTTTACAAATAAGTTCATTTTAATAGCTGTCTTGTGACAATAATATAAAATTATTAGCACAGAGTCAAAATTATTTCTTCAAAGACTATTATCATTTTTGTACATTATGAATGATCCAATCCTTATTGATAAAACAACAGATTCTTATCTCATTTTCGTAGGTCAATGCCATGTACAGTGACATGGCAAAGTTGATATTACTTTGTGATAACATAAAATAAAACAAATTAACTTACAATAAAAAATTAACAAATATTTACGCAAATAGGAATAATTAATAATTAATTGTAACTTTAAATAAGATCCTACAAATAAATATCAAACACAAATATTAAATAGGAACAAATAAATATATTTTAATTATGATTAAAAAATAATAACATATGTATCACGTCAAAGAATGAGAGGTATGCTACATCATGGAAATGAAAACTCCTCAGCACTTGCCTGAATGCTAACAGAAGTCGAGGCAAAAAGTCCTTAGAAGGACAGCAGACATACAGTACAATGCATATAATATATTAAATACAAAATTTTTAACAAAAAATGATTTGTTCGATACAACAATTTCAGCAATTTAAATCGTGTGCTTACATATGTACAGCCTAGGTAATAGTTTACATCAAGTTGAAAATTATTTAATAACATTCATCTGCTTAAATTATGAGCACAAATTCTTTTTAGAAACGAATTCTGTAAGTTACAGGCTAAAACCTATTGTTGCTGTTCACTCAATAGAAAAAATACACTTTAGACAAAATTTACATATGTAGTCAATAAAATTAAAAAATGTTAGTTTTGAAGTGATAAAATTAAATATTACCAAGTATTTTACTTTTAACAAAGTACTTAATACTTAACATTAATATTAACATGTAATCATATATAAAGTTGACGTATCATAAATATGATTACATATAGGCCTAAATTATATTACATATATATTATAATGTAGCCTAATCTATAAACATCACATATAACTCATATGTCAACCAATTATATTATAAACGTATTTTTTTATTCATTGACAAAATTTTCATCATGATTACTGTTGCGTCTTAGATGCTCTCGAAGTAATCTTAAGTTAGTCTTAGAACTCTAGTTGTTGAGGTAGCTGGTAAGAAATGAAATAATGAAGTGGACTGTATATGTTCTTGAGCTAATTGTTTATTGAAAATTATTTAGAAAATAGTTGCATGGCGCGTGCAGTATAGCGCGGCATAAATGCCTGATAAGTAATGGTAGAATTAAATATTGAACGACATAATCGTGCGTAGAGGCTGAGATCACCTAAGTAATTAGCACATGATGATCATGGTAAAATTTAGAAATATTGAAAATAATTATGTAGCTGCAGCTGGCGAACTGAGGCAAGTTGCCCGACCGGAGTCTTGAAAATAACTAACTAAATTTGACGGCTGAGAGCCTGCTACAAGCCGGCAGCAGATTAGCGGGGAAGAAAATGACGTCACTGCACGCGCGTCGCAATGGGTATGTTACAGTACAAAGTTTAAACAAGTACAAAGTTTAACCATACTCCCCGCACAAAATCGGGCGATTTTGCAGCTTAAGTCATTGTGTGAATAGTGAATAATAATAATTGACATTACATGACACCAAAAATTCAATAATACATAACGAATGACAATACAATAATAAAAGCATAATAATTGACATGCATAACTATAGAGCAATGACACCCAAAAATTCAATAGTACATAACAATATGATTGACATACACAATTGATGCAAGGATACATAATACATAATGATTTACGTTATATAGTAATAGAATAATGATACTAAAAATTCCATAACACATAATAATGATGCATAATAATACAATAATCAGACAGACATAATAGTTGACAGTACATAACAATATACGAGGGGGTACCCAAAAATAACCGGAATTTTTTTTAAAGCTATGTATTTAATTTTTTTTACAAAACAACCTTATCACCTTCAAAGTACTCTCCATTACACTTAATACATTTGTCCAATCTGCGATCCCATTCTTGGAAACATTTTTCAAACTCGCCTGTTGTGATGGGCGACAGCTCTGGCCTCGTTTTTTTCTTTACTGCTTCCATGTCGTCAAAACGTCCTTTCATGTCCCTCTTCATTTGCAGAAACAAGAAGAAATCACACGGAGCGAGGTCAGGTGAGTAAGGGGTGTGGGGCAAGGGAGTCATGCTATTTTTTGCTAAAAACTGGCGCACTGAAATGGCTGCGTGAGCAGGTGCATTGTCATGGTGGAAAAACCAGTCCCTCATCTGCCACAAATCGGGCCTTTTTTGTCGCACATTGTTACGCAATCTTTTTAAAACCTCCAAATAGAAAGCCTGATTAACAGTCTGACCTGGTGGGACGAATTCAGAATGCACTACCCCTCTCACATCGAAAAAACAAATTAGCATCGTCTTGATGATTGATTTCACTTGACGAGCTTTTTTTGGGCGAGGCGACAATGAAGTTTTCCACTGGCTTGACTGTTGTTTAGTTTCGGGGTCGTAACCATAGCACCATGACTCTTCACCAGTAATGACCTTGGAAAAAAATATGGGTCGGTTCGGAGCTGGTCTTTCAATGCACGGCATGTTTCAACTCGATTCTCTTTTTGCTGTTCAGTCAGGACCCGAGGCACAAATTTTGCAGTGACCCTTCTCATCCCCAAATCTTCTGACAAAATTCGCTGAACCGAGCTCCAAGTTATTCCAGATAAATTACTAATCTCTTCAATGGTCCGTCGTCGGTCTTCAATCACGATTGCATGAACTTTTTCAACATTTTCGTCAATTCTGGAAGTTGACGGACGTCCAGAACGAGGTTTGTCATCAGTTGACATTTTTCACCTTCTTTGAAACTAGAAAACCACTGGTACACTTGAGTTTTTCCCATAGCACTATCCTTGAAAGCTGTTTTCAACGTCACAACAGTTTCTGCAGCATTTTTCCCAAGCAGGACAAAATTTCACAGCAGCGCGCTGTTCACTTAAATCCGCCATGACAAAAAACGAGGAGCAAGCGTAACTGCTTTTACAAAACGAATTACTGTGACCGGACACAACCTTCCCAGGCGACAACAATGATGGCACTGAACTCGGAACAAGTTGCGCTACTCTCGCCTAGCGGGAGAAATGCATACTACATAAGCTCCGCCAATCGCAGCGCTATTCCGGTTATTTTTGGGTACCCCCTCGTAATGATAATCCCAAAAAATTCAATAATATATGACATGATAGTACAATGATAAAGACATAATACCTTACATGCATAATATCAGAATAATGCTGACCAAAAATTCAAAAATATATAACAATAGAATAATACAATAGTAAAAGACATAATAATTCATAGGCAATAATATTAGAATAATAAACCCCAAAAATTCAAAAATATATAACAGTAGAACAATACAATATAAAAGACATATAATTCATATGCCTAATGTTAGAATAATAAATCCAAAAAAAATTCAAAAATCCCTAATAACATGATAGTGATACATAATAATACAATAGACATAATAATAATATAATAAGAATAACAATGCAAAGCATGTGATCGCTCGGGGAATGTCCCGGGCATGAAGCACGATAATGCTATAAATGAATTATTCATGATATCCGGGCTGTTTGGCCGTGGTCCGTGGTTTATAACAAAACCAAACGTTTCGGCAGCTCCACTGGCTGCCATCATCAGTGGTATAAAAATACTGCACGCCGGGTGTTTACGTACAGGCCCACAGTACTGTGGTATAGGCTAAAGCTGTCCTGCCATGCTACCTGTACTTATAAATTCAGCAAAGTCCCACGTACAGGTAAAAATGACACCATCAGCCAATCACAATAGAGATGGTGTATGATTGGCTCGCACCAAGCTATGCCATTAGGCACTCACTTGTTTTCCGAGCAGTACTGTGGGGAAGGCTGCTGATTTCCCGCGATGCTACCTGTGCTAATTGTTATACTAATTGCAACCCCCGCACAGGTAAGAACAGCATCACCGGCCAATCAGAAACAAGAAGGTGTGTGAGAGGCTCGCATCGTGCCATGCCATAAAGTACTTAATGCGATGCTTTCGCCCCGCCGATTCATAGCGATCGCAGCATGCTTCTGAATCAAGACGGACTCCATATGAAGGCGAGGGAAGTAATCACTCACCGCCGACAAGAGTTTCGTCTCATCGAAACGGATCCGATGGTCGGCATCAGCGAGCGCGTGCTCGGCTACGGCAGACTTCTCCGGCTGTCCCAGTCTACAGTAACGGCTATGTTCACCCACGCGTGTGCGGACGCTGCGCTTCGTGGTACCAATGTACACCTGGCCGCATGAGCAGGGAACTCTGTACACACCGCACAATGACAGCGGGTCTCGGACATCCTTCGTCGGCCTCAAGAACTGGTGGATCTTCCTTGTCGGCTTGAATATTGTCCTCACACCATGCCGACTGAGCAGCCTACCAATGCGGTCCGTCACCCCATGGATGTAGGGCAACGCCGCGAAACCGATGGTCTCCCGTGAATCCACTTCCGGCCTGGCTGTTCTTCTCGGCCGGACCACACGTCTCACCTCCCCGACGGAATATCCATTGGCCTGCAGCGCTAGTTCGAGGTGGCGCAGCTCATCATCGAGGTACCGGGGCTCGCATATCCTCCTAGCCCGGTCCACCAAGTTCTTCAACACCGCTCTCTTCTGGCTGGGATGGTGGTTTGACTGTTTATGGAGATAGCGGTTAGTGTGCGTCGGTTTTCTATAAACTTTATGTCCGAGGCTGCCATCGGTCCTTCTAAGGACCAACATGTCCAGAAAAGCCAGCTGATTGTCGGTCTCCCTCTCAACGGTAAACTGTATCCGTGGGTGAACCTGATTGAGATGTGTCAGGATCCTGCCGAGTTCATCCTCCCCATGGCTCCAGATAACAAATGTGTCATCAACATACCAGAACCAGCACCTCGGCTTCAACGGAAAAGATGAAATTGCCCGCTGCTCGAACCTTTCCATATAAAAGTTCGCCACCACAGGACTGAGTGGACTCCCCATGGCCACACCATCAATCATTTCAAAGAACTCACCGCCGTACTGAAAATATGTAGTTTTTAGAACTTGCCGGAAAAGTGCTGTAATGTCTGCCGGAAAAAGGTTAGCTAAGTGGCCAAGGACATCATCCACGGGCACCATGGTGAACAACGAAATCACGTCAAAGCTGACCATTATGTCTCCAGGCCGCAACGACAACCCACCGAGCCTTTCAAGAAAGTGGGTCGAATCCCTCACATATGACTCTGTACCACCTATATGTGGCTGGAGAAGCTCAGTCAAGTGTTTAGCCAGATGGTAGGTTGGAGACCCTATGGCGCTGACGATGGGTCTGAGCGGGACATCCGGCTTGTGGATTTTGGGGAGCCCATAAAGCCTAGGTGGAAGGGCTTCCGAACACCGGACGGCTGCCTTCACATCAGGCTCCAAGGAAGACCGCTTAACCAGAAAATCGGTCCTTTTAAGGACCACTGCGGTCGGATCTCTTCGCAGTTTCTTGTAGGTTTCTGGGTCCAGCAGTTCTCCGATCTTCCTTTGGTAGTCATCAGTGTTCATTACAACCGTAGCGCTCCCCTTATCTGCCGGTAATATGATGATAGATTCATCCCGCCTTAATGTTCTCAGTGCCCGCAGCTCACCCACTGGTATGTTGCATCGCGGCGGTTTCGCTCTAGCCAGGATCCTCGAAGCTTCGATCCTAACTTCATCTGCCTGTTCACGCAGCAGCCGCCGCACTCCAGCTTCAACGTTGGCAATGATGTCCTCCACTGGAATCTTCTTAGGGGCCACTGCAAACTTCTCCCCCTTTGCCAGGACAGCAGTTTCGGTGGTGGTAAGCTGGCGGTCCGACAAGTTCACTACTGTCCGGTCCGTCTCTAAGCTGCTTTGCTGGTGTCCCCAGTTGTTCTCCTCGGGGCTATCTCTCCAGTACTTGTTCTCATGGCGCGATCGAACACTCTCGCGAGCGGCCTCTGAATTGGTCGTGGCACCGACGTTCTGCATTAATTGCCTTCTTCTATTTAAAAATTTAATAAATTATTGAAATTAGGAAATCGCTCGTCAGATAGGCTTTCCTTCCATAGTCGGCATGTCTGGTTATAGAGTTTTTGCGTTAAATATTGAACGAAAATGATTTCAAAGGTATTTTCCGGTAAATTTAATGAATTTAAAGCATTTATATTTGCGGTGATTTTGTCAATGAATTTTGAGATGCAAACCATGGACTCCTGCTGAATGGACTTCATTCCCAAGACATTCCCTATATGATAGGCTGAGACAATTAATTTGCTGTCATATCTGGCCTCAGTAGATCAATGGCTACCGCATAATTGTCATGGGTGATTGGGAGAGATTTTATTACATTTAACACTTCGTCCCATAATGAAGAGTGTAAATAGTGTAATTTCTGAATGTCCGTCAGGTCAGTTCTGACGTGTACTAGTTCCAAAAACATATTATAATAATTCTGCCAATCAATAATGTTGCCTGAGAAGCAGGGCAATGTAATTGGCTCTAAATTATAGGGGAGGTCTTAATTGGCATAACTTCAGCTTGAATTAATGGTTTTTTGTTCACCTCCTCTACTTGCTCTAATAAATGGTGTAGCGTGCACTCAATATTACAGAGATCATCCTCTGTTTGAACCCAGTCACTTACTGATGTGAAATCGGAATCATCAGCCTCAATTTGGGTCTGAATTTCATCATACTTCGCAGACAATTCCATCAAATGGCGGAGTTTAATTTTTAAGGCATGGTGATCGCTTATGTCCGGATCGAAATTGTCAGCGAAAGTATTTACACGGGATATAGAAGCCTTAAGTGTGCCCCGTTTTTTACTTCCATGTTCCTTAAGGAAATGGAAGTATGGTGATGGCAAAAAAAATTGTGTTCGAGATTATTGCAGATTATGATTGTACTACACTCAAAACATGAAAAAGTCATTTTTTGAAAAGTGTCTGTGTGTGTGTCTGTCTGTCTGTGTGAGACGTAGATTTTTTTTCTATGGCAAACGATAACAGCCGCAAATTCAAACAGAATCAAATAATTTTTTGCATACAGCACTGATTTGTAGAGTACTCAAGACCTATTGTTTTTGGTGAAGATCGATTAAGGGAAAGGGGTAGTTTACCTGCAACGGTTTTTTTTAAAACAAGGGTAATTTTTTTTTAATGGCAAACGATAACAGCCGCAAATTCAAACAGAATCAACTACTCTTTTGCATACAGTCTTGAATTATAGAGTTCTCAAGACCTATTGGTTTTGGTGAAGATCGGTTAAGGGAAAGGGGTAGTTTACCAGCAACATTTTAACAAGGGTATTTCCTATGGCAAACGATAAAATCCGCAAATTCAAACAGAATCAACTAGTCTTTTGCATACAGCCCTGAATTATAGAGTTCTCAAGACCAGGTGGTTTTGGTGAAGATCAGTTAAGGAAAAGGGGTAGTTTACCTGCAACATTTTATATTTTAACAAGGGTATTTTATATGGCAAATGATAAAATCCGCAAATTCAAACAGAATCAACTAGTCTTTTGCATACAGCCCTGAATTATGGGGTTCTCAAGACCAGGTGGTTTTGGTGAAGATCGGTTAAGGGAAAGGGGTAGTTTGCCTGCAACATTTTATATTTTAACAAGGGTATTTTCTATGGCAAACGATAAAGCCGCAAATGTAAACAGAATCAAATAATGTTTTGCATACAGCCCTGATTTGTAGAGTACTCAAGATATGTTGTTTTTGGTGAAGATCGGTTAATGGAAAGGGGTAGTTTACCAGCAACGTTTTATGTTTTAAAAGGGTATTTACTGTGGCAAACGATAAAAGCCGCAAATTCAAACAGAATCAAATAATTTTTTGCATACAGGCCTGAATTGTAGAATACTCAAGACCTATTGTTTTTGGTGAAGATCGGTTAAGGGAAAGGGGTAGTTTACCAGCAACGTTTTTTTTATCAAGGGTAATATTTTTTCTATGGCAAATGATAACAGCCACAAATTCAAACAGAATCAAAAATGTTTTGCATACAGTCCTGAATTGTAGAGGACTGAAGGTCTGCTGATTTTGGTGAAGATCGGTTTAGAGAAAGGGGTAGTTTACCGGCAACGTTTTATGTTTTAACAAGGGTAATTTTTTCTATGACGAACGATAACTGCCGTAAATTCAAAGAAAATCAAATATTTTTTTGCACACCTTCCTAAATTGTAGAGAGCTCAAGGCCTGTTGATTTTGGTGAAGATCGGTGAAGGGAAAGGAGTAGTTTACCTGAAACATGTTATGTTGTAACAAGAGAAATGTTTCCATGACGAACGATAACTGCCGCAAATTGAAACAGAACAAATATTTTGTTGCATGCATCCCTGCATTGCAGAGGACTGAAGGTCTATTGATTTTGGTGAAGATCGGTTTAGAGAAACGGGTAGTTTACCTGCAAAGTTTTATGTTTTAACAAGAGTAAAGTACTTAATTTTGATAAATAAAGTGTCTTGATAAGAAGCTCATAATAATCCACTGTAGAAACGTAGATGAAATATCTATATATGAAGAGGTTAGGTGAACAAGGTGGGGGTAATTTTCTATAAATGAAAATTATAGTTGAAGGGGGAGGGGAGAATTTTGTATGTGTACTACGTTATCAGCAACAAAGAAGTAGTTCTTTGTTAAAATTCCTTCCCGGGCTGTTTAGCCGTAGTCCAGTGTTTTCTGCAAAACCAGACTTTTCGGCAGTGCCATCGACTTCCATCTCAGTGAAAATCGAGTGCGAAAATGTGAGGTGGTATACGTTAGTGACCACAGTACTGTGGTTTAAGGCTGAAGCAATAAGTAGAAAGAAGTAGTTTCTATGGAAAAATTTCATTTCGAATATGATTTTAAATATAAATCTTAGAACATGGAAGTCCTGTATGGTTCTCCATACCGATATTTAATTAACGCCTTCACATCAGCCATAACTGAAATGCAAAGTGTGATTCGAAAACTATAGCTAAATATAGAGCAGGTGAACAATTGTTGTAATTTGAATAATTTACTAAATCCTGATATGATGCGGGAGCCAGTGATCGGTATGCAACTTAATCTATTACTTATTATAATAGGTACTTATTTCTTTAAAAAATAGTTATGGAAGTTATTAAAAATATGAATCATTCAAAGTGACAATATACATATAGTTTCATCACATTACTTAAGTTTCTGAATGCATTATTGTACAGCTGTGTAAATGAAAATTTAGGTAAAAATACAAGTTTATGGCCACTTGACACTAATCTCTGTTTATGTAAAAATTATTAATGATTTTATATTAAATGCTATTAATCATGTGCTAAAATATTACTGACTTTGCTGTTATGTAAAAATGATAAATGAAAAATTATAAGAAATGCAAGTTCATAGTCACGTGGATTTTGAATCCCGGCATGTTCAAGATGGCTCCGATCCTGTTCGGCAGTCCTTAGATGTTGGTGCAACTCTTGTTTCTGCTGGTCGGGTGACGCTTGAAGTTGTAGCTCTCCGTTAATTTTGAAGTTCTAGAATTTCACTGCTGTACGACAAGTGATGATGACTTGCAGTGTCTTGTTGTCTCAGAGATGATGCTCTGCAGAATCTTGCAATGTCAAGTATGAAGTATTTCGAAAACAGTGAAGACATGCAACGGCCAGCAATCTAAAGTTTGAAGATATTCGGGCTTGAACCAAACGTTGTTTGGGCCCATTAAATGAAATATATCTGAGAATCTTCGTCCGAATCACAATTCGGATCCAGCCCAGAGGACCAAAATGCTGCGTCTTAGACGCTCTTGAAGTAATCTTAAGTTAGTCTTAGAACGCTAGTTGTTGAGGTACCTGGTAAGAAATGAAATAATGAAGTGGACTCTATATGTTCTTGAGCTAATTGTTTATTGAAAATTATTTAGAAAATAGTTGCATGGCGCGTGCAGTAATAGCGCGGCATAAATGCCTGATAAGTAATGGTAGAATTAAATATTGAATGACATAATCGTAGTAGAGGCTGAGATTGCCTAAGTAATTAGCGTATGATGATCATGCTAAAATTTAGAAATATTGAAAATAATTATGTAGCCGCAGCTGGCGAACTGAGGCAAGTTGCCCGTCCGGAGTCTTGCAAATAACTAACTAAATTTGACTGCTGAGAGCCTGCTACAAGCCGGCAGCAGATTAGCGGGGGAGAAAATGACGTCACTGCACGCGTGTCGCAATGCGGATGCTACAGTACAAAGTTTAACCAATTACAAACTTATTTTGTTAAGTTTGTTCTATTTTTTTGAGCCTCTATTATATACCTAGGTTCTCTTATTGGCATCGACCATTTACGTCGTGAATCTAGCAATTCTGGGAGAAGACAGTTCATATAAAATTTTGTTAGTTTTTCTTCCATTTGTTTTCTCCAGAAGTCATCGTCTTTTTTACACTTTACTTCAACAATACCATCATCACCAATGACATATTTTTAAAGGAACAATAAAATATGATACCGTGATCACTTATTCTTTTTATTTTGTTTATAAAATACACAATGTCGATGATACGGCGGCCTGAAATTATCTCTGAACAATGGTTGGAATATTTTCTGTCAGAGTTGTCACTAGGGGCTGATTACAATTCTGTAAATTATTAAATTCCATAATATTTTGGTCCACATGACAGTTAATAAAAACGGCATCTGTTACACTACAATTTTCTTTTATTGTTATTTTGGAGTGTTAGTGGTCTAAATATTTCTACTAGTAATTTTATACAAACCACTATGTTGTATTTGGTACTGACGAGCGCTTTCGGCAGTCAAGCCATCTTCAGGTCATTTACCAACCACTGACTGCCGAAAGCGCTCGTCAGTACCAAATACAACATAGTGGTTTGTATAAAATTACCAGTAGAACTACAATTTTCGGTTTCAATTTTTGTTTTCTTATTGTTCTTCACACGTTCAGGAACTAAATTATATTGTTTTAATACTCTCCACTCCACTAGTCATTCACCACCACGATTTTTCCATTTAAGAGTATTCTTTTTATTGCCCATAGTAATAATTAAATAACAAAAAAGATAAATACAGTGAATCGTAACGTCACACAGAACACAGTTGAACAGTCATAAACAGTTGAAAGCGATAACAACACGAACGCGCGCAATGTAATTTACCGCCACTGCATACCAGCTCTTCGCAGTAACCTTGAGATCCCCTCCAGTCCGGCGCCGTCTCGTCTAATCGTCCGTTGCCTTCTCGCCGCACCTATATTCATCCGCCACATACAAGTTGCTTTCTTGGCCGCCAGGCGGCAGAGTTATCACTTGTTAAAATTTGACAGACCGTTGTGAACACAGTTTCATTTAAAAGTAAATAATATTGTCATCGGAGACATAAACGTTACTGTATTATATATCTTTCCAAAGGCAATGAAATTATGAAGCGAGTCTGCTGCTTCAGAATCACTTTTTTTTTATTACTTTCACTAATCGAGGTCAAATATTGTAAAATATAATTCATTTTTTTTAAACACTAATTATAATTTTACAACTTGTTACAGCGGATCCAGTCCAGATTTTTGAGTTCTTTAAAAGTACACCTCATTTGTAATTTTCCGTTTACAATAAAGGGAGAAATGTACTTGTGAATAAAGCATTGTTCTTATGGACTTTGAAATTCAATATGGCGGTGTGCATGCAGACCCTTAATTAATGTTTGTCACTACTAGTGTTTTGACACAGTTATCAGATCGTAGGGAAATTATTGTGTCTTCAAGACCATATAAGTAGCATATGCATAATGGCAGGTGAAGGTTGCATGGTTGTACAGCCACAAAAATTTGAAGTATAATATGGTAGTGTTACAAGAAAGTTTTCTTATAGAATGGTTATTTTTTCTACCACTGGGAAATAATGTTGAAAAGGTAAAGCCTAATTTGGCATGAATCTATCTGGCTTGGCCACAGAGGGATAAAACAAAGCACTACTACAATATGCATAGATAGGTTAATCAGTTCGAAAACTGATGCTTGTTTGAGATTTGCAACCAGTAAACATGAGCCTATTGACAAGCTTGTAACACTGTATGGAAAACACAATCAGTGGTTAGGAATAAAACAAACAACAGATGAATGCAGAGGCTGTTGGTGCTCTGGAGTACTGCAAACCGCCACCAAAAGTGTTGCTTTAAGCAGCTGTTTGCACAGTGCCAGCCTATGACTCTTCTCCTGAACATCTAATTTAAAAATTTGGTCTGACGATCACAACACTAGTTTTCATTTTTGTATTTGAGTTTCCATATTTAACAATCTGAAAAAATATTTGTAGAAATGTAATTTTATATTTTTATTAGAGGATAATTTTAAGGATTTGGTTTTAAAACATTGCTGATGAAACAATAAATAAATAAGTAAACAGTTTAGTAAAATACAATGTAATTGAACATGTAAGAATAAGGGGAATACATTTGAAATTAATTATTGCACTTAATGACACTTCTTCTAACTGAATGTCTAGCAAGGCTGTGGCTTACTAACCAGCTTCATTTCACCAAACTGTATTTAGACAGGAGACCTATTTTGAATAACTGAGAATTCCATGGACTCGTGGATTCTGCAAAGTGAATACCATTTTCTTATCACTATCATTAGCATTATATCTAGTCTAGCAAAAAATGTAGTGGGATGTTTTGCAGTTTAAATAAATAAGGTACTCTGCTTTTAAAATCAAAGTTTGGGAGATAATATTGATGCCTCTTTTATTTTCCTGATTGTCCAAAAAACTTGCTTCAGATTTGTGTGTTGTTATCTATTAGCATTCCAACATAAAAGTAATAAATTATAAAGCTAAAGTGTTAACAGTTGAGTATAGAAAGTAGTAATTTATTTTATCCTCACAGACAACTCATCCACCTATACGAGGGGGGACCCAAAAGTAACGGGAATTTTTCTCTGGCAGTTGGTAGAATGCTAGTTCCGACTTCTCCCGCTAGGTGCCTTCACTAGACACCATTTTGTATCAGTTGCCGTAGCGGCATTGTTGTGGAAACATTAGCGCGGTCAGTGTGACTATTTTTTGTTAGCGCTGTTTCACGTTTTCGGCGATTTGTCAATGGCAGACATTAAATACCAATGTGCTAACATCAGTTTCTGTTTCCTGTTAGGGAAATCAGCAGCAGAAACTGTCGCAATGCTTCGGATGGCTTATGGGGAGGAAGCTTTGAGCCAGGCAAGGATTTACGAGTGGTTTTCTCGTTTTAAAAGTGGTCAAATGTCAATTGAAGACGAACCACAACCAGGACGCCCCTCGACTTCCAAAACGGACGAAAACATTGAAAAAATCCGTGTTGCGATCATGTTGATCGTCGTAGAACAATCGATGAATTGGAGGAAATGACTGGAATATCCTGGAGTTCATGCCAACGAATTTTGACTGAAGATGAAACGTGTTGCAGCAAAATTCGTTCCGCGTGTGCTTTCTTGTCGGCTCAAAGCTTCCTCCCCATAAGCCGTCCGAAGCATTGCGACAGTTTCTGCTGCTGATTTCCCTAACAGGAAACAGAACCTGATGTTAGCACATTGGTATTTAATGTCTGCCATTGACAAATCGCCGAAAACGTGGAACCGCTTACAAAAAGTAGTCACACTGACCGCGCTAATGTTTCCACAACAATGCCGCTAGGGCAACTGATACAAAATGGTGTCTAGTGAAGGCACCTAGCGGGAGAAGTCGGAACTAGTGTTCTACCAACTGCCAGAGAAAAATTCTCGTTACTTTTGGGTCCCCCCTCGTATGTCCTCTATTTGTGATATTGTATAATTTACCACGGGTGAAACAGCTAGTTTTGGGGAAAATATAATTAAAATTCTGTTTCTGAATTTGCAAGACCATTAGCAGGTTCATAGTATACACTGCAAAGCAATTTTAATAAGTCGCTTTTACTCTTTTTCACTTTCACTATTACTATGTTTTTCAAAAATATAGTAACATTATTTCATCCCATATTAAAAAATTGTGATACTGTGTAGAAAGCAGTGTTTGTACACCTTTCAGTAACAGACTTGAAAAAAGTGTTTTTTGAAAAATTAATTTCTGTTTCAGGTTGTTGAAAGTGCTGGTGAAGCCACTACAGTAACAGAAACAAAAACCGAGGAATAAAGAAAACCACTTAATTTATATGGGAAGTGAAAAAAGAGGAATGTTTTATACTGAGCCAAATATACGAAATGTTGGTCTCAATTTGTGTATTTTTGCGAGTGGTTCAAAATGGTGGACTATTTATATTCCAGTTTTTAGAATATTATCAATTATTATTGGAGAAATTAGTGGTGATAAAAAATTCCAATACAAGTGATTTATATAATAAATTTTTATCCGTTAAATATTATATTTGTAAGACTTTTATTAATATATAAATATATATATTTATAATTTGTGAATTTTTTGTGCCTTGGGATGATAAATACGCCACTGCCCCAAGCTCAAAGGTAACTATCGACTAGGCCTATTTTTGTCTCATCTTTTTTAAAGGACCAGATGATGAAATACAAAATCACTCGCATATTATGACATGGCACTACTGCTGTACACAGAATACTCAAATCTGTTTTATATACATATATAGTTGAAATTTTCAAACAAAATATCACCAATTTAATTTAGATTTATATTATAGTATATAGATTTTTTTAAATTGTTTTATTTTTGGCTGTAGTGTCATGTTATTAATGGAGGACAAATTGGTGATTTTTTGTTTGGTTAGGAATTATATATATACATATATATATATAAAATCTGTAAAATAATTTTGAGTAAATGTATAATTGTAATGCTTTTTGTACTGTTAGACGAGCTCTGGGCCGGGCTGCTTTTTGGAATAAACTTCCTGTTTGTTTATATTATATATAAATAAAGTATATGATTACTTATATTAAGCTTTACAAACTTAACCATCACAATTAAAATAAGTCAGTGCTTTTGTATTGAGGGAGGGAGGGAAGATTACAGTTTTTTATGGAATTTTTTACACGTTTTTAAATGTAGTGAATTAGTGACTACATTGCAGGGTTTGTTGAATGTTGAACATCAGTATGTGAGAAGGGTTTATAATGGTTGCTGTATGTATATTATTGAATAAAAGTGTATAAAAGATCTCTGGAACTTTATCACATAAATTTGGTTGAGTGGGGACACATAACATGGCCATACATGTAGGCAGCTAGTCCAGCAGTGTGCATATGTTCCATTCGTGTTGCAACGAAAGTTTTTTGATGTTCAGTAAATTATATATAATGTTTTTTGAAGAGACTTTTTGTCGTAGCGCTTGGTACCATGTATGTCAATTTAAACTTGATATTGTTAATATGATAAATAAAAAACCCGTACCTTCCATATTGATAAATCCCCTCTCAATCTTAATATCGTCATGTGTGAATGTGTTTATAAAAATTTAATTATAGAATGTTTCAAATTTGGCATATCTGGTGTTTTATTAATTTTGAACCTTCCTTTTTTAAAAACATTCTTACCATCCTATGTTTCCTGTTCAGTTAGTATTAGGCAGTATTTTTATAGATACCATATTTTATACAACTGACACATCATATTGGATTTCGTGTAAGTAGGTTTTAATAACTTTCATACTGAACTCATGTTATCTAAAATTTGTTGTATTATCCCTTTCACTGTTGCACTCAGTATTTGTAAATCATGGAGCTATTGTTACGGTCAGGTGTCTTTGATTTGTCTGATGTTTGCTGCATTCAGGTGTCTACTATTTGAAGATACTAGGTTGAACATTTGTTTCAGTAACAGAAAGTAACTCACATTCAATATTATTCACTGTTTACTGTCTGTACCGATAGTTTGGTCCTTTCCTTCTTATCCCTTGTTGTTTTTCTTATTTTAACCCTGGAACCATACACCTATTCTTTAGGATCATTAACTGTATATTACGGCATTATATACCCCAAATAAAAATGCACTTTTAAAAAATTGTGAATTATTTTTTACTAAAAAACATGTTGAATTACAAGAGCAGATTGTTTTTGCTACATAATATATGTTTTTAAAAAGAAAACTGCATTTTTATGTGTTTCTGTAATCCCTAATCATGACTACTACATTTTTCATAAAGTTTCTGTACACGTTTTTTCTATGAAAAGTACTACTGGTTATGACAACTAGCAGTATTTGTTTTTCTTTTGTAGGGAAACATTATCTTGTACTGCAATGTTATCAGCCACGCTCATTCATTAACATTCCGAACATTTGTATGGATAATACACACATCATTGAAGCTACCAAATTGAATATTGTTTTATCATTCATAATCCTTTGTCTTTTTCTGTTAATCATTATATCTTTTATTGCCTCCACTTCGCTTTCTGGTTCAGGGGCACACTTATCAACGAATCGGGCAAAAAAATAATCTTCTTCAACACAACACAGTCTATTAAACCTTCATTACCTGATGTATCATCAGTGTTACTGAAAATATCAGAGTACTGAATTTCTAATTCTAATAAAATGTTCTCTTTGGTAAGCACATGATTCATTTTAGACATACAGAACAGTATATACAAAGTTATTTATGAAGAAAAAACACAAAGAAGTAAAATTACTCACACACTAAAAAAATAACACTAACCATACACTGGAATACTGTATGCCCTGCGGTCACTGTTTCTCATACAGTGTGATGTTGCACATGTGGAGTAAACACACCAATTGAAGCACAATCAAGGCCAAGGAAAGTCATAGACGTTGGAGGCAATAAGGGGTGCCAAGACAAAATTGCCGCAAAACGAAAATTACGTGGGGCACTCAGTGTCCGAGTGTACGGTTCTAGGGTTAAAATTATTTTTGTTAAGGAATAGGTGATTAGTTACTGCACCATGTTTAGAGCTAAATGTGCACCGAGTAGTTTTTATAAAATGTGTCAACTGTTTTTTTAGGCCTACTGTAAATAGTATATATGATCAAGTTTCCTTTCTGAAAAGGAAATTTTATGTGTTATTTATTAGTCAGATGATGATGTGCTTGTGAGCGATGTTTTTTCAAAGACTCTGGTGTTGGCAGTTGACCAAGCGACAGTTTAGACAAAATGAAAATTTGACTTCTGAATGTTGTAGTACATACGTTGCTTGATGTATATACTGTATACTGATATAGTGATTGATATATTGGTGTGGTGGTGTAATTGCAGATACGCACCGGTATCTACGATAATGTTGTTTTATAAAACGTTCAATTATAATTATTATTGTTATTAGTTTAATTGTAATTGTCAAATATGTGGGTATCGATGGTTCACTTCTCTAATTTTAAAATATTTCTCGCACTCCGTGAGTAACCTCCCCCACTTACCACACGTGGATATTGTAGTCCTGTTCGGTGACGGTTCAGCTGAAATACATACACTGCATATACAAATAGATATTCTGGTTGAATATCCAATATGACTATCATACACAAGATAAATTATATAATGTCTAAATAAAGTTCTGAATTATTAGAACTATTTGAATTCTTCCGCCACCTTTTGGTAGAACTGACTAACAATAAATGAGCTAATTTAAATTTGAAATAATACTCTTTTTCCACTGGTAACAAAGTGTAGATGTTTATTAACGGTTAATAATGTTATAAAATCTTTGAAAAATTGACAATCAGTTACTAATAACTCTACAGATAATAATTACAATTAACAAAATTTAAAATAAGACTCTGCTTAGCCTCAAGGCTGGTAAACCTGTTGGTCATACAATAGTTTTAATTTTAAGAGGTTATGTCCTCTTGTATCAGTTAATTACCATGTTCGTGTGGTTCTTTTAGGTAGCATGATACCAGGTACAAGATGTGGCATTAATAATGATATTAAATGAACAATAATTAAAAACAAACAAACAAATATAAAAATCGAAAATCAGTACCATATAACTGATAGTTATGGTATTATCGTACGCGGGAATCCGCATGCATTTTACAGTTTTTAATAGACAATCAGCGAGTGCGTTAGCTTGCACTATTGAAATGTATTACTTTATTTTAATAATTCACTTTAAGACTTATTTACTTACAAGAGAAAAATTTATTAAAAAAAACTTATTATTTCCATCTGGTTTGGATTTTACTTGAGAACAGACTTGTAACAGAGAAATTGGCAAGTTACAGTTACGACTTTAAGGTTATCTCATAACGTGAATTGTTATTATGGTTAATTATCTTTAATATTTATTTCTTCTTAAATTAAGTATAGACATATTATTCATAATGGTTTTGATGTGTCATTATCAGTATTATATAATACTCTTTCGCATGAAAGTTAAAATATTTATTTTCAAATATAGAGAAATCAAGAAAACAACGTTAGTCAATTGAGCGACTATTGGTATTGCTCGTATTTTGTAATAAATACTTCGAATATGATTCTTTTAATTATGACAAATAATTAAAATATTTATTCAACATATTAATAATTGCGAATTAATACTTTCATTAATTCTGATAAATTCCATCGTCATTTTTTGATACTTCGCTTTTTACTGACTTGCGTAGTAATCAACATTACGTATTTACAGAAATTTTATTTCTGTTTCAATGTTAATTAAATAAAAAGAATTGTACTCCCTGTTTTTATCTTTTACACAACACTCGTAAGTACGATCGATATTGTACACTAATCGTACTTAAATATTACACTCCGCACATTTCACTCGTTTATGCTAGTGTGGTTTGTAGGTTATATGTGTGTTGATTTACTGATGTATGCTTGTCGCGCACAATTCAAAAATTAAACTTCTTCATATCGGAGAGTGACATGACCTGTTTGTATGATGACTGATCGTGAACTGTGATGCTCCTTCGAAGCATCTGTGGCTCGTCTGCCAATGTTCATTCATTCGATTGGTTGAAAAAACTAAACTCTCTAACCCAAAGCACTTTATTTTCTTAAAATATTTAATTTTTTACCAATTTTGGCCTTTGCGTTTGAGGCTATATGACGTCAGCACTGGTACAAAAAATAATTGAAAAGTTTAAAATCGTAATAACTTTCTTAATATTTGACTTATCGTTAAATGGTTAATGTCAGTAAATTGCGGACATCCTGCGCTTTAATTAAAGTCCAAACAAGATTATATTCCGTCCATTACTTAAATCACTATAACAATTTTATTGATTTTTTATGGTGCATCTTATATTTATAAGTTTATTACACCAAATTTAATTATTTATACTAAAACACTTTTAATTAAATGCTCTGAGTCCATATCTCAACTGGTTTAATTCAAAACTTGGGGATTATTGTTACCCAAACAATATCTTGTTAGCGTCTTTGGGCATCCATATTTGATTTTTCACAAATGTACTTAAAACTAATTTTTCTTATCTAATAACACTAATACTGTAATCTAATAATAACAGAAACGTTTATTTACATAATTTTATACTTGAGTATATGTATAGGAGTGTATTTAATATACTATTTACATTGTTTTAGTACCCTCCTATCTCTTTTCTTACAATTGTCACTTTACTTCTGGTTTTTTCTATACAATTTAGATTATGTAATAATTGCAATTAGTGTACACTCATTGTACCTAATTCCCTACATATAATGGTTAGCTTTTAGCTATCTTAGAACCCTTCAATTTTTTGTAATGGGTCTGTTTACATTATGTCATAGCATGGTAGTCAGTTATCTTTGTTAAAACAATAATTAAATTGTTATTGTTACACTTGATTTAGTTTTCCCAAGTAGTATCAGACATTCTTCTGATTCTTGGTAATAATTTTATCTACTTTTAAACAAGTTTGTATGTTATATTTTGCACAAATAACTTGCTCCTCATTGTTTGTTTACATTTGGCTTCCACTATCATGGTCATTTGGTTTTTAATAATTTATATATAAAATGACTATTCTTCTGGTCATTGTCTGTTCTCAAAGTAGCATTAGGTGTCCCTCTTACTACTGGTAACACTCTTAACAATCTTTGTTCAAGCTTTAATACAGTATTTTGCTTAACTAGTTGGTTATACAATGTTTCTGCTTATTTCTGGCTATGTGTTCTTAGTTAGCTAGTTTACAATATTTTGGTTACAAAATCATTGTCATTATGTTCAGAATCTGTTCTCACAGTAGTACCAGATGTTTATCTAACTACTGGTAATACTTTCATTATTCTTGGTACTTGTTTTAATACGGTATTTTGTTTAACTAAATTGGCATACTAGGTTCTATTTCTCCTATCTCTGTACCATCACATTTGATCTGTTTTATTTGCATTGTGTTGCAATATAATACACTGTCTATGGTGGTGTATCATTACTTATAACAAATTCTTGATTGACATTATAGTTGATGGTTATTTATTTACATTAACATGTATGATTTTCTGTTTCATAGGTGTCTTTCCTATGGGGTTATGTAACACTGTACAACATGTTCTAATGCAGCATTTTGCTACTACTAACATGACTTCAGTATGGTATTTTACTACAATATTTTAATTGTTTTTTAATACACATGTTTACACTACTTCTTCTTAAACAATAATACAAATCTTTTTGTACTAATTACAATATCTTTCTTGTCATTGGTTGTATCTAATTCCTGTCACTTTTGTTTGATATATAACAAAGGTTTTTTATTGTCAGTTCTCTATGAACAATAATATAATTGTTCGATTTTATTCTATTCTGGTGGTCTTATGATTATCTATATTGATCACAATCTTTATTAAATTAGTCACACTAATTGTCTGTGTATATTTGACTATTTAATTCTTGCTGGTTCACTATGAAATTAACACATTTTCTTACACTATAAACCTTGTCACTGGAATTGTTTGTGTGGTTTATTAGGTTAAAATTAGTTAACTGTTCACAGGTTTTCACATCTATATTAAGTACTCACTGTAATTGTTTGTGGTTCCTTAAATGTTAAACACTGTTTTTCTTTTCATATTTGATAATCACTATTCCTTTGGTTACTATTATTGTCTCTAGTACATTTGATGATTGATGAGTTCTTGCATGGTCTATCCATTTTCTTCTCTCTTCATGGTATGTTTCCTTGTCCTTCTTTCTTCTTCTTCAATATTTTCATTGTAGTCATTGTCTCCCTCGCTGTTGGAGTTTATTGGTCCTTATTTTGTTGGTTCCCCTCACTGTTGGATCCTATTGGGTCTGGTTACTGATATTTTTGTTTTGGCTCATGGTCATTTTCCTTCTTCATTTCGTATTTGATGCGGCTATGTTAAAACTATCTTCCTCATCGTTGGATTTTTATACTAATATATTTGTAGATACACACTTTTATACACATAGGTTTATTTATCTAGACATACTTTCATGCTTTTCTCTTACTTGACGTTATATTAGCTTATTTTATGTAACTACCATATTTGGTAACGTTACAATGTTCACAGATTTTCATTTTAAATTCTATATGTATATGATGACAATTCATCAGCAGCTCTTTTAGTAATCTTCCAGAAGATGCTGCAGATTCGTCATGTTTGAATTTCGCTAAATAAAGACTTTCTTCATAAGTTGCTTCAGAAACAAGTGAATAGCATACTTTCATTGATCACCTCTACTGAAGGCAAGCTACCATCACAATTTTGTAGATTTCAGAAACGGTTTGATACCTCACTAAAGGAACAGTACATATTTATTGTAGTCACTTTTATCATGATGTGCAGCAAATATGTGACAATCAAGACATTTGCTTTTACGTTGTTAAAGAACAGATAATTTGTGGGTTGCCACTCACACTTGATAGACGGCGTGTGAGAGCCATGTCATTATCCCAATTAAACTACGGTAACGCAAAACCAAACTACTCACCAGAAGATGGAATCCACCAAGTCATCTGAGTACAGGTTAGGTCGGGGTCAGGTGACAAATAAAAAAAACACTTAAAATATCATTATAAATTATAATTCACCAACACTTTTTTAACAAACATTAAAGTTATACTCGACTGCATTCAGCATTCCCCATTTTACAAATTAACGTACCAATATTTTCAGGTTTAATACACTGCAGTCAAACTAACATGAAAATAGGAATGATCTGCAATGATTACCAAAATAGCAACGATTTGCCCTTAAGTTAGCAATGATCTGTGAATTGCTGCCACAATGGCAAAATAAACTGAATAAAATTTATATCTTTTAACATCCATCTAAATTTACAACACACTGAATTTTTGTTCAAAAATTCCCCAAAGAAATCACCCCAGATGTCTTAAGACAGAATCTCTTCTTTTATAAAACATTAAAGTCATAAAACTTTTACAGTGGCTTCAAAAACAAATTTTTATATAATATACGTCAACAAGTTTACAAAGAGTACATTTTACATATTAACAATGATCATATGAATATTCCTCATCTCACAGTACATTTCTGTTTATACTTTGGATAGCTACTGAAACCTTGAAAATATAAGTAGGCATAAGCTACGTATATTTACAAATGATTAATACTGTGAATGTTTTCTTTAAAACTAAATTTACAATACCTGGGCATTTCATTATAAACTGATGTGAATTTCATTTTACCATCTAATACAAATGACACCATGCCATCACACGTTGGGGCCCTCTCAGAGTTCTTTATTCACCAGTTGTACAACATACTCATTCAAGAGGTGAATGACACTACAGGTTATCCCGCCAACCTTATCCTCTGACATCACTGTCATCCAGCGATAAACGTTTTTACTTTTGCTTCCAAATGCAGGTCTATTACCACACTGTTCACAGATGAATTTATGTGACTTCGAACATTCTATGCGGCACTATTCTATGTTTTATCTGCATTGTAAATTTTGCTGGTTAACTACATCATGGGGTCCTTCGAGAGTAAAAGGAAGTACATGGCGCTGATGGTTTCAAATCTGTTCAAGGCCACCTTGATCGTACTGTGTTTTTAACATTCCTTATGATAGCATTACCCCTTCATATATCTGTCTCGCAATTAATTTATAAATTTTAAACATGTTACGATTTTGTCTCCTCTAAAATCAGCTATACATATATATTAAATAATTTTGAGTTTTGTCGAAATACATATATTCGCCCATCACATCTGCTGGCTAAATCGACCTTGCAGGCACTTTGTACCGTTACAACCTGTGCCAATTTCTGGTGAAATTGTGCGCAGAGATAGATACATTCTTCTGAATATGCTATTCCTGTAATAACAATCTTGAAAACACTTCACACCTATTTTTCAAAATTAAACTGATAATTGATCATTTAAGAGGAGTGTTTAAAAATTTCATGAAATCCAAAATCTGCATTGATGAGAGAGCCTAGTACTGTTCAAAGGCCCACATGATAATGGTGTGCTTGCGGCACAGTGAGGACAGATACGATCCCGTATGCTTTCACTGAACACAAATTAAAAAGTGAATTTGAAGCAAAACATACTACTTCTACTCCACTGGCCTCCATTCATCTCAATCCTGTGCGACTCTTCGTCACGTTCTGACCCCCCAGTCTTCTCATGGCTTCATCTACAGCATCCACCCATCTTCTTCTTGGCCTTCGTCTTGTACTTCTTCCTCCTGGTCCTCCAATAAATACTTTCTTCACTGACCTTTCCTCTTGTCATTCTTTGTACATGACCTGCCCACCTAATTCTGCCTTGTTTTATTACTGTGACGATGTCTGGTTCCTTGTGTAGATCGTACAAGTTTGCACTTGTTCTCATATGCCACATTCCTGCACCTAGTACACCTCCATATATCCTCAGAATCTTTCTTTCCCATCTTTTGATCATATCTTCTTGGGCTGAGATCATGGTCCAGGCTTCTGAAGCATACAATACTAATGACCGCAATACGGTTATGTAAATCTAGATCTTGGAGGCTCTAGAAATTTTTCTGGACTTTAGGATAGGCAGCAAAGAAAATAGCACCTATATCCTGTTCCTAGTTTGTCTTGAATTTTTAATTGCCATCTGATTTTTTGACGTATCAAAACATACTTCTGACAATAATATTATGGCACTTTAGCGGTGCAATAAGAGAGATGTGTAACCTGTTACAACAGTGTACACACTCAATTTCCAGACTGGAAAATAGGATCATAGGACAAGGAGGAACTTTTGAAACCAAGCACAGTTCTGGACTACAATAATAAAACTATAGGAGCAGTAAACAAAACTGATATTCTTATCAGTGCGGTAGACTGTGAGAAAAACTGACAAATTAAAAAAAAAACTTTCCATATTCTGGACATAACCCTTATAAATTCCCATGCCTTGTACCAAAATAATGGTGGAAAAAGTTTAATTGGTAGATTTCTAGCAAAAATAGATCCCTCAACTTCTAGGGAAAAAAACACTGATAGAGCCACATTAGATGACTAGTGCTAAGCAGTGGGTTACAACTGACTAAAAGGTCAATTTTCTACCACATACAGTACACCACCAATAACAAAGAAACCACTCCGTTACATTTATAGTAATACACAAAGAAGAAAAAAAAAGACTCCAGACACATGTAATATGTTGTCGTTTGTGGTGTGGCATCATTTTAAGAAGCACTCGTTAAAAAATTATTAAAATTAGTATGCAAATACGCATGTAAATATATTTTTAACAGTAATATCAGTTTTTATATTATGATTAAGTATCAGATTAAAGTGAAATGTAAATGCAGAATAATGAAGATTTTATGAACTAAGTAAAAGTGATAAGTCATCAATAACACACACAGAACATTATGGATATGTTGTTTATAGGGATTGATAAATTGCGAATACAGATGTAAATAAATTAAAAAAATATTCAGGGAGTATTCTTGATACTCCCGTCGGATCTTTATTTCGTGAATGCGAAATTACATACGTTACTCTCGTTATTGGGAGATTCTTTTGTTTTGTTTTTCAGAAAGAAAGTTGAAATGAAAGAAAGAAAATTATGCTATACATAACATTTATTCATCGAAATCATTAGTACAAATGGCTAACATATGAAAAATTGGTCGATGGTAACTAAAATATGAAACATAGGGCATAATATGTA
Source organism: Magicicada septendecula (assembly GCA_034769895.1). Lineage (NCBI taxonomy): Eukaryota > Metazoa > Arthropoda > Insecta > Hemiptera > Cicadidae > Magicicada > Magicicada septendecula. Next base: position 91,085,504 of record CM068369.1, on the reverse strand, counting down.
AACTTACCGTTATTTACATAAATAAGGCATGAATGGTGTATGTTCTCTTATCTGTAATGTACATTCATAATCTTTTGCCCTACCTGGTACATCGGCAAACACTCCCCTAAACTGCTCTACCACCTGCCATAACGCTGCACGCTGGCCACTCCCAACACCGGACCCTTCACTCCGAAACTTATCTGCCCTTATCTCCCACACTGCATCATTAATATTACTCATTTCGTTATCATCATCGTAAATATACTCTGCCTCTCTACACCAATTGATTCTAGTATCGCTATTATTCTCATCTACTCGTTTTTTCAATAACTTTACCCCAGTTGTTTTAATTTTATCTATCACCTGTTCAAAATTTATCTTCACCGACCGGTCACCCCCTTCTAACTCTATCACCTTTTCTTTAAAATTTATCACCGCTCTATTCCTCTGTAAAAAATCGTTACCCAAAATAATGTCCAAACTCAAACCCTTAACTACCAAGAATGTACTATCAAAATCTATACCATTTATCAAAAAGTTCAAATGTATTTGTTTCGTCACATGCTTACTCCGTACCCCTGTGACTCCTATCACCGTAACCCCTGCTACTGGCAAAACTGGAATATTTTTGTTAAATTCTCTCAATTCAGTTAAAATGCTTTCTGCTATCACTGAAATTTCGCTCCCTGTATCCACCAGTGTTCTAAAATGCTTACCTTCTATATTTACCTGAATTTCCGTCAATCCTGCTCTCACTTCCGTTAAAGTATGGTTCTCCTCTTCTAATAAATCAGCTACTATGTCCATTTTGATGACGTTACTTGGGATGTCCTCCATTGGTTGGACCTCATGCGCTTCTCTGAACAATGGTCGGGTCCTGGCTACCACTGTTGATTCTAGTTTTCCGGCTGTCGTCTACTATTATTCATCTCCTGTTGCTGTTGACCATTGGGTCATCCTTGTCGGTGGTTGGATGTCCCACTGGTACCTGTTCCTCCTTTGTCGGTCGGTACATATTGTTTCATGTTTTCTCTCCTCCTTTGTTCTTCTTTCGGTAGTTTGCATCTGAAACATTGTTGTCTGTGAGCGTAGTTCTCTCTTTCGCATCTGGAACAGTTCCACTCACCTGTCTGCTGAAAATGATTTCTGGGTCTATAATTATTATTATGATCGCTATTTCCCTGATAACTACTCTTATGTCGGTTAAATTCTGGGTTATTATGGTGATTAGCCTGTATAGGTCGTCTAACTATTTCACGATCCCTAATACTTTGCAAAATATCTAAAATCCGTTCTAACTCACTTATATTCTCTATCTCCTTCGTCATTAAGGTAACCTGTGCTTCTCTGGGTAGATGTTTACTCACATATCTGACGAACGATTGAAATGGTATTGGCGGTTCGAGGTACTTTGCCTCATTATACAACTTTGTCATGTACATTGTTATGTTATTTTGCCCCACAAAATTACCTACTCCCATAATACGACTTCTCAAACTCTCTTGTTCCTCTTCCGGCCAAAATTTATCTTTAAATGCCCTCTTGAATGTTTCAAAACTGTCCCATTCTACTCTGTGCGCCTCTGCCCATATGATAGAATTGCCCTTAAAACATTTGACAATTTTCATTAACTGTATTTCCCAATTATGATTAATAAAATGGTTATACTCACGCGCCTGATTTAAAAATCTCATAGGGTGTATTATTCTGTTCTCTTGGTTAAAATTCTCTAACTCTATTTCACTGTACGTGTCCCTGGTTACGATTATTCTTTCCGTAATACCGGTAAAATTTTTCTGAATCTCCCCCCGCAACTCATTTTTCACTTTCATTAAATCACTTTCAATCACATTACATTTAACATGCACATTATTATCGTTTTGTATGACTAGGTTATCTATTTCTTTAATTTTACTTTGTAACATGCTTATTCTCTCATCGTTTTTCTCATATTTTGATACTGTTTGGTCTATTGTTTCAAACTGTTTGGTTATGTCTATTACATCTAATTCACATTTCTCTATTTTGTTCTGTAAAATGCTAGTTTTCATTTCTATTTGTTTCAGAATTAGTTTTACTCTCTATCTGCTCATTAACTGTGGTTAAACATTTATTCTCTATTTTTTCACACTGTATTTCTATTTGGTTTTGAACTGTATCATTAATTTTCTTAATTTTGTCGTCTGACTTATTTTGTTATTAAATTGCTCATTACTATTTTCTGTTTGTTTTTGGATACTGTCACACTGTATTTCTATTTCGTTTATTCTCTCGTCAAAATTACAGCTCTGTTTCTTAATTTCTTTTTTGATATCGTTAAACTGTTCATCAAACTGATTTAGTTTGTTATTGAAATTATCTAATTTTATATCGAACTTAATGCTCTGCTCTTTTAACTCATTGTTCTGCATTTTCATTAACTGAAAAAGATCTTCTAGTGAAACTTTATTGTTTATAATAGGCGTTAGTTCGCCTGTGGTTCGTTTAACACCAATGATTCTGTTGCTGTGTTTTCTATATTAATACTTTCATTGTTATCTGCCATTTTTGTTGTACTGATAGTAATAAACTCTGTCTTAATTGTTATACACTTCTCTTCATACCACACATAACCTACATGGATAACCTCTACTGTTATGTGTATTTCTCTACCCGACTACCTCCGCTTTTCTGCTTATTTATATAATTTTAATTTTATACAAAGTCCAGGTTCGTGCGCCATCTGTAAATTTACCTTCTATATTTTACATAAATAATTATTAATAATAATAATTATATGATAATCAATTATTATGGAATTTGCATAATTTATCACACATCCGGTATAACACGTGCTCAGTTTTGTTGAGTGCATTAGGCTTTTGGGTCCAAAGTTGTGTTAAGCAGAAAAGACAAAGGTTCTCGGGGCATTGAAATAACCATCTACACAACATTAGGATAATAAATTCTCTTTTATTCAGTTATTTACGCTATAGGTTATTACAATGAGAGTCAGCAATGATGGTTAAAATTCAAAATGGCGGCGACGTCATTTCCGCTTTTGCCATGTGTTTAATGCTATATGCATGTGTTTTTACTTTATTTAAAATAATTCTTTTCAAGCTATACTGCAGTTATTTTCAAATTCCTTTTTTATCTTTATGGCTTAATGCTTACTCTATAATTATTCACAAACCAACGCCTCAAGATAAAGTATTTAAGGTTGGCCAACGATAACTTTCACTCGCTCACTTTCACTCCCACTCATACTGTAATTTTGAACACTTGTTAATTATTCTGAAATGAGCTCATTCTCTTAGATTTTAAAATTTAGAAAAAGAATTTATAAGGGCTTTCCTGAATATGATGCGGCGTAGATTCCTCAGCAGATTCCCATGGCGGTTGGCAGGTGTTCGGCCGAACCTTTACTGTTGGTTTTTAGTCCACTGAATTTACTTAATTCTCATTTTGGTTATCCGCTGACTCTACGTACTGTTAATAATTACATTTTGAGAACAACTACTTCATTTTTGTAAGTAATTACTGCATTTTATGGCAAAATCTGCCCACTGCACTAGTCGAGCGTGTATGCTCAGTGAACTGTTTTTGATGAACCTGGCAGAATCAGACGCAATTGTTATGCAAAGTGGTTGTGTCTGACGTCATTATGCATTGTTCTATAGCCAACGCCCGGGTTAATACGTAATTGTTTCATGCCGTCATTGTTGATTTATGACGATCTGACTTTGTGGACCAATGAAAAGTTCGGATTATTCGTTTGTTTCGCTTATACCGCCATTACATATATTACTTTCTACTCGTACCATGATGACCTTGGCTTGTCTCCCCTCTTGTTGATCTGCGTAGTTATTGGGACTTGTGCAAAACTAACTTAGCCCTTGTTAACATTCATGATCAGAATAAAATTTACAATAAAATATTCCTGAATCCCATAATTCTGGTAACAGGTATTTCTGTTCTGTCACAAATCATCGGACTAAGTTGACGTACAAACGTTAAGTCGATTGTGGTGTTTCCAAGTGTAGTCGGAGAGGTTTGTACAAGTTGTAGGTCATAGTCTTGTTGCATATATGGAACCATCCAATCATTTCTCGGATCATTGGGATTGACATTGAAATCACCAGTAAGAAATATTGGCGTTGTAATGTCGGGCTCAATTTCCTCAATGACCTTAGATATTGAGCGCCCAAATCTACAAAGACTTCGAAAGAGGAGAAGTTTAATGTATTTTGTTTCTGCATTTGGATGAATATACAATGAGGCAGCAATGAATCTGAAAGAATTGTTGACTGTGATTTGTGCCAATGCAATATCGCCTGTGCCAGGTTCCACGTATACACCAAGTCGTTGGGTTATATTGTTTGGTATATTGAAAGGCATAGCACATAGCTTGTTGCTACGACGTTGATAAATTGCAACACCGCCAGCCTTTCTCTTTTGTTGTTGTTGTTCAGTGGGGTTATTATCCATGGCTTCGTGTTCATATGAGATGAGATTATAATTTTCAAGCTGCACAGACTCGTCATTTGTAATCCATGTTTCTGAAACCATAAGAAAATCAGCTCTCGTTAAGACCGGATCCGTTTCAATGTCAAGTTTGTGTGCAACGAGACTTTGCGCATTCATTCCAACGAAGAATATTACAATCGTGTCATCTTCAAACTGTCGGAGCAATTCATAAACAGTTCAACATGTTTGGTAAGTGTATTAAGTGGATGGCTCTCGAGTCGCAGATATTCATTTCGCATTTCTCTAACAGTTCAGCTGTCGCAACCAAGTCCGTGATAGAATTTAAAGTCGTTGCGCGAGTTCGTAATGTAAAGACCTTCGATGCTTGTTACTCGACTCATTGCAACATAGACCAATTGTATTTGCTGTAGTCATACACAACCGTGTCAAATGTGCCTCCCTGCCTTTGTGTATGGTTATGGCACAAGCAGGTACAATTGGAAATTGCATTCGTTTACAACTTATAGAACCACCGAGTTTGATGTTAGCGCTACGCATACAGATGGGTGTCCAAGTTCGATCTATTAGACCATTGCTGCAAATTACTCTTGGTGCTGCTTTTAGTCTTGCCATTTTGCCGATGTGGGCTTGTGGAAAGTGTAGCCACAATCTGATATAAGGATTGATTTGTGTAGACTCGTCGCGTTGTTGGACTAATTGAACTGCTGTCTCATGAGTGACTTCTTCGATGTACTCAAGTATTCCTATTGCACCATTAACAATTCCATCGTCCACATCAATGTTAGTTGTAATCATATAAGGCATACCACTCTGTAAATTAAGCAGATACGGCAAACCGCCAGTTTCCATCACACTGAGCTTGTGTAATTTGACTCGTGCAGTGCCAAGTTGAGTGCTGTTATTGTAGCCAGTGATCAAATCGGAGGCACTGCTACAAATTCTGTCTGATATTGCAAGTCGGTTGTAAGCATCCACATCATGATTTCTATGGAAGAGATGTATTGCATTTGGTTCGTGTTCCCTACACCATTCAACTGTTCTGAAACGAGACTCGATCGCTGCCATTTCTTCAGAGTGTTTTCCATCACCAATCTTCGTCAAAATTTTAGAGAATAAGAGGTCGCTTTGTTGCATAACCTGAGTGAGCGGATAGAAATCAACTGATTGCCACAATACGCACCCACCCAAGTTGTTTCGTGGTGATTTATAAACGGGGGTAGCATTTACAGGCGGTAATTGCCGAAAATCTCCAGTCAGAATGATATCCATGCCGCCAAATGGTTGATCATATACGCCCGTAATTTCATTCAGTCTAGAGTTGATTTTATTGAAAACATAGGACCCAATCATACTTATTTCGTCAACTATTACACATTTTACTCCAACGAAGGCAGTTCGGAAACACTGCAAAGCTTCATGGGGCAATGAAGTTGATGTTCGCATTAGACTTATACGAAACGCAGAGTGAACGGTCGTACCCTGCAAATTTACAGCGGCCTTTCCAGTTGACGCACAAGCAATGTAAGCATCTCGTCGTGTAGTGTGTTGTTGAGTGTATCGATTATAGGTCTCCATGGCTACACGTAACACATAAGTTTTGCCACTACCAGCTGGCCCAGTGAGATACACTTGGATTGGCGGCGAACCGAATGTATGGATCCGATGTATAATTTCCAATATGAATTCTCGCTGGCGTTTATTAGTACTGCGTAACAGTTTGCAGTAGTCTTCTTTTGAAAGCACATTCAATCGTTTTCGTACAGCAGATATGCCCACAGACGAAGCCTGTGCTGCATCGATGTCATCGTTATTCTCTTGGTTGCCATCATTCAACACGCTACTCACAAAATTATCTCGATTTTTTTTGCTCCTCATTTGTCGCATTTCGTCTATATCGTTATGAATATATAATTCTTGAATTTTATCGCATCACTTCTTCAATATTTAAGTTGGACTCATATTCACGACGTTTAGTAAGAATTGCAGATTCGTTGGTGTCATAGATCTCGACAAACCTATTACGATCGAGTATATCATTTCGAAACGGATAGTATAGCGTAACCATTTCCCGTTTGTAATTGACCACATCACTTATATCATATTGTCTGTAACATATAACACATGGAACTGACCGCTTCTTATTGATAAATCGAACCTCATCATTCTGATCGGCGTTTGGATCGTCACATTCGTCTGGCTGCTGTTGTACTGACTTCTTTCCAGAATACCAAGCTATGATATTAGCGAGGCATAGATCTTTTAACGATTCATCGCGTTCCTCATAACGTTCGATTTTAGTTTTGGTCCACACATCCGTACTATCATCAGCCAAATTTTCCAAGTCTATTTGACGTTTCAATTTCCTTGATCGTTGTCGTTCTTGTGGCCACACCATTGGAATATACACAACTTGACGACTACAATGGCTCATCGATTGACGAAGCAAATACCAGGCTGCCTCCTGTGCCGACATTTCGACCGAATTAAGAACTTTCACACCAATCTTGCGTACTATCTCGGTGAAGTCCAACTCCGGATTCTCTTCTTGTAATTTTATGAGTTCTCGTTGCAAATGACTTATTCCACGATTCGCCTTGTTAACATATTCTACAACATATGTCGCACAACTATATTCGTCCAGTATAAATTGCAAGTCACTATTTGAGCCCAACACTCTGGCTAACCACGGATTGAAAGTATTGGTGTAGATTTCAGACATATTACGTTTGAACAACATCGTCGGCCGTCGCAGTGAAGCTCGAATTGTATCGAGGTATTTGCGCTCTGTCAAATGGTTGTCTACAAGAAATTCTTCAACACTGTCATACACTTTCTGCTCCAGTATTGTTTTTAAACGCTCAGCTGATTTCTGCATGGTAGCTTTTCTCAGATCACCTTTAGCGAGCGGCAACAGTACCATTGTCTTTCGCATTGGCCAATACGGGATTCAAAAGCGACATGTTGATTCTCCATGCTTGGTACAAGTAAACATATGCTGGTGCGTTTGATTGGAGTACATCTCTGCAGGCAAATCTCCCCTCGATACGCTCGCCAATGTATTCATCAACTCAATTGTACGTGGCATATCTTCACTGATTGATTATTTAGGATCATTGTTCAACCACAAGAGTATATGCGCATGTGGACTGCCTCGATGCGCTTAAAGTAATCAATGACTCGATACCGATCACCAAATGGATTCGCCTTTGTCTTACTGCACAACATACTCATCAAAATGTCGACCAGTTTGTTAAACACAATGCAACATGTAACTGGATCTTCATTCACCAAATGACACCGCATTGATCTGCTAAGTGCCTCAACATTTTGCACATCTTTATACGAATCACTTAGGCGATGCAACACTTACAGCAAACCTGGCCAACGAATTTCATTTGCACTCAACGTAAGAAACACAGTAGGCTTCCCAAGCTGGCGTATCATTGCAAACAAGTCACGCTTACGATCCTGCCAATACTGCATCGAATTTGGAATGGATTTAAGAAATGACAAATTCTTTTCCATGTAATCACATATGAACTCCTTATCATTTAACATAGCACGAGTCACATTAACTGTGCTGGACGTTTTGAAAGTATGAAACATTCCCTCGATGACTCTCATTCTCAAGATTTTCATCGCCATATACAAGATGTGTTGTGGGGTCACACCTCACCGATCTTTACGTCTAATTTCACTCGTGGCCATCATATAAGGAGTCACTCTTACACTATCTTTGTAGCGACGACCTATACCCAAGTAAATATTTGGAAACGACAATTCCTCGGCGTGTGTATTGTACACAATATTCAACAGCATACTGTGTTGGCCGGGCGCTATATCAAGACAGTTCTCCTTGTTCCACAGAAGTGTATGTTGCCTGGCCACAATGCAATCCGAGTCTTAACACTGGTGCCTCTTCTACACAATCCCCATCATCGTCAAGTCTGTCGACACATATATTGTCCAACAAAGTTCCATCGATGGTAATTCCATACATACGGTACAACGGCTGTTTCACCAAGTACTGCAGCCATTGCATTACATTGGATTTCCGAACATACCCGCTCAAATATGACGATTTGTGCATTAATTTCCTCTTGATGTTAACATTTATCGCATAATCGTCATCCAACTGTCGAGGCAATTGTTTCACCATATTGTTCACATCAACTGGAACATTCATTACTTGACCAATGATGCCATTACTGCCCTCATGTCGAATTTGCATGAAAGGCAGCCTAGGTGATATCAACCGTTCCGCTACCGGACTCAACACTGGCAAAGTTTTAGGCCGATCAGGATATTTGAAACCGTTAGACACACTCATGGATAGGATTTTATTAGTATCCAAGCATCGACGGCAATTTACACATGCTACCATACCCTCCACTACTTGGTTGGGGAACTCGCTGCGCAAAATGTTAGTGTTTTTAACGAGCTTAAGATCCTTCTTGAACCAAAGTCGATTACAAACATCACAACCAAGTCCAAATTCATTGTCAAAGAACATTTTCACAAAGTGGCGATCGCATGCAGCATACTTATTTGTCAAATTGAGCGAAAGGTCAGAACGCGCCATGGACGGACCGATGTTACCGTCCGTAGGAGTCTCAGTATTGTCATCCTGCATATCAATGGAATCGTCGTTGCTTTCTACGTCTATTGGACCACTTTCCAAATCCATTCGACACGATGACGAAGTGCTAGGTTGCTGCAAACGTTGTACGCACTCGCTACTTGTACTGGGCGCTCCACTTCCACCATCCAAATTCGAATTCTGGCGTCTTCTTTACAATTCCTTTTGTTGCAATCGACGTAGCCGACAACGTTCTATATTTGTAAGTCGTGGTGCACGCATTTTGTTCGGAGTTCCAGATTTTACAGCCTTCTTTCTCTTCTGAGGACGCGGCATTTTCACAATATCTCAATATTTTCTGCTTTCCAATGTTAATTTTATATTTCTTGTGTTATTAACGTCTAACTCACGTTCTCAGCTCTCCATAGACACCTCGATCACTAAAATCGACCAACTCGTTCCGGAGATACAACTGAACTGAGCGCGCGCCGTGCCCACACAAGCCCAAATTTAGACCCCCATGCGCAGCAGTGACGTCACCGCGCAACCCCCCCCTCCGATCATGACAAACCATTTCCGGTAGTCGATGAAACGGGCTATCCAGTCATAGTTTTAGATATTCTGTAATCCTTATAGTTTTTGCACACGAGGCCCTCGAAAGTACACAAATATTGGTCGCGGCAAAACCTTACATGACACTGAGAATGAACCATAAGATGTTCATTCGCATTCACATCAAAAGTAGTTTAGAAGTGTAATTGCAAAATACATGTAAACAAAAAATTTGCCCAGCACTGGGCGCAGGGTTATTCCATTCATGTCAGTAGTAGTGACAGGGTTAAGAATACAACTTGCACATCAATATCTGAATACAAATCTTGCAGATTTTTGATTCAGTAAAGTCTTCCATAATTCAAGTTGTAATAGCATGACACACAGCATCATACATAATACCGGTAGTAAATGAATTCACGTATCGTAAATTCACAAAAGTGATTTAAATTTGTTTTATAACTATATTTGTACAAATATTCACTTTTATTTAGAAAGGACCAATTTGGACCTGTTAGTCACTTGCATTCTGTGGTTCACAAGTAGTTTCATACTGTAGCTAAACTCATAACAGCTCAACCTGTTATGTGTTTTTATGGTAATTCCATATAACTGTCTGAGTTAAAAAAAAATCCATTAAAATTTCTTATATATTTATTTTAATTTTTAAAAAGTCAAAACTGTAAGATACCAAACAGACATAACAAAAACACATGTATGAAGGAATCACACTCTTTGTGCGTCTTGTTTGCCAGTTCAGTAACAGAATTTGCTAACTACAAACTTTTATATAATTTCTTTTGTATATATAAGTTATACATCATTAATGTCTCATGATATATCTTATACCACTGACATTCTTAAGTGTTTCATAACCTTAAATTTAAAAAAAAATCATTAATGGTACAACTAATTGATAACATGTCTCTTGACATTATACTCTAAATGGTAATGTCACAAAAATTCTAAAACCTATAAACAGAACTGGAGTAATACATGACAAGATTTGATGTAGATTCTTCTGCTTAAAAGTTTAAGTTGTGTAAGCTCACTGAAGGTCATTAATATCTGTAATACGTGTCATTACACATGTGTGTGTGTGTGACAAGACATTTTTGAACAACATTTAAGGTCTTTTTTCATAAACCTTAAATGGTGGGTCCATTCTATTAATTTCTTTGGCCACATATACAGCAGACATGCGTATAACATCATAATTTTTTTGCTAAAATTCTGTCATTCATACTTGTGCATCAATTAATACTTGTGTTTTCTTTAATAATTTGAAGAGAAACAACTACAATTAAAAGTTCTGGAATCAATGTTTAAAAAAATAATCACATCAAGAAAATTGTTGTTTCATAAGTTGCCAGTGCTTATATTACATAATGCTCACAATAGTCAGTCCTCATGTTCTTCCTTCCAGTACAAATATCAAATTTTGTAATAGCTTCAAAAACCACCATGAGAGAGAGAGAGTAGTGTTACATAAAAAAAGCATAGTGAATTGGGAATTAAAAAAACAAGTATGAGTGACACAAGCATTTCAGTAAGGATGATCGAATTAGAACAATGAGAATCTACCTACCAGAAAAACAATTTAATCGTTGAGTGTGTTCAAGGGATTGTTCGAGGTGACAGAATGAATCTGAATATGCATTAGGTTTGCCAACACACTGTTCCAAAAATGCTGTCTGCAGTTCAGAAAGAAGCCCATGTGTACTGTGGAGACAAAATGCCAGTCGGAATGGAAATGAAAATCATCTGTTCGAGCACAGAAGTTTCATTTGATAAGAGTAAAGGAAAAGTTAGTGAAAGCAATGAAGCTGTTGAAGGAGGTTTTCTAAGAACGAGTTGCAGGAATGTTTTCGAAAAACACATTGGCAGAAGTATTTACCTGCTTAAGGAAATATAATGTAAAACATTTTAATGTGTACAGTTTTTGTGAAATAAATGACTTGCAGAAACCTAATTTTTGAATCTAAATATACACATTTATAATTGTTGCTACCTTGTATTATAAAAATAAAGCAAATCTTAAAACACTTAAAATCAATAACTGACTTTTAGACTTGTAATAGAGTCATAATTATATTATCCCTAAATATAGTTTAGATTAATGTAAGCCATCTATAGGTGTTATACCTGTATGTTTGGCTTATTATATACAATAATTTTCTAAATGTGATACGCCCAAGTTTTAGTCATTAAAGTGGCTAACAACTTTATTAGCAAGAAGGTTGGCCATCACTGGTATTAGTTTATTGATGAATTGTTGCAGCTAAGTGTGGTGGGTATAGTGTAAAAATAAGATTTATATTATTAAATCAATTTGCAAAGTAATTATATGAGAATATTAATTATGTAATTACATCAGAATTTGAAAAAACTAATTTTCATCAAGGTCAAAATAAATTTTGAATTCAACCTAATATTTTAGGTGGAGCAATGGTTTTTTTTTTAGTTTGGTAGTCTTTCATTTTGTACCTTAAACATAATACCATAACATGATGTAGGAAATTAACAAGTATCTTGTTATATATAATAATATTATATATATGTATTTTATGTGTTGTATATAATAATATTGGATATGTATTTTATATGTACCTTGTTCTGATTATTAAGTTGATAATGACGATCTATGATACAATAAAGAATGGCCGTGGCTCGTAGGTTTTTCTCAACCAAGCAGGACCGACCTGATCCTCTCATGTTCCTTGTCCAGTTTTGGTTCTAGTCGTATTCAGAGTTGTAATAGAGACCCAGAATAATAATCCAACGACCACGGTCCGTATATACCATTAATCTAGTGTAGTTATTTAACCCACCATCCTTATATGTATAGATGAGACATTACAGTGGCGACGAGGATATATCAAGAATCCATAGGTGCCAATACAAGTGTTCAATTGTGCCGTAATTGTTTGTGAACCGTAGGACGTTTAGGCCTAGTCTATGCACATGTTGAGCAGAAAACGTCTATGATTTCCGGGGAGGAAGAATTGGACATTTCTTCACTATTTTTAGATAAGGTTGGTGTGGTACAAACATCGAACAAAATGTTAGGGAGTATCGGTGAGTTTGACGCAAGTCAAGAAACATGGTTGTCTTATATAGAACGGTTTGAATTATTTTGTGACTGTAATAAAGTAGAGAGTGAGAAGAAAGTAAGCACGCTATTGACAGTAATAGGTGTAAAGACATATGCTTTAGTAAGGAATTTATGTACACCTGACAAACCGGCTACACAGAAATTTGAGGACATTGTCAAGATCATATAAGAACATTTGTATCCAAAACCTTCATTTATAGCTGAGCGATACAAATTTAGCAAGAGAAATCAGTTGGAAAACGAAACTGTTTCGGAGTATATTGCAAGTCTTAAGCGATTGTCGATCCATTGCGAGTTTGGAACATCTCTCGACTACTTGCGAGATCGACTGGTAAGCGGCATACGCAGTGAGTCGACCAAGCAGACTGTTCGCGGAAGCTTCTTTAACCTACGACGAGGCGGTTAGAATCATCCTATCTGTGGAAATGGCAGAGAGGAATGCGTCTGTTCTGGTGGCCAGTGACAACGCCGGGGGCAGCAGCCAGTTGCAGCATTTCAACGTCGGAATGCCGGGGGCAGTCCACAGCAGAGGAAACCACAAGAGGGCAGTGGTCACAACAACCAGCGACCGAGTGGCAGCAGTTACAACAAGCAACAAGTAAAGTGTTTTTGTTGTGGTAAAGTAGGGCATGTCTCTAAAGAGTGCCATTTACGCGGTTGTGTGTGCAACAATTGTGGAAAGAAAAATCATATTGCTTCTGTATGTAGATCCCGCCAGTCTGAAGGTAAATCCATAACATTTCATAGTAGTTATAAGAAGGGGAACAAACATAACTATGTAGGGGTGGATTCTCAACCTGTAGAGACATTCGAAGGTACTGATGAAAACCTAGACGGTGTTGCTAACCTATATGAAATTAAAACAACTGTTTTCAGGGATAGGCCTAGTGATAAGCCTAAACTCCTTAAGAGTTGACCCTATTAAACTAGAAGTGAACATTAAAGGGAAAAATATAGCTATGGAAGTAGATACTGGGGCTAGTGTAAGTGTATGTAACCAGGACTTTTATAACACTAATTTAAATTCACTGAAATTGTTACCAACTAATCTGTCCCTTAGCTCGTGTACTAACGACCCCATTGTGCCTATAGGTAGGTTAGGTGTCTCAGTAGCCTACAAAAATGTTCAAACTAAACTAGAATTATATGTCATTGAAAAGGGTGCTCACCCTCTCATGGGGCGTGATTGGCTTCAAGTGTTAGGGGTAGAAATTTCATTTAAAACTAACTTGTTTGGGCTAACTAACCCTAAATCAACTGCGGAAAATGACAAAACATTCATTGAAACCAATGTAAAAAAATTAATTCAAGACTTTCCTGAGGTTTTTACCGATCAACTGGGGCGAATACAAGGGTGACCCAATTAAACTTAAACTAAAAGAAAACGCAATACCAAAATATTGTAAACCAAGGCCTTTGCCTTTTACTCTGAAGGCCAAGGTAGAGACTGAACTTCAACGCTTAGTTGAGGCTGATGTTTTGTGTCCAATAACTAGTAGCGAGTATGCAACTCCTATTGTAGCTGTTTTAAAAAAATGTGAAGCCATTCGCATTGGTGGTGATTATAGAGGCTTAAACAAGAATCTAGAAATAGAACGTTATCCGTTACCTAGAATTGAGGAGTTATTTACGGAATTGCAAAAGGGTAATAGATTTAAGCCAAGCCTACATGCAACTTAAGTTAGATCGAGTCACAAAAACTATGTACTATATCTACTCATAAGGGGTTGTTCTCCTATAAGCGGTTGCCATATGGTATAAATAGTGGGCCTAGTATTTTTCAAAAAAAAATTGACCAAACTTTGCAAGGTTTGCCAGGGGTAGTATCTTTTTTAGATGATATCTTGATTTCCGCACCTGACAAAGAAACTCATGTTAGGAGACTTAGAGAAGTATGTAAGCGACTTTCCTCAAACGGTTTTACAGTTAAGGAAGAAAAGTGTGACTTTTTTGCAAAACAATTAGAGTATCTCGGGTTCATTATAGATAAAAATGGTTTACATGCTTGCAAGTCTAAGGTTAAAGCAATCGTTGAAGCGCATGTTCCTCAAAATGTAACTCAAGTAAAAGCCTTCGCAGGGCTAGTGCAATATTATGGTAAATTTGTACAAAATTTAAGCGGTATTATGAGTCCAATGTACAATCTTTTGAGGAAGGACGTACCTTTTGTTTTCGATGAAAATTGTATGAAAGCCTTTAATAAAGTCAAAGAGTTGCTCACAACAGCACCAATATTGGCTCATTATGACCCCAATGCGCCAGCCGTACTAACGGTAGATGCCAGCTCAACAGGGCTAAGTTGTGTATTAAGTGTCATAGATTCTGAGCGTAACTATTCTCAGATTGACAAGGAGGCAACAGCCATAATTTTTGGTGTCAAAAAGTATCATCAATACTTGTACGGTAGACATTTTACTATCAAATGTGATCACAAGCCGTTACTAAGTATTTTTGGGTCTAGAAAGGGTATTCCAGTGTTTGCAGCAGGCAGACTACAGCGATATGCTTTGTTTTTGTCAGGGTATACCTTTGACATAAAATATGTCAAGTCCGAGGAAAATAGCGCCGATGCACTGTCGCGCCTACCTTTAAATGTAAAGCACAAAGATGTAACAAATGACGAGTTAGCTTGGGTAGGGACGTATTTGCATTGTATTAAAGAAAGTTCAGTTCCTATCGATTGTGAGCAAGTAAAAGTAGAGACACAAAAAGACAAACTGTTAAAAAAAGTGTACAACTTTGTTATGTATGGTTGGCCTAACTTCCTGTCGGAGGAAGATAGGGCTCTTCAGGCGTTCTATCAAAGACGAGACGAGCTAACTGTGGAAATGGGTGTAATTATGTGGGGATATCGGGTTGTAGTGCCTAAATCCCTTCAGGAATTCATTTTAAAAGAGCTTCATGTCTCTCACATGGGCATTGTTAAGATGAAGGGTGTTGCCCGTAGCTATGTTTATTGGCCAAATATTGATTCAGACATTGAGAGTATTGCAAACAGTTGCTCTTCTTGCCTTATGGAACGACCCAGACCAGCAAAAGCAGAATTACATGTATGGCATTATCCCAGAAAACCATGGGAGCGTCTACATTTAGATTTTCTCGGTCCAATCAAAGGAAAAATGTATTTAATAATAATTGATGCTCATTTCTAAGTGGCTTGAGGTTTTCGAAACGGCCTCAACTGCGGCCCATCAGGCAATTGACAATTTAAGGTCATTATTTGCAAGGTTTGGTTTGCCCCTGGTGGTTGTTAGTGATAATGGCCCGCCATTTAATTCTGCTGAATTTCAAAGGTTCCTGGGAAACAATGATATAAAACACAAAACGTCTGCACCGTATCATCCACAGTCGAACGGGCAGGCTGAGAACTCAGTGAAATATATTAAATACAAATTACGAGGTGCATTTAGAGACAGTGTAAGTGTATCAGTAGCGCTAAGTCGAATTCTATTTGATTATCGCAACTCAATTCATGTAACCACTAACGAGACGCCGGCTAAATTAATGTTTGGCAGAAATTTAAGAACCAGGTTTGATTTGTTGAGACCCAATCTCAGCAATACTGTAGCACAAAAACAAGAAAGACAGAAATCTTACTTTAGAGGTAATAAAACTAGGTAGTTGTACTTAAACCAATCTGTTTTAGTAAGGGATTATCGTTCAAAAAATAAATGGGTTGAAGGCATTGTGATAAAACAACTTAGCGATGTCATGTACATAGTAAAAATAAGTATTGGTATATTGTGGAAAAGGCACATAGACCAAATAGTTGCTACAGATACGGGTGGAGTAGGCTTAGATATAAATAATCAGACAAGTAATGTCGGCGAGCAGATGGAAATTGACTATCCTAGTCAGTCGGCTGATGGTCCTTCTGCTCATGCAGCCTCACCCCGCACACCTCCCAATCATAGAACCGCTGACGTCACTCCTCGCCCCTTACGACATTCACTCACAGCTGTTCACTCTCCTAACCCCTCTCCAACTCGACCTATCAACCGATCAGCTAACCATGTAAGCAAAGCTCCTTCACCTTTTGTTGTTAGACGCTCACACAGAGCTCGTAAGCCAATTGACAGACTGGATCTGTAATTACTTATTGTTATCATTTTGTGCTATTTCTATCATGTTATTGTCTTGGTGAATAATTATGTTGTTTACTACTTTATTGTGCTAGGGGTTATTTCATTCAGTATGTATCCTACTTGGAATTGAACATATCCTACTGGCGAATTGATCCTACTTAACTCAATGTAATTTTCAATCTGTTCTAAATTTGGTAGGAAGGTGTTACATATAATAATATTATATATATGTATTTTATATTTGTGTTGTATATAATAATATTGGATACGTATTTTATATGTACCTTGTTCTGATTATTAAGTTGATAATGATGATCTATGATACAATAAAGAATGGCCATGGCTCGTAGGTTTTTCTCAACCAATCAGGACCGACCTGATCCTCTCATGTTCCTTGTCCAGTTTTGGTTCTAGTCGTATTCCGAGTTGTAATAGAGACCCAGAATAATAATCCAACGACCACGGTCCATATATACCATTAATCTAGTATAGCTATTTAACCCACCATCCTTATATGTATAGATGAGACATTACATATCTTAATAAAGGAAATGGTTCCTTATTACTGGGCTAAGACACTCAATAGTTGATCAGCATCTTTTGTGAGGACTCTCATATAATCTAGACTCTACATAACTGTGGGTTTCACTATTAAGGTCAGCGTTTTATTGTTTAAAACTTAGTCGTGGAAATGTAGACAGCACATATCTAGGTGCAATGCTCATGTGAATTATTTTTTCAATCAACAGCAGCCAGCAAGTTTCAGCAATAAAGTAAAAGCAATTAAGTTTGGAGAATAGGAAAGTTAGGTTCCTGAAATT
The DNA here is from genome assembly GCA_034769895.1 of Magicicada septendecula. Lineage (NCBI taxonomy): Eukaryota > Metazoa > Arthropoda > Insecta > Hemiptera > Cicadidae > Magicicada > Magicicada septendecula. The sequence goes on along the minus strand of CM068369.1, from coordinate 91,067,900 downwards.
CTATCCCTTATATAAATGTATTATTATAACACCAAGTCAAGATTCTCTTAATTAGTATGATCTGTATTGAATAATGAACTTTGAACTTCTTGATATTCTTTCAGTACACCCATCAATCACTATTATGAAATGTTTTGTTTGCAGTATTATGTAAAAATTCTACAAATTTCTTCTGCATCATGAAACAAAGATGGAACTACATTACTGTTGTCACGAAGAGCAGCTAAAGTGGCTTTGATAGCAAATGAATTAGTTAATGATGGGCTCACTAGCATGTATATCAGAAATCTGTTTGTTTCTGCTGATGTTAGTCAGCTAGCTCTTTCTTTCATTTCTTCGTTTTCCAAAGCTCTGCCCCCATAGAGGTGTTTATTTGACATCTTTTAATAGAATGGATTATGATTACACACAATTAACATACTGTTTACAGATACACAGGTAAAAAAATAAAATAACTTTTTAACTACTCAAATTAATCATGACTGCAGATGACATACTTCAAAAGAAAACAATCAGAATATTTCACCCAAAGAATAAATGTACCTAATCTTCACTTATTCACATAATAATACTCACTTCGTATGCATACTGAAACAAAGGAACACAGGATTAGACATACTGAGAAGTACATACTGTTGGAAATTGAAGGATAAAAATTAAAAAAAGAAAATATTCTGATGATGTGAAAAGAAATTGCACAACTGGCAAAAATTAGATGCAATGGAATTTACAAGAAAATTAAATGCAAGCATTGCATCTTCAAAAATAATACCTTTGAAAACTGATAGTTTTGACAACTGTTCTGTGTCTTCAGTAGTAGAGTAACAATTACAAAATGATATGACACTCATGGCACACCAATTGGCAAAGCAAAGTCCTGGAATGTCATACAATAATAAATTCTACAAAGTATTGTCAAACACTAGAAAAACTTGGCACAGAGTGACTTTTACCTTTTTATGCATCCAAAATTGTTTTGGCTTCACAGAAATTCATAAGTGATGAACAATGTAAAGGAACTGTTAAAAAACAGGTGGGAAACTTCTTTGAGGAGGATATAAAAATACTTGTTCCACACTATAACAAGTACTTATATAATGGTGATGACTGTCTGGGAAAATGAATTAGGCTTAAATGTAATACACACTATAAACTATTTGTTTAGTTAAAAGATTTTTTTTTGGTAACCTACTGGACCTTACTTTCCAAATGCCCCTTGTAGTGTGTGTTTATGTTTAGGTAGTGAAACAAATAGATAATAAAACAAACTTACACAAAAAACGTTTTTCAAAAAGTACTGCTATATTACAAAGTACAAATTAAACTTAAATTAGTTAAGAGACAACACACAAATGAATCTAGAAGAAATTTTAGAGATTATGAACCCCTAACATAATACACACATATACCCTAGAAATACAATTTAAAAAATTGATTAAAAACTGGATACAATTTTTACACCAGCAACACAACGTACAACTTCTGGCAGGCACTTGTATAAATTATTATTTTGTCTGTTAGTACAGCTACTTCATGTACATAGTGCTATTTCATGAACCGCACATCATGCACTCATCTTTATTATCCAGTGAACATGCCAATCCTGCCATATTGTACACTTGACGTTCTTCTTCAGTCATCTTTTTAATTCCATTCTCACCATTCTGACTTGCCGCTGTAGTTTCAGTTGCGACGCTTTTCTTTATTTTTGACTTGTCTACTGTAAACTGAATGGCATTAGCTGCTGGCTTTGTTCTCAAGTAATACATTCCTGTTTTCAGACCCTAAAAAATTAATAAATAAATGAAATAAAATGATAAAACACTGGGCATGTTATCGATTAAAGCTAAACTTTGAGAACAGATTTGCTTCCTTCTGAATTTAGTGTATTAACAACACTGTTAATGGAGTCTATATACATGATGGAAGCCAAGGTTTTTTGGGAAAGGGGTCACACAAAAACAGGATGGAGATGTCCTTTTTTTAATTTCTTTTTTTAAAGGAATGTCTTTTTTTCTTTAAAATAAAGTTTTTGATTATTTTGAATGACACTTTTTGAATATTAAAAAAAATAAAACTATAAAACTAAGCTTTTCTGATAAAAATAAATAAGATTGTAGGAAATGCTTCTTCAGTATTTTTTTGGAGGTTGGGAAAAATTTCCGATTCCCCATCCCAAGGATCTCTCCTTATACATGAAGACATAAGTAATATACAATGACCACGGACATTATTTCAACAATCTTTCAAAAATTTAAATACATTAAACTTAGTTGTTGCATAGTATAATAATGGGGCTTTACTGGATGCAATGTTGTTATTGGATTTAGTGGATATTTTTGTTTCATGTTTCCTTATTTCGTATTATATTCCTTTGAATTTGTTAGAATATTAACCCATCAGAACCAGTCAAACTATTCCTAAAGATTCAAACCATTCATGACACAAAATGGCAACTTTCCATGAACAAAACACTCCTCATTCAAAGTACTTTAATCATACTTATATAAGTATTGTAAATTAACAATACTTGATATACTATTGGGTTCAGATTTATATAACCTAAAATTGATAAAATATGTCTTACAGCAAAAAAGTAATGTAACATACACTAGACAGCAACATAATAAACAATTTGGTTTTCCGATGCTGTAAAAAATTTCTCCAAACAGTACATTTATTTTTAACGCATAAAAAAGTCAGTTAAGAGATAAAAGTTTTTATACCACACATTGCAAAACCACAGTTTCAAGACAAAAACTGATTCTAAGAAGACAAAATGTCCGGTATACTTAATGTAGGGAACAATTTTTTGAAGAATATGTGAAAAACTATTGAAAAGTTTTAATGCAGTCAAATCATTCCCATCAAATCTACTGAAAATCTTCTCTATCTCATGATAATTTGTGCAATAAAACAGTAAACCCTCTATTATCCGGCACTGCGGTAGTCGGGCATTTATAGACATGTGCTGGCGAACATGGAGGGGGAAACAAGTCGCTGACCATTGACGTCACTTGAATCATTAGTCCCTCGCTGTGTACAGTGCAATTTATTTGCAGTTCTTTTTCTTGGTGTAATTATTTGCTGTTTACATAATTTAAGATCAAGAGTGAAAAATGTCCGTCACTAGTAGACAAAACAGACGATTTGACAACGGAGAATGTAAACAAGTGGCTGGCGGGTGACGAAGATAAATAAACAGTTTATTACCGACGATGAAATAGTCAATGTGATGACCAGAGAGAGGAGGAGGAAGAGGGAAAAGCAGCAACAACTGTTCATACAGTAGGCAAAGATATAGCAGTGGATGGCTTCTTAACTTCTATTAAGTGAGAAAAACAAAATGGCGTGTCTGCCTGTGAAATTTTGTGTTGAAAAAACTGCAAGATAAAACGTTAAAAGTCATTTCCAGCCAATAAAAGAAAATTTATAGCTTTTTATCCAAATGGAATAGTACTGTACTTTACTCCTAGTTTCATTTTTTCCTACGTTTGACTAAAAAAAAACCTAATTTTTAATTCGATGTTTTAATCAGGTGTAAGATTTTTATGTTTTACCACTATGCACAATATACACCACTTTTTGTTATTTAAATGCGATTTTTTTTCTAATAACCATCCGGCATTTCCACTGATCTGGTACTCTACCCTGGTCTGATATCTGCCGGATTAGTGAGAGTGTACTGTAATTAGTAGTACAAGTATTTGCTCGGCATGCACAGGAGTAGTACCATATTTTAGAATACAAGATCTGTAGTTTTCCTGCACTTCCATATAAGGAGCATCATCTGTTACAATCAAATGTCTTACAAATTAAATCAATTGAATTAGATAAAAAACTTACAATTTATTTAACGAAAGTGTTAAATTCAACGTGTGACAAGTGATATATTAACAAAACAAAGTACATAGAGAAAATTTATTTACAAATTGGCGACCAACTAGTACGGCTTTAAGTAGACAGGAGAATATTTTATTTCAATTGTTCTACTATAGCCTGGCAGTTACAGTAAAACGACCATGCTTCACCCGCACAATACCAGATCAAAGTCCCGACAAAGAGAAAATGGAGGGACAGACACCGAAGTGAACATGGAGGTACAGGAAGAACAACCAATGTCTGAAATGTAAGTTACAACAGATGATACCCTGGAGAATCAACCAGAAAAACCCACACAGACGGGGGGATGTCCATTTCCAGGAAACCATGCTGAGGATGATGATGGAAACCAATAAAAATATGGAATTGTTAAACAAGAAAATAGACGACAATAACGAAGATTTTAAGGAGGAATTAAATAAAAAAACGGAAGAGATGAATAAAAATATAGAATCGTTGAAGGAAAACAGTCAATAATTATGCCAACAAATGACTGAGAATAACAAGAAGATGGAGGAGAAAATAGATGACGTCAGTAAGGGAATAGAGAAAAACAACGAAAAAATCAACACGAAGATAGACGGGGAGATAACTGGAGTTAGAAGAGGAATAGCAGAAGTCCACGAGAAGTGTGAGCAATACCACCAGGAATTAACACAAACCAGAGAAGAGATAGATGGGCGAATTAACAACCTCGAAGAGAATACAGAAGTTAGACTGGACTCTCTGAAAAGAATGAACCAAGAGGAAATACATCACGTTCGGGAGGAGAGCAAGAAAGCGCAAGAGGAGATCCTACAAGATGTCAGTGACAGAGTACAGAGAACATTCCAGGTAGTAGACAAACGAATAAACAATAATAAAACCAACATAGAAGAAATCCGTCAGCGTGAGCGCGAGTTACAAACCAAAGTGGCAGGACCGACCTATCCAGAGCACTCACACATGCCACGGTGACAACCGAGAAGTCATCAACTTTAAAAACTACAGACACAACCCGATGGAATTTCTGGAACGAATGGAAGAAACCATTGAGAAAACAAGAGAGACCAGATGGAAAGGTATACAGGGGATGATAGATGAAATGTTCAAGGAGACGTACAATAAATGGACAGCAGTACGACCCGACATCCCAGACCTAAGCGAATTCAGAAAACAATTTAAAGAAAAGTATTGGTCAGAGTCAACGCAGAACCGTATCCGTATGAATTTATCCAACGGAAAGTATGACGCTTCCAAAGGACAATCCCCGACTTCGTACTTTTTAGGGAAAATATGTCTAGCACGAAAATTAACACCACAAATTCCAGAGGAGTGTCTGGTAGAACAACTATCCCGACATTATAACAAAGAGATAGAGAACTCCAGCCGGTATAATCAATTTAAGAAGATCCAGAATCTGGCAAGCTTATTGGAAACTTGCGAGCAGACAGGACAGTATCGTGATTATCAAACGGTCAATTACAAATCTGACAATCACACTAATTACAACAGTCAGAATAACAGGAACTATGATCGACCTCACAGAACAAATAATAATAATAATTCGCCACCGAACAACCAAAATAATTATAATCGAGGTCCCAACAACGATAATCATACGGGACCAAATAATTATAATTATAGGGGGAATTATAACCAGCGAAGTAACCAAGGAGGAGGCGACAAAAGAGATAACAATTATCGACCCCAAGTACGCTTCATACAAACAAGTAACCAAACCAACCAGGGGAGGCGCTATCCAAGACCACGAACCAACAATACGGATGATAATGGGGATTCACAACGAAATAATAGTATAGAAGAATCCAGATCCAGAAGCAGGAACCAAAGAAGGGACGCATCTTCCGGAAATGATCAAAGAGAGGAGGCTCGAAGAAGTAGGCAGAATGAGAACGCTCACATAACGGAGGATTATGATTGGATACCGTTCAGTGATAACCCTGCGGAAAATTTCCGAATTGCTTACAATCAACGAGACTATTGCATTTTTATCAAATGATATCTTACCTTCGGGTTTCACTCCAGGATTCTACAGACGAAACCAGTTGCAGAAGGATTACTTAATTTTGATTGCGAAATAATTACGCTAACACATGTTATGTAATGAATGACGCTTATTTATTTTTCTTTAATTAATTTCCCTCTTTACTCTCTGTAAAACAACGGTTTACACAAAAATCTCTTAATTTTTTAATACATGAAAGTGATATTAAAAAGTTACTACAATTGTCTTTGCGTCATCCCCTTACAACATCAAGATTATGCAACAAGTTTTACAATTAATTGATTGACTCAACCTATGAACCAGTACTTTACTTTGTACGTACGTACCCAATCTTACGCTCTCACTCACCCTCACACTTCCATTTCATTTAGTTAATTTTGTTAGTATTCTACCCGTTATATCTGTAAAATTTAAAAGTTTTGGCCAAATAGTTACTGATGGTACTTAACCGTTCCGTGTGTCTCTCTGTGAGTTGTACAAGGACTGTCTGTTCAACCTTCCGGTTCACTCTGCGTTTAGTTGTTTTTTCTTTGGTACACTGGTTAATTTACGTCATTGTTATGACCGTCCATCACCACTGTTTGAATTATACGTGTATTAGTTATTTAGTCGGCCGACTTTAGTTTGCTCGAGCACTTAGAGGTTGATTAGTTGGCTGACAATAGTTTTAACACTTTACTAGATAGGCCGGCAATGTTTGCGGCCCATCTCACATGTCCGAGGCCACCGTTTTTGGTTAACTTGTTAACGCACTGCTCTCTGCTACTGTCTGATGCAACTGGGGTGATAAAGTGTTTTACTGTGATTCACAAAGAGACTGAGCTGGCAAGCCGTTGCGTAATACGTCTGGCCGGGCAGGCTACAGGCTTCAGACATAAACAGTCTGTAATAACAATGTATGTGTTGCTGGTTACTAGGGGGTACCCCTTAGGTGAATACTGACTACTTTAAAATTAAAACTGCAATCTTTGTAGCACACAATTCTGTACCATTACAATACCCCCCAATGGGAGGTTTTATGCAGAGGCATAAAAACTCTCATTGCCTAAAACCTAAGAGGACCAGTGAAAATATGGCGCCACAACCGCCCTGAGTGCTTTACTAAAATCATGGGTACTTACCCCCCCCTAGTCCGGTGGCTGTGGCTTCACCCATCCGACCTTACTGGACGTCTCTACTCGAGATCCCAACACCATAAAATCAGACAGGCACCCGCCACAGTATCACCTGACTCTGAAACATTCAATTTAAATATCAACACATGGCCTTCCATCATTCCATATCTCCCCGATTCGTTCCTCTTAGTTGTACTGGTTCATTTTCTTTTAAAGTACTGGTTTTTCATTTAGTGTGGTTAGCCTACAATGACAGCTGTTCTATATTCATTGCTCTTAAACAGACACATTTTACCTTAATTTTAATAAACCTATAGCTTAACCCTAGAAAATACAATGTTTACAAGGCAATATAACTTTACGGTATACTTATCTCTAATGCATATGAATTTCATACAAATTAAATAATGTTTACAAAACTCTATTACCCCTCCAAAATAATAAATTGATTACACAAAACACCAGTAAATCATAACAATCGGAATTATGAAATACAGATTATACCCTCAATAATGCCTTATCCTTAACTTAACAAAAAAATTTTTTTTTTACAACCCCCCTTCAAATCCCTTAGCCCCTGATACCCGTTAAAATTTACTGTGTTCTGCACTAGGCTTCTTGGCCATCGCCGGCCTCATCCTAGCCGTAAACCACATCTCCCTCGTGGCCTGTAACTTGGTCACCCCCCATCCACACTCACTATGACCCCCCTGGACGGTAGCGCCCAGTTGCTTCCACAAGGACTGACACGGAAGGGGTGGACATTTTTTTCTTTTATTCCACCCCCATCCTTGCTTCGGCATTACAATAAAACTTCAGTAGTACTTACTATTAATGATTGATACACCCCTTCCCTAATGGACTACCACCCCTATATGGGTGAAAATAGCCCTGTTCCAAAAATTGGTAGATTCCCCCCAAAATAATCCCCCAACTAATTTTAACAAACCACCGGGTTGACAAAACAAAAACAAACCACAAGCCGGTTATAACAATTAAAATTTATGATTTGTCATAATTAACTACTTTCACGGTCATGATCCGGTGAGGTCATGGCCGCACTTAGGTGGGGAATCTACAGTATAAAACATGAATTGACTATTTATACAGGTTTACATCAACAGTTGTATGCACATCTTGTTTTACAAACACTATCTCAGCCTAAACATTTTTGATTATATCCATACAAAAATTTCCTTCAGTTTTCAATTTAAATAAATCTTTCAATCATTGCGTTTTCATCAATTATTATTTATTTTATAATTACAGTCAAGATTCAGATCAAAATAAATTTAAACGCATCGCTAAAATTCACATTGTTAAGTTAATCCAAGGACAACTCTAATTTAATTTAATTTCATCATTTAATTTAAAACCTTTTAAAATTTATTATTCAAACATTAAACATTTTACTTTATTTAGACTGCATTGTAAACTTCATACTTACATTACATCACTCAACTGAATAAACACATGATTCCTGTCATAGGCACAAAATTATCAACATTCATTACCACAAATATCACGTACAACCATATGTACCTTCTGAAACATAACAATCATATGACTCCACAACTAAACACCTTTTACATTTACTCCCTATTTATTCTCAAGTTCAAATCTCATAAAATCATTAGCAAAATTCAATTATACAACATTAATTAATCAATTAATTCATCTACAATTTGTTTCAATTCAATCAGTTATTTAAACACAACATTACTTTAATTACCTTCTTCCAAAACAATTACAGTTCATTTATTACAAACTCTCATTCTTTATTTGGTCTGATAAAATAATATTATTATTATTATTAAATCAATTTCTACTATATACACACCTTGTTTACATAAAATACATTTTACAACACAAACACAATTAATTTCACCATAAATTTATTTACAATTTTTTGTCATTATTTTTCTGTTTACCACACCTCATTTCATAAGTTAGCAAGGTCATCATCATAAACTAAAATAATTAAAATGTCCATTCACTGATTTTTTTAGTTAACCGCCATCATCATAAACTAGTCTTACTTTTACATAACCATTATCATCTTTAATTACACTCTTTACGTTATAATTATTATTGTAATGACCATTATCATTAATTATATCAGTATAGTATTTGACATTATTGTCTCCCATTAATCCATAAAACCCGTCTACCTTGGTAATTTTCGTTCTGTCTCCGTCAGTATTTCTGGTTAACATAAGGTAAATTATTTTATCATCAACTACTGCTGCTACACCTGTTTCAACACAAGGTAAGTACTCAATATAATTAACTCTCTCTCTACATCTAACCTTTCTACTAATTCTTTATATCTTCTACCAACCTTAAACAACTTTATCTCCCTATCTACACACTACTCTCTCTCTAAATATCTCTCACCATAACGCCGTATCACATTTTCTCTACCATCCCATACAGAGGGTACTACAACTTTATTACTCCATCAGATGCATAAAAAAATCAAGGGACAACTATCTGAAGACCTCATGTCTTCCTCTAAGGGACTCTTGCCCTTCAACAACAACAATGAACACCTTGGTTCACAATAAACCTGGGGAAAATTTACCCTCTGCAACCCCTCTATCTGTAAACTCTCTTCATGCTCTCTCTCTAATTGATAAGCACTTGTTTCTACCCATTTACAACCCCCTACTCCCATTATTCTCTCACTCTCACTAACTATCTCTACATCGTCACTATCTATTTTCATTATATCACCTTTATATAGCTCGTTTTCCACTATTTTGTCACCATTACTTATTAATTCATTATTAGAATTATCGTTATTACTCACCTTGTCTACCGCCCCATTTTGCAATTAAATTAACACCATTACTATTAACACTTATATTTCCGTTATGTTCATTTGTTTTGCACTTACCTTTACGGGGGGGGGGGGTACCCAAAAATAACGGGAATAGCGCTGCAATTGGTGGAGCTTACGTAGTACGCATTTCTCCCGCTAGGCGAGCGTAGCGCAACTCGTTCCGAGTTCAATGCCATCATTGTTGTCGCCTGGGAAGGCTGTGTCTGGTCACAGTAATTCGTTTTGTAAAAGCGGTTTCGCTTGGTCCTCGTTTTTTGTCATGGCAGATTTAAGTGAACAGCGTGCTGCTGTGAAAGTCTGCTTCCTGCTTGGGAAAAACGCCGCAGAAACTGTTGTGATGTTGAAAACAGCTTACAAGGATAGTGCTATAGGAAAAACTCAAGTGTACCAATGGTTTTCTCGTTTCAAAGAAGGTGAAATGTCAATTGATGACAAACCTCGTTCTGGACGTCCATCAACTTCCAGAATTGACGAAAATGTTGAAAAAGTTCATGCAATCATGCTTGAAGACCGACAACAGACCATTGAAGAGATTAGTAAGTTGTCTGGAATAACTTGGAGTTCGGTTCAGCGAATTTTGTCAGAAGATTTGGGGATGAGAAGGGTCACTGCAAAATTTGTGCCTCAGGTCCATTTCAGTGCGCCAGTTTTTAGCAAAAAACAACATGACTCCCTTGCCCCATGCCCCTTACTCACCTGACCTCGCTCCGTGCAATTTCTTCTTGTTTCTGCGAATGAAGAGGGACATGAAAGGACAACGTGGAAGCGGTAAAGAAAAAACGAGGCAGGAGCTGTCGGCCATCACAACAGACGAGTTTGAAAAATGTTTCCAGGAATGGGATCGCAGATTGGACAAATGTATTAAGTGTAATGGAGAGTACTTTGAAGGTGATAAGGTTGTTTTGTAAAAAAAATTAAATACATAGCTTTAAAAAAAAATGCCTGTTATTTTTGGGTACCCCCTCGTATCTGTTCTCCACTCTTTCATTCTCTCAAAATTGCATTCTAATTCGTATTTTAATTCATTAAAATTACTCTCACATTTATTCTTTACCTCATTGATTTCAATTTTAAGTTCGTTAAATAAATTTCTACTCTGTTCATCAAATTTGGTATCGAATTTCTTATTTTGTTCTTTCAATTCATTAATATCACTGCTTAATTTATCAAATTTTATATCACTACTATCAAAACGTCTACTCATAAAATTCATGATATCGTCCATTGACCATTCTTTTTCTTTTGTTTTTGTTACCACGGGAGTAGATTTTGCTTCTGCATTATTTATTATTACAGATTGTGTCAAATTATTTTCCTCTAAATTAATTTCATCTATTCGGCTTGGAGTTGTCTCCAACCCCGAATCATTCGCTACAGCTGATTCAGTTAGAATATTTTCTTGGACCGTAATTGGCGTTAAGCAACCTCCTGACTCACTCGTAACTGCCGAGTCGGTCAGATTAATTTTATTCTCTATATTCTCCATTCTGAAATTATTATATTTACATATACGGTTACACTTTCTATCCTACACAACCGCTCTCAACCCCAAGTACTCGTTTCTGCAACTAGAATTAGGTCTGGTTTTTGTAATAAATTACACTCACCGTCCCTGTTCGGGTGCCATTGAGACTATTGTATTTTTATCAAATGATAATATCTTACCTTCGGGTTTCACTCCAGAATTCTACAGACGAAACCAGTTGCAGAAGGATTACTTGGTTTTGATTGCGAAATAATTACGCTAACACATGTTATGTAATGAATGACGCTTATTTATTTTTCTTTAATTAATTTCCCTCTTTACTCTCTGTAGAACAATGGTTTACACAAAAATCTCTTAATTATTTAATACATGAAAGGGATATTAAAAAGTTACTACAATTGTCTTTGCGTCATCCCCTTACAACATCAAGATTATGCAACAAATTTTACAATTAATTGATTGACTCAACCTATGAACCAGTACTTTACTTTGTATGTACGTACGTACCCAATCTTATTCGCTCTCTCTCTCACCCTCACACTTCCATTTCATTTAGTTAATTTTGTTAGTATTCTACCCGTTATATCTGTAAAATTTAAAAGTTTTGGCCAAATAGTTACTGATGGTACTTAACCGTTCCGTGTGTCTCTCTGTGAGTTGTACAAGCACTGTCTGTTCAACCTTCCGGTTCACTCTGCGTTTAGTTGTTTTTTCTTTGGTACACTGGATAATTTACGTCACTGTTATGACCGTCCATCACCACTGTTTGAATTATACGTGTATTAGTTATTTAGTCGGCCGACTTTAGTTTGCTCGAGCACTTAGAGGTTGATTAGTTGGCTGACAATAGTTTTAACACTTTACTAGATAGGCCGGCGATGTTTCCGGCCCATCTCACACGTCCGAGGCCACCGTTTTTGGTTAACTTGTTAACGCACTGCTCTCTGCTACTGTCTGATGCAAAACTGGGGTGATAAAGTGTTTTACTGTGATTCACAAAGAGACTGAGCTGGCAAGCCGTTGCGTAATACGTCTGGCCGGGCAGGCTACAGGCTTCAGACATAAACAGTCTGCAATAACAATGTATGTGTTGCTGGTTACTAGGGGGTACCCCTTAGGTGAATACTGACTACTTTAAAATTAAAACTGCAATCTTTGTAGCACACAATTCTGTACCGTTACACCCACCAGAAAACTGGATATAGTGTACCGATACACCCAAGAAGAAATAGTAACCATTCCAACACACATCAGGTAGAAGGACAGGAAGTAAATGAAGAAGAATCCACAGCAGACAGGTGGAATGAATAATATTAAACCAACTATGAGTGAAAATAAACTGATTACGGGAACAGACGAAGACTAGACGATATCATGAACAATCCAACTAACATAATGTGTATAATAAATAAAAAGAGATAATAATTAATTGACTAATAAACGAAGAATGCTAAATGACACAATTACTTAACTTAAATGAATAAATAAATGAACAAACCAACCTAGAAATGTTACCAACTATTATATAAACAACGTTACGAATGACTTATAATTAAAATGAAGAAAAGTAGAATACTACAGTATATAAAAATATAATTTTATATTAAAATATAACTGCATAATTAAATGGCGATGAAAATAAATATGAAAATAAAAATATATGTAATAACGAAACCAACAGCTCATATAGTATTGATGAACAACAACAAAAGCTTATGATAATACAGCATTTATGTCGAGTTATGTTAACCAATTACCTGTGAAGAATAATATGTTAAATGAATTGATAAAGCATCAGAAGTGAAATAGTAATGGAATTTATATAATGGAACCTCTAATCTCTTGAGTATTCTAATAAATGAATATAATGAAATACGAATAATATATTATGTCTTATGTGTTGTGATAGTGCAACTGTTGTTAAGTACAACTTTTTATTGTCTCAGACAGAGATGAAGATTCCTCTGATCTGTGAGTATATAGTTAAGGAACGGCAGAGAATGGATGCCAATGAGAGCCCCTCTGACTACGAACCAACTATAAATGTTAGGGAAAAAATATGTTAGGGAATTATAATATTTCAAGAATTAAATAAACAACATCGAGGTAAATGAAATGGAAAAGGAGAAATGTATTACTATAGGAGAACAGGGAAATTATCAAGATACGAACAAATGTATAAATAAACAAATAACCAAGAAAATGAAAAATCGACAACAACTATTTGTATGCTAACTAAATAAGACTAATGAAGAACATAGTCAAGACCAATACACAATCAACCATTGAATTATATAAAGAAGAAAGCAGGAGTGTTATAAATAACTAAAATTAAAATGATAATTTAATCAAACCAAGGAACTTGTTTTTCCCAAATTATCAATTTTGAGAGGGGAGCATATGTAACGTCACAAAACGTTCCCTAATATTAAAACCACCAGAAGAGTGAATGATACCAAAATAAATATAACTACAAAACAAGGAAGAATGTAATAGTTAAAATTATAAACCATTAAAGAATGAAAGGAGAAGACCTTCAAGTGAACAGTAGTAAATCTACTGACTGCATAATATGACACTACAACATAAACAGACAAGTTGACAGAGACGAATTGACAAGACAAGTTTCCCTAATAGACTGTTAAATGAGCTTAGTAAAACCTTTAATAAACAAAGTCAAATAGTACAAGTAAAATAAAAGATGACAAAAATGATATTTGTAGCATGTAGTATTATTAGAAACAGCACATTAACTGAATAATGTCAAAGTACCAATTAGAATGACAAACATAAAGAAAGATAGTATTGTTAATCATGAACTATGAAAGACGATAAGAGAACCAATTGTATAAGTTATAATAATGAAATCAGCTAAAGGTAACAATCAATGTAACAACTAAATGTATCTAGATAATGTAATAAGAATATCAAATGTGTAAAAAGATGTGCTGTTAGTCAAGGAACAACACCTTATAGTGAAATAATAACAAACCAATGATGACACAAATAAATCATGAAAATCAGAATCTTGTAGAGACCCTATTAAGCATAGGGAGATAGAATAATAATAATAATAATAATAACAAAAAAGGGTGTAAATCACCACTCCATGAGTAATAGTATAAGTATAAGAAATAAGAATAGTGAAGTAAGGAAATTTATAAACGATAATCAACAAATGTGTACTAATAATTAATACTGTTCAGATGGATACAGCATTTATAAATAATAATATGTTCATTTCAATCAAATAATTATGTTCAGAATAGAAATTAAGGATAGTTAAATAAATATTAAGAAAAAAAGTTAAAAGTCGGATCTGCAACGTTTAGCAGACGACACTGTAAACAATGTATTATTTAGAATAGGCCATTATTAAAATAGAAATTGTTAATGAAAACTATAACCAAACTGGCATCAAGTCATGTCAAAATAATGAGAAAGAAACAAGCTAAGGTGCTCCGGGGTTTCTGGGCCAGGGGTTATTCATATCCATATTTGTGGGAATTATGTTATTTGGTTGGTACACCTTCATCTTCTTTGTTTCTCTCTAGAACAACAGGCAATTACTTCATTTGGAGCCATTTTGTAGTTGTGAGAGGTTCAATAATTTTTAAGATGAAATTTTCTCAAACAACGTCGTGTTTTCGAATGTTTAACGGGCTTCCACCATTTCTTGGTAAGTAACTGTTTCTTTATTACTAGTTAGGCATAAACATAATGAATGATTCTATCTATAAATATGCTAATTACCACTCCTAGGCTTGTTGTTTGTCTGGCAGGGGTGGTCCAGTTACCCGAAAAATTTCAAAAAAGGGGTATCTGGGTTCAGAGGGACCCAGTTACCCCGAGAAGGGTCCAGTTACCCCAATAATATATAACAATTAAAAATAAATTACCATGTAGCCTAAATTTTTTGTTGTTGTAAAACCTAGTTACATCAAGTCTTGTCATGTACTTCAAGACTTCTTGTTCCGTACAAGATATTTCTTCAAGTCTAATAAATTAAAAAAAAAATATTACAATTAAGCATGCCCCCTCAAATACTAAAATTAACTTAAACTTATACAGTTTTAAGTTAACCTAATTTTTTTTGCTCTGTTGCAGAATATGGTGCGGAACTACAAGAGAAAAACTGAGAAGGGTGCTGGGCAGCCTACTCATCTGAGGACCTCGAAAAAGCTCTAAGTGATGTGAAAAATTGAAACAAAACAACACGAGGAGCAGCCACTTTTTACAACATTCCACGGAGTACATTAAAACATTCCGTTGTTGGAACTCGTGGGAAGGGAAATGTCTCTCAAGGTCCGAATAAAGGTGGCGGGGGTGTAAAATCTTATCTCTCTGCTGCCGATGAAGAAGAACTTGCCAATGGGATTAGAATTATGGAGAAAAATGGTTTTGGTCTCACTCGTGAAGAGGTTTTAGATATAGTACAATGTTACATTGTCCAAAACAAGTTGAAAACCCGATTCAAAAATCAGTGGCCTGGCGAAGACTGGTTTCAATCATTTCGAAAGAGGAATCGCCTATCAATTAAGTTGCCACAAAGCATTGAACCCATTCTCGCTGCGACCAAACCAATCCTTGGATAATATATGATTTTTTTGATAAATTAACACAGGTTGTTAAGGAACTTGGACTGAATGGGAAACCTGGGCAAATATACAACTGCGACAAAACCTCTTTTTGCCATGACCCCTATAAAACCCGAGTTGTAGGAGCTATTAATGAGAAGAGTTAACGCAAAACAAGTGCTTCTGGAAGAGAAAATACTACGGCATTGTTGTGCGTATCTGCTGATGGTAAGCTGATGCCTTTGCTTTGCGTTTTCAAGGGCAAATTCATCATGGAGAACTGGGTAGACCAACACGTGCCCACACAAACAGCAGTATCTGCTAGTGAAAGAGGGTGGATGGAGACAACATTATTTTTTCATTGGTTCAGAGATGTATTTTTAACTAACATAGGCACAGAGAGACCAGTGCTCCTCCTTTATGATGGGCATACACCCCACATTTCTACACAGCTCATATGTTTAGCACAAAAGAACAATGTGATGATTATGAAACTGCCACCGCATACAACACATGTTTTGCAGCCCTTAGATGTGGCAGTATTCAGGGTTAAACATTTTTGTTTGTTAACGGTCCAAATCACGTGTTTTAATTTCTTATTTTCTTACCTTTGTTAGGTCCGTCTTGTGACTTTTATCTTTCGAATAAAATTAGTGTGACGCGTTTCAGGTCATCTGACCCATCCTCAGACACTTGTTCGAAAAGAGGTCGTCATATATTAAAATTCAATTAAAATAAAAACACACATATAAATTCACTGTCAATAATTAAATATTCGAAAACATGAATAACACTGTTGTCGTGGTGCACCACGTGATTACAGATCAATACTGAGTAATGTAACTTTTCAACGTTTTGTTTTTGCGAGCGCTAGTATTGCTGTATCATATAGCGGGTTGCTTTTGAAATTCAATTTATCATTCAATGTGTTGTTCTTATATACAGGGTTATTATGACCCCTGTATATTTCAAATTCTTCAAGTGCATTCATCCTGAGTCCTTTGTCACAAAAATGTAGTGGTATGAAGTTTGTGTCAAAACTTCTATATGAGTGATTATTATCTATCAAATGTCGAGCATAATTGGATTTAATATTATCTAGGGAGCCGATATTTTTACTAATTGATTTGTGAGGGGTATGTTCTTTAAATCTTTTTATAAATGGGCAATTTTTGACCATTATAAATTATACTATTATAAATAAATGTTTGACCCACATTGTAACAATCACAATCGTCACATGTTAATTTATATATACTGTTCTTGTCTCAGTGGGGACATGACGTTTATGTCGTATTAGATTTGATATTTGATTGCAGGTCTTGAAAACTATATTACAGTAATCCCTCGTCAACCGCGGGTTCTCCAACCGCGGAATTCATTTATACGCGGTTTTATAAATGAGCAGTAGTTTCCAACCGCGGGGCTGGAATTCGCTTATACGCGGTTTGTAGTAGCATCCGCTAGGCAGCGCTTCGTGCACACATATCCCTTCAAATCGGATTGAAGTCAGTCAGTCGCGCATTGCTCTTCTGCCATGACGTATTGCGTGTTCTTTAGTTTTTAGTGTTCGTTGTTCTTATTATATAGTGTTAATTTACTCTTTTATAAACTATCCTTTTGTCATAATGTGTTCCAAACGTTCGGAAAACATAATTGGCGGTGATAAGCTAGCCAAAAGGGCTAAGGAATGTACTACCGCTGGAGAAAAAGCTCGATGTTTTGAACAGGTTAGGGCGCGGCGAGAGTGCTGCGTCTGTGGCTAGGTTAATGGCTGTCAACGAGTCAACTATAAGAACAATAAAAAAAAGTGAAGAAACAATAAAAGCTAGTGTTGCTAGTGGAACTGCTTCTAGTGCTAAAGTTACCTTTATGCCTCGTGATCCCATTATTGAAAAGATGGAAAAGGCACTTAATGTTTGGATCGAAGACCAAACACAAAAGAAAGTTCCTTTAAATAGCTTAGTTATACGTGAAAAGGCACTGAGAATATACAAACATTTAGAGCAAGGTGTTGGCCAATCTAAATTTCAAGCTAGTAAGGGATGGCTTGCTCGCTTCATCCACCGCCATAGCCTTCACAATTTGAAAATAGTGGGAGAAACAGCCTCAGCTGACCATAGGGCTGCTGAGAGTTATCCTGAACAATTAAAAAAATTAATTGAAGATAAAGGATATTTGTCGGAACAGGTATTTAACGCAGACGAAACAGGTCTGTATTGGAAGCGCATGCCCAATAGGACATACATCTCTAAAGCTGAACGCTCTGCACCAGGTTTTAAGGTCTCGAAAGACCGTATCACCCTGCTCTTGTGTGCTAATGCTTCTGGTGACTGTATGGTGAAACCAATGTTAGTGTATCGATCGCTGAACCCACGTGCCTTGAAAGGAAAAAACAAATGTCATCTTCCAGTGTTTTGGCGTGCAAACAAGAAAGCATGGGTGACAGGTGCATTGTCAATGGACTGGCTGAATAACTGCTTCGTTCCTGATGTTGAACGGTATCTATCCAAGAAAAACTTAACCTTCAAGGTTCTCCTGATCTTAGATAACGCTCCAGAACACCCCGAGGCTCTCCAGTTCACCCATCCAAATGTTGAAGTTGTATTTCTGCCCCCAAATACTACTTCACTCATACAACCGATGGACCAAGGAATTATCGAAACATTCAAGCGATACTATACACGACGCACATTCAACAGGATACTGGAAGCTATGGAGAATGACCCAAGTCTGACAGTCACTGATTGCTGGAAACTGTTCAACATCACTGACTCCATCACCATTATTAAAGACTCTCTTGATGAAGTAAAACAGTCAACTTTGAATGCCTGTTGGTCCAAGCTGTGGAAGGAGTGTGTTAATCAACGTTTGCAACACAAACTTCCAGCCGTTAATGATATTGTAGATGTTGCAAGACGTCTGGGAGGTGAAGGATTGGCAGACATGAAAGATGACGACGTCGAAGAACTTCTTCAGTCACACAAGGAGGAGTTGAGTGAAGATGAATTGGAAGAAATAATACGATCGAGTGAGGATGGGGATGATGACGAGGAGGACAAAGAAGAACAGAGAGAAATGACGTCTTCTAGCCTAAGCAAAGGAATACTTTTGGCTAACAATCTCGCTGAATTTTTTCTTGACATTGATCCCATCATGGAGCGGAGTATAAAATTCAAACGGGGTTTGGAGGATTTATTATCTCCATACAAGCAGCTTCAGAAGGAGTTTCAAAATAAAATGAAGCAGACTTCTCTTTTATGCTATTTTAAATCATCTGGTGGCAAGTCAACTGACGTCCCTCACTCTTCCACAAGTGCCGATTCCCATGCCTCGATTTAAAATTGTTTTGATTAAAATTTTGCATTTATATTGTTTGTGTGTTAAAAATTGGTTTTATTTTAAAATTTTAAGTTGAAAATTGTAGTAAGCTATAAAACTGGACTTACTTAGCACTAAAAACTGGCCGCTATTTTTTCCTTGTCTTAGCGGCTTTTTCGTTATACGTAATGTAATACAGTATGTATTTTAAACATTTTGAAAATTTTTATAATTTAAGTAACTGTCAGCTATTTGAAATCACTGGACTGGTTTTATACATTCGAACAATGTAGTGTATACTGTATAATAAAGAGTCGTACAGTATTTTATATTTCTGGCTTTGTTTCAGATTCCCCTAACCTTACTTTTCCCATATAAAGTTAACTTCACCAACCGCGATGTTTTGTAGGAACCTAACCCCCGCGGTTGGCGAGGGAATACTGTATATCCTATTTTATGAAAAGTAGGAGTTAGTATTTTTGGCATTATTTCTGTGAATATGGTAGAAACATATTTAGTTGTTGGTTGCATACTATGTGTTTGTCTCGATAATCTGTTTTTTTGTTTCTTGACAATATGATCTATAATATTATGATCATATCCATTTTTCGTGGCTATGTGTTTAATTATATCTAGCTCAGTGTTATAATCATCTTTTTCAAGAGGAACGGATAGTAATCTGTATATAAGACTATTGTAAGCAGCTAATTTATAAAAAGATTTAAAGAACATACCCCTCACAAATCAATTAGTAAAAATATCGGCTCCCTAGATAATATTAAATCCAATTATGCTCGACATTTGATAGATAATAATCACTCATTTAGAAGTTTTGACACAAACTTCATACCACTACATTTTTGTGACAAAGGACTCAGGATGAATGCACTTGAAGAATTTGAAATATACAGGGGTCATAACAACCCTGTATATAAGAACAACACATTGAATGATAAATTGAATTTCAAAAGCAACCCGCTATATGATACAGCAATACTAGCGCTCACAAAAACAAAACGTTGAAAAGTTACACTACACAGTATCGATCGGTAATCGCGTGGTGCACAACGACAACAGTGTTATTCATGTTTTTGAATATTTAATTATTGACAGTGAATTTATATATGTGCGTTTTTATTTTAATTGAATTTTAATATATGACGACCTCTTTTCGAGCAAGTGTCTGAGGATGGGTCAGATGACCTGAAACGCGTCACACTAATTTTATTCGAAAGATAAAAGTCACAAGACGGACCTAACAAAGGTAAGAAAATAAGAAAAAAAAAGTATTCAGGGGCCTAAAGCAGAAGTGGGACAAAGAACTTTGCAAATGGCAAAGGCAGAACCCAAGGAAGAAGATCCCTAAGCCAGACTTTATAGGTCTTCTTAGTAAAACTGCCCAGGAGGTTTCTTCGTCTACTATTATTAATGGGTTTAGGGCAACTGGTATCTATGACCCTGACCCAAAATTCAAGGACCCAACCGAAAAGCGATTCCGGAGTCAACATTTTCTCCCAGAGACCTTGAAAAATACCGACAGCTGAACCTGAGCAGCCATCATCATCTGAGCTTCAGCAGTCCATGCAAGTCGATCCTGAGCAGCCATCAACATCTGAGCCCGAGCAGTCATCAACATTAAAAAGAAAGACTTTTGAAGAATTGCTACTGGACCTTGTAAGAAATGACAAAAACCCGGACAAACCAAAGAAAAGGAAAAAAATTGTTAACAGCTGTGAAATAATAACTACTGCAAAATACCTTGAAATGAAAGAAAAAGAAGAAGAGGAGAAAGAAAAAGCTTTGATTGGAAAAAGAAGAAAAACGTAAAAAAAGAGAGGAAAATGCAAAAGCAAGAAAAGAGAAAAGTTCTGAGAAAAAAGCAAAGAAAGGAAAAGGAAAATCGAAATCACAAGAAGTTCATTACGACTCTTCTAGTGATGAAAATGATTGTGATGCTTATTCTATCCAAGAAAGTGAAGAAGACTACCTCGAAAGCTTCTCAGAGTATGAGGATGAAGATAGAATTACACTTGAACCTGGTGAGTTTTGCATCACTAACGTTTTTGGCAAAACAGAGAATAGCTTCAGATTATACGTAGCAAAGGTTTTACAAAAAGAGGATGAAGGCTACACGGTTCTTTTTTACAAAAGACATTCTCAGACAATGAAATTCAAAGAAACCGATGAAGAATCCTACATTAGAGAGTTTGACATCGTACGGAAACTTCCACAACCGGTAACAAGTAGTTCCGCTCGATTTAATAATATGATTGGTTTTGCAGCAGACCTGAGTGATCTAACTAACATCCACTAAGTTTTCCTTAATGTATAAGGACTCAAGTAGTAATTGTTTAAACTCCAATTTTTTTTAAATTAATTACTTAATTTGTAATTAATTTTTTTATTTTGCCTTTTTTTGTCATTTTTTGAAATTTCATGGTAAGAAATGATTGTAATTTTTTGTAATTTCTTGGTAAGAAACAGGTTTCTTTAAATAAATGTATAAATATATTATTTTTTCTTATTATTTGGATTTTTTCTTTGCCTTTTTTTTCAAACGCCCTTATTAGGGTCCCGATACAACGTCCGGAATGTGTAATTAAATCAAACAATTGATCATACCAATATTTTTTCTAAATCAATTGAATGTACAACAATAGGTCCACTTACCCCAGACATTTGCTGCAGTGCTCTTATAGAATATAGCCTGGGGTGGTCCAGTCACCCCAAATTCACGGGGCAACTGGGCCAATAGGACAAAAAAAAAATTATATATATATATATATATATATATATAATGTTAAAAACATACCTTAAATGGTATGTAATATGTTGGTCTGTTTATTGCTAAATAATCATGCAATATTTTGCAGTCAAAAATTGCTTGTTACTTGTCCTAAATTACAGTTTTATGAAGGTAACTGGAGGTCATGTTGTAAAATCATGACCCAGTTACCCCGGAGCACCTTATACAATGCTAATAGTAGAACCTAATTTGTACTTAAAATAACTGAGATATAAACGTTAGCATCATAAATTTTGTGAATTTTGAATAAATACAAGAAATAATATTAACAACGAAACTGACGCCTCCAATACAATTATGTAATGGCTATAAATAGAATGACCTCATCATGACATAATTTTCAACCAATACGAATTACCTTAGAAAGCAGTTAACACAGCCTAGCGGCGATCTAAGAAAAGTATATATACAAACGTAGAAGTAAACAAAACACATTTCTTCAATTTCTACTCAACCAGCAACAACAAATCCAGACCAAATTATCATCAAAATTTATTAATCAACAAGTGAAGAAGTTTAAATATAGTAAAGTGCATCGAAACCAGTAGTGATATCTTTACCAGAAGTGCGATTTAAAAGAACAAGGTTAGGTGCAATACCTAACCAAGTAAATTGTTATTCAAGAAAATATAATCGTTCATACGCGTAAACAGTGCAGTGAAATCACGATCAGTGTACCAGATCGTGCAGTGGGTTAATAAATAATCCATAAGATTATAATTGAGGGAGTACTGTGCCATATATTTACCTTGTTTATGAATAAAATATTAGTGGTATAAAACATAATACACCTGTATACTAACGCAAAAACAATAATACCATAAGTACTAAGCACTGTCTTTACTTTATTTAGAGGAATTATAATATTCCAAATATAAGAATTCATGTATTAGCATTACCGTAACTAACCTCAAATTTGTCAAGGTTAAACGAACTTTTTGTCAATCGATTTCGATGATTAAAGGTGTCTAACCTATTAATTTAAATTCTTGTAATAGCATTGTATCGCAAAGCATTGGCGTTTTATCCTGTAATTTAAAAGAAGTCATCCGTGAGGTATGAAATATTTGTAAACAAACAATCAATTATTATTATTATTATTAGAGTTATCACTGCAAACCCACTGGGTTAAAACAATTAAAAGCCGGATGATTTGTAATCCGTTAGCATTATGAATTTGAATGTATTAATTTGAAACAAGTAAATAGTGAGCAATAAACAAATGAATTGTGAACTAACAAACATTGTCAGTAATTATTTAAACAGTGATTAATTCTTTTTGACAATTAATGAGTTGCGATTTCACAGCAAGCAACCAGTTAAGTTGGCTACTAGTTATACAAGTGAACCGCCAACAGTTAGAATCAAATAAATAGATAAGAAGGAAATTAATTCACGATATTATTTTAATCACTCAAACAACAAATAATTAAAATTCAGTCAAAATTAATTATTTTATTATTCAAATAAATTCTTTTTATGCAAACAGTGCAGTCATACTGTTTTATGAAAACTTAACAGTTTACAAACCAACTGAACTTCTAGTACGACGCCAAAGGTACGTGAAGGTTTGAAATATTTATATAACTTTGTCAAAACTACACATTAACATACACAGACGACATAATTCAACGGAAGTGTGACGAACTTCGAGAGGTCTCCAAAGCTGTTTACATTCAACTAATGGGGATTACAACAATTAACAGTGTGTCCACAGAAATTCTGTTTTAATTTTCCCTGACCTACTTACAGAAATTTCCCTGACTCACTAAAATGCATAGTACGTTAATTCATTGAGCATTATATTTTACAAGGAAGAAAAAAGAAAACCCAGCCTCCACCTTCCCCATAGCTGGCCTAATTCTCTCTCCACTTTCTTTTTTCTTCCTCTTTTATTTTATTTATTTTTTATTATTTATTTATTGAAAAATACAAATACATTGATGGCATTTTAAAAATAAATATTTCCATTATCACCTAAATGTAACACTTAAGTAACGTACGAATGAGAGTATTTTCACTAGAACTTTATAAAATAATATATGAACAAGATAAAATGGACTAATTAATAGAACAACTTACATGGTAACAAATAATTATAATAATCAGCTATAGCTTTCAAAATCGAAAATGAACCAGTCTGACAGGATGAGAATGAAAAAGGAAAATATGCACTCCTTCAAAATTTACTAGTGTGATCTCTTCATGTTCTCCAGCAGTTTTTTCTTTTCCCCAATTTCTACATCCTCCATTTCTCTTTCAAGTTTCAACTTTTTTCTTCCAACTCTTTCAACTGTAATTCAATTTTCCTTTTCTCTATTTTCTTTTTTTCCTCTTCTGACTGCATTTTTTTTTTCTTTTCCAAATATGATTGATATCTTCTTCTTGAAGATCTGACCGAGGTAAGCATACTTCTGTTGATAGTCACATTCCTCAAACCACCTAGATGCTTTATGCTACCACAAATAACTCTTTGGGACACAAGGGATTCTTCTAGAAGATTTTCAACTAGTAAATGCTTATTGACAGAAAAGCCAGATTCAACTGATGCATTACCATGGGATAAAATGAAACACAGCTTCATTACAGACCAGAGATCTTCATATTTCTTATCTTCTCCTAAAAGGCCGTAGTAAAATTCGTCCAATCCCATGTCATCAGATGTTTTGGAAATGAAATCGTTAGCTTCTTCAGTTAGCAAAGAAAACTGTCGTTTGGCCTTTTCAGCACTTTTATCACATATTCTTCTATGGCTGTGCAGGTTTTCTAGAACAACATCAATCCTTTTTATTGCCAAACTGGGTTTGAGCATTATCATTTTAGGGTCTAAGGCAGTGAGGCCTCGTGCTAAATGTGATTTCAAAGGACTTTTCTCTCTGAGTTTTTCTATCATGGTGGTAAGGAGATTTTTGAACTCATTTTTAAAAACAAGTTTCTCTTTTTCTGAGCATTTAGTTTGTTTCATTAAGCTTTCTGCAGCATAACCAACGTCCACCTTTTCTACTGAAACCAGATTGGCACTGTTTTGCAAGTCCAAGTTCATTAATTTTTGAGTAGTACTTGCTTCAGCTATTTTTTCACAAATCTCATCATTAGGTTTTTCATAAGTTGTTCAAGTGAAGTAAAGAGATAAGGGACCATAGGCTTCTGACTTTGGAACCTTCTCAGGAACGGCTCAACGTCTGACAATATGCTTCTGAAAGCACTTAGTTTTGCCTTAAAAAATGGATTTTTCATAGCTTCTCTAAGGTATTGCAGGTTTTTGTTGTCTTTTTCGTTGTATTCTTTTACAAATTTATCGACATGATCAAATATTTTGAGAGCTTGATCTACACAGCGACCATTTTCCAGCCATCTTACTGCTGTGAACTTAAAAGGGAAAGAGGTGCTGGTTGTAATATCTGAGTATTTTGCTCGCCAAGCTGGGCTATCTTTGAAAATACTGTAGAGAGATCTAAAAAAGTGAAAAAGTTCCCAACCAGTTTTGGAAATCCCAGTCTTCAGGGCCCCATTAACTGTATGCAAACTGCATATGCCAATATCAAGAAGGGACTTTCCCTCTGGATTTAAGACTTGCAAATGGCTCTCGAGTTTTTTCATAAAACTGAGGTTAACATTCGGCCAGTCCATTGAGATTTGCAAAATATTTCCTAAAGGTAAGGAGAGCCCTTGAATAAACCCATCTAACAAGTGATCTGCAGTTGCCCTGCCTAAAAATACACTATTCCAATATCGTGTTGAAACTTTCTGTATTTGTCCTCTTTGAACAAATTTGTTCAGAGATTCATCAAAACAAACAACGTAGTCAGAGCACTGTTTCATGTTATTTTGCAACATTTCTTGAAAATATGGGGCTAACCCATGATTTATTACATAGGAAGCCTTAGTCTTGCCCATAGAAAAGCTCCGAGCGATTTTACTGTCTGGAAACATATTTTTGAAGGCTGCAGAGGTTTCATCACAAGAGTTTAGAGACATTTTCCCAGTGATGACGTAGAGAGCCCATATTGCTTCGGCTGACGTAACATCATCTTCATTCACACTGAAACTCTTTAAACTTGTTTGACTTGTTCCTGGCACTACTAATAATTCTTTTGTAGCTGAAGTTGAAGGTGTTGGCTGCACATCTTTTAATGGAGATGGAGTAGTAAAAAAAGAAATTGCCGGCTGGGAAGCCTTTGCTCTCGTTTTTTACATGAGTTGGTCCCTTAGCATGAGAAACAATTGCTTGTTTCCCCATATTGCTTAGTTTAAAAGATTTGAGACACACTTGACAATAAGCCGAATTTGCATCACTAACCACCAAGTCCAACCAACCACTAAATTCCGGAAACACTTCACTGTCCAGCCAAAGTTTATTAAACAAACATTTCTTGTTAGCCATTGTAATGAGTTTAAGTCAGCAGCCTAAAAAAACTGAAAATAGAAAAAGAATTAGCTAAATCGGTTGAAAAAAGGACACAAGGGCACAACAAAAAATATATAATTGTCTACAATAGTCTGGGTTACGGCAGACTAGAGCATTCAAAATTCCCCTCAAATCCATCATCGGGGAAGATTTCCTTGACTTTTCACGGGTTGCGGCAGACTAAAGTAAAAAATTACCCTCAAGTCTGTCATCGGGGAAGATTTCCCTGACTTTCCAGATTTTTTGTTTATTTCCCTGACCAACTTTTTTTCCCTGACTTTCCAGAATGTGGACACCCTGATTAATTAACCAAATATAATTAAAATTTAATTAAACAAGAACATCGTAATTGAGTCACACCAATTACATTAAATCAATTGAATTAGATAAAACACTTAAAATTTATTTAACAAAACAGTGTTAAATTCAATGTGTGACAAGTGATATATTAACAAAACAAAGTACATAGAGAAAATTTATTTACAAAACCAAATCACAACACAACCAAAACACAAATATTTCACCAGACAATGGATTAACAAAGTCATAAATTAAGCACATACCATACTCGAATTTTATAATATACTTTGACCGTACTTTTAAATAATATGGCAATAGTTATAAACACATGATTTATGGAACTTAAACGAGATTTTTAATAGTATTATATGCTATCTTAAATAAGTCAACATTACATACAGTAGACACCCTCTTGTCCTGCCAACTTGGGACCAGACCCTAGGCCAGATTACAAAATGGCTGGACGAACCGAAAATACGTTATAATTAGTGTTGCGGATTTAATCGGTTAATCGAACCGATTAAAATTTGAACTTCGATTAATCAATCAAAACTACTTAATCGAATAATAGAGTCGATTAAAATTAATCGGTTGTTGAAATTTTCTTTTATGAGAAGTTGAAGCTTGTCCACCAAATACCTGAGTTATGTCTTGTCTCTTGAACGAGAGTACCGTTATTTTAAATCATTTAGTACTGCTGGTAGGTCCCAGAAAAACACTGAAAGAGAAAGGGTGGTGTAGTTGCAGTGGTTTTCAAAAGCCAGGTAGCGGCATGTCATATTTAGTCCGTGTACGATAAGATCTACAATAGAAGGCTGAGTCGTGCCTACTACTAATTGTCTGAGAGGGGGTGAGTATGCTAAAAATAAGAGTCCCACAAGAGCCTGTACTCTCATCCTAATAATGGGCGACCTATAGTATAGTAAAATTGAAAGTTAAGGGCATATGCGCAGAAACCAATTTAAGAATTTATGGATGGACGAGTCCACTTTGAAATTGTGAATGGCGGGAGGGTACCGGAGAATCAGCTGGTATGCAAGTGAAGGTGTCGCCAACTTTGCGTGTGATGTTTCAGTTACCCGTACATTCTTAGTTATTGTGTAACGTACTATCTCAGTCATGCATTTGTTATTATTATTTCAATTTATTTTTAATTATATCGTTGTTTTACAGTCACTCATTTTTATTAGTTATTTAATTTTTTAGTAAACTTCTATTGGTAGTTTTTATTCTGTAATTATAATTACGTATAATTGTAATTATTTGCGTTATCATCCAGTAACGAGATTTGTTAAAATGGATACTTTTCCTTCAACTAGCAAAGACAGGAAAGTTATTCATAGTCAAGCACGGGAAGTTATAATTCACAGTTTTTTGTTGTCCAGGATTAAAAGATTCTTGCAATTAAATTAATACGAAGAATGCGTTCCTTTATGTAACGAGAAACTGTAGAGATAGTCACGTGTAATTAAGGAGTGGAAGTGTACAGTTTGCAAATTCTGTTGCAGTAAGAATGGTCAGAAAGGCTGTAGTTTTTTACGCCTCAGCAGTACACAATGACAGACCAAACAACACTCAGATATGTTTATAAAACATTATGATATGTAAAAGAATGTAAATTCTCACATCTCACAGCGACTCCCTCCACATAGCCTTTCCCCTCTGACCGTAAGCGTTTCGCGCATTTCCATGCCCTTAACTTTCAATTTTGCTATAATAGTAACAGTTGGTCAGGTGGCGTGTTACAGTGTGTTTGTTCAGGTGAGGAAAACTTGTGTTTTTCAAAGAGGCTACTTTTTGTGTGTGTGTTTCCTGATACCGTGCGTGAAATCTGTGTTATGGCGTACGAAGACTTACGAGGAAGACTCGGTGGAAGTTTTAGATATAAATTGAACGACAGTGGTAAAGTGACGGACAGGAAAACCGTTTTCTGTAAGCTTTGTGGGAAATCATTTAGCTACAGCGGTAGCACTAGCAGTTTGCAATACCATTTAAAACACGTCCATCCCTTACATAGTGTTGCTGAATCATCTGTTGTTAATGCAAGTTCATCTCAGTCGAACTTGAATCATTTCATAGTGAAACCAATCTCTTCATTAAAGGAGGCTGAACTAACAAATAAAATTGTGAAATGGATAGTAAAAGACAGTCGACCTATCAATATAATTTCGGATGAAGGGCTAAAAGAAGTTTTAAGGGAAGCTATAGGTAGTAGTTCTTATAATCTTCCATCTACAGACGTTGTAACTAGACGGATTGAGAAACTTTATGATGTCGAACGATCCAAGCTGCTAGACAAACTAAAAGAAACTGAATTTGTTGGCCTAACAGGTGATTTCTGGACATCGATAGCAAATCAAGGTTATTTGGGTGTTAGTGCTCATTGGATTGATTCTAACTGGGCGTTCTGCAGCGCTGCATTAGAAGTGAAACATGTGTTGGAGAAACATAGTGCAGCAAATTGTACAGAAGAATTCGAACAAGTTGTCTGACTGGAATCTTCAAAGTAAAGTAGTTGCAATATGTACAGACAATGCCAGGAATATTGTTCTTGGTGTCGAAAATTCAAAATACGATAATGTTAAGTGCACTACTCATACCCTGCAA
Source organism: Magicicada septendecula (assembly GCA_034769895.1). Lineage (NCBI taxonomy): Eukaryota > Metazoa > Arthropoda > Insecta > Hemiptera > Cicadidae > Magicicada > Magicicada septendecula. The sequence goes on along the minus strand of CM068369.1, from coordinate 91,038,545 downwards.
TTAAGTCTGAATACAGCAGTTGAGAATGAGTCTATAGATAAACTGCTTTCCAAATGTAGAAAAATGGTGGGTCATTTCAAGCACAGTCCTTATTTAGAAAATCAGCTATGCCAAAAACTGAAAGAACTTAATATTCCGCAGTGCAAACTGAAACAAGATATAGTCACCCGATGGAGTAGTACATGCCTTATGTTTGAGTCTCTTCTGGAAGCCAAGGAAGGAATTGTAGCTATAATGTCCACCAATCCATCAAACATCATTCCATTAACTGAAGTGGAATGGGAAATGAAACAAAAAATGTATAAAATGTCTTAAACAATGTTTGGAAATATGTGATTTTCTTGGAGGAAGTAAATACATGACAGCAAGTGTTGTACTACCCGCCATAATTCATTTAAGAGTAAGTCTAAAAATTACCAACACGGATCCTGGTTACGTTACTCGATTCAAAACAGCTCTGTTAGATGATTTAACGGAAAGAGTAAATGCCTGGCCTAAAATAGAAATGTATCAAGAAGCTACAGTTCTTGATCCAAGATTTAAATATTTGAAATGTCTTCTAAGAGAAGCAAGAGAATTAGTGTAGAACAGAATTTCCAATAAAGTTGTGACCACTGCACAACCAGAAATAAAACAAAATATGAAGAAAAGAAATCTTGTTTTTGAAGAAGACGATAGCAAGAGGGAAGAAACAGCTCCGTTAACACCGCTCGCAACAGAGGTAGATGTCTACAGGTCTTTGGCAGAACTGGATGATGACTTTGCAGACCCCTTACTGTGGTGGAAAACACATTCCATTCAGCTTCCACTTCTTTCATCTGTAGCGAAAAAATTGCTCTGGGTTCTAGCTACATCGGTTCCGTGCGGACAAGTGTTTAGTGATGCAGGCAATATTGTTACTAAACGTAGAGCAGCCCTTGATCCGGACCATGTGAACACACTCACATGCTTAAAATCCTGGTTGAAGCAGTACTGACTAGGTGAGTCTAATGTTATACCATATCCTTACCTTCAAATTCATATTTGCCACTTAGTCTCCTGACAACAGTTCATATTATTAAATCTGTTCATACATATTATAATTATAATATTATTATTTGAATGTAATCCATGCTAATATACTGATTTATAAGTTACTTAAAAAAAAAAGTAACAATGAGATACATCTATTAAAATTAAATTTGTAAGCCATTAATATGATCATTTTTTAGTACCCAAACTCGATTAATCGATTAAAGCTTCTTGATTAACCGATTAAATATTTTGATCGATCGACAGCACTAGTTATATGATGAAATAACACCCTTTAATGAATGATCCATACAATAAATGACCCAATACAGTATATGTAAGTTACTACTGGGGCTGAAGTTTCCTTAGCCGTAGCAAACACTTTCTTGGGCAAGAGTTTAAAATTCAACCCCGTCTTGTCAATATTATAGACTTATTCTGGACTAAGATTTTCACTAGCAATGATGTGTTTTTTTGAAAAAAAATGGCTAGCTGCTGATGGGCCTGCTGACAATTTTTCACCACAAACGCCAATGAAATGGACTCCATGATGCTTTTTCCAGCGTGATAGCCATCCATCACTTGCCGAGACTGTACCGGCATCTTGGATTTTTTTAAGTGTAGAATAATTGCTTTATCTTTTAAAATTGATCCACTTATCGGAGTGGCTCTCCGGGGTTCCTGCATAAACCATAACCACAAAGCATTTGGTTTTTTAAAGTGCATCGCGTCGAAAGCACTTTTCAGTTTCAATTTGAGTGCAGAAAGTCTCAATCGATTTTCTGTTATGGTGCCAGTCATTAACAGTACTCTTGCCTACATTAAACTCCTGGTAAATACTCTGGACCGATTCACCCTTATCGAGATGCTGAAGGACTTTTAATTTTTTGGTCCATAGTCATGAACGTGTGTTTTCATTTCACACTCACATCGGAAAACGTTTTTATTTACACAGATATATATATATATATATATACACAGTATTACTATATACACAGATATATTTACACAGACCTCACAACATAAGATATACATCCGCACATGAACAAAAGCACGAGTCAATAAGCTACATATATTCTCCATTTAACAAGTTGGGGCCTGTCGCTGGAGGCTCGTCTAGACTGTGTGACTCACCTATGGCTGGCCGAACCATCCGACGGCCGATACAGAGGGCGTCTACTGTAATTTATTTCAAAAGTGAATAAGCAAACGCACATTTCATGCCTTCATATAGTCTTTAATTTTCTTTCGTTTTGTCTGTATTCTGATTTTGTTAGCCCTTCTGTCGACTATTCTTTTCAAGCATGGTTTGCTTCCGTTTTTTTTTTTGTTACTTGTTTCTGCACCAACGAAATCACAATTTTTATGAATAAACCTATTTTATCGCAATGTAATGTTGATCTTATATATACTATGGTATTCCATGATTCAAAAAATTTTGGTATTTGTTTTTCAGGTACATGTATACATGGAAATCACTTATTTCTGCATTTTTATATAGGTGCAGTCTTTATTTAAATCTAAGTTTATAAAAATTTACATTTTCCTGAATGGAAAGAACAAAAAAAATAAAATAAAAACATTTGGTTTTAATGTTTCAGATGTATACCACTTACCTTCTTCCATCCATAAAAGTGCATAGATGTAAGTTTTGCATAGCTTGGGTCAGCAATATGAACATTCAGTGACTGAGACTGATCGATAAAAGCTCCTCTATCCGCTGCCATTTTCAACACAGTTTTCTGTGAAATCTCCCACACAGTTTTGTACAGTGCCTTCAGATCATCTGGGATGCTGTCTATGTTCTAAACAAATAAATCGTTTTATTGTATAAGCTATATAATTATGTTCTATTCCTCTTCATCTGACATATTGTAACGGGACTTGGCAACCCACCCAGGGATATTTTGGTAAAATGTAAAGTTATTTGAAAATATTATTGGGATTATAAATGTCGTAGACGAATTGACTCAAGGTCAACAGTTTAACTGCTGGAGACAGTTATTTTTAGCCATCTGACCTGTGAACTTTGTATGTTAGACAAAGCAACATACGACGTCATAAGCCAAACCCAACCGACGTCACAGGAATGTAAGAAGTGTCCGCAGCGACGACAGCAGACTGTGCTTGATTTAACAAAGACAGTCGTCATCCAACATCTAGCGACGGCGGACGCGGGCCATGTGCTCGCCCGTGTCGTATAAACTGGGTTGAAACTACAAAAGTTCCAGAACGCCCGTACAAAATAATGTAACTAGTACCGAACAGAGAGTGTGAAATGTGAAACTATAAATTTTAAAACTTAATTAGAACGAATTAACAGTTAAATTTTCTAAAAATGCAATAAGTGAAAAGTAAGGAGTAATCGGGAGTGCGAAGTACAAGATACGAGCCGTTTGGAGGATGGACAGATAAGTAACCAACAAACAGAAAGCAATTCTAAATTACATAAATCAGTCAATTGGTCATCAGAATCACAAATATTGTTACAACACAAATAAGCCACCCCAATACCAAGGATAAAAAAGATGATTCTGAATATAAAATAATACTTCATATAAAATAAAATGTTTAATATAAAGAAAATAAAAAGAGGCAATGACACGACAAACGACGACATGACCTAACCCAAGTGACTGACTCAACCAATATAAGGGAAAAAAAAAAAAAAAAAAAAAAAAAAAAAAAAAAAAAAAAAAAAAAAAAGTGATTAATCAAACCAAATGGAAGAAGGGAAAAACCGAAACCAAGCAAAAATGAAACCAATTGAAGGAATTGAACGACTCAATGCCACATATTAAAATGAACCCAAAGGAGAAGATGGAAAAACAAGATAGAAAGGAAATACACTGAAGGTGAAGAAGGAGGAAAATGAAAAAGAAACAAACCTAAGATAAAGGGAAATAAATAAAAAGAAACCCAATGATAAGACACAAACAAGTAATAAAGAAGAAAAGCAGGAGAAATGATACACTCAATGTAAGATTGAAACAGAAACCAATAAATAACTTAAGTAATAAATAAATATTATTATCAATTAATGGATAATAAAGTAAATGACAATTGAAAGAAACCCAATTAAAGAATGTTAAATATAAAAGCAAACTAACCCACATATTAGAGTTAGAAGTAAGGTTAAAATCAATAGAGACATAAAATTGTTAATATTGCTAATGATGTTTGTAATGAAAGAGATAGTACGGTAGTGAGAAAGTAATTAAAGGGATGACCCATTTAGAAACACTTAAAACCAAAAACATTTTAGAAGTGCAAAAGTGGAAGTGTAAGAATCCCAAAATAAAGTGATATAGAAAAAACACTAGTGAAGGGGATGATTAAATGAGAATAATGTATAACAAAGAATGTTTGTATAGTGAAAAATAGTGAAGGATAGTAGCATAAACCCATAGTAAATCAATAAGAAACACTAAAAGGTTAACAGTGAAAAATATTAGTAATTAAGAAAGTTGTTAAGAATAGTATTAAGTGTAAACAATTAATTAAGGTATAATGAACACTGAAAAGTGATAAAGACAGTATTAATTAAGAAAGAACATTATTGTTAAGTTTAATTGAATACAGTTACAATTAAAAGGGAGAATCCCATGAAAAAGAAAACAGATAGTGAAGGTAAAGAGTAGTTAAAAATTAAGAAGTTAAAACAAATCAATAAACACCCCATGTTACCAGGGATCATTATTAAAGTAAGTTCAAAGAAGGTGATGTTGTTTATCACACAAAAAATGATATAAAGTAAAATGAACTGTAAACAAATGTTATAAAATAATTATTAAATAATTGTTTATGAACAGGATATGGCTGGAAGAATTATACAGACCATATACCTAGATGTTGTATTTTATGTAAACAAAAGTAGTAAATAATGGCCACATTGTTTTTATTGGCAAATTAAATGAGTAGGAAAGTAAAGAAATGTAAACGAGAAAACCAGATAGTAAATAATTAGCAATTCATGATATATAAAATAATATTAACATAATCATAACACTACAACAGAGCCAAAACACATCAATAAATAACACAACCAAATATAATAACAAAGCTAAGCTCATTAAGCTAAAAAGAGACATAATTTGTACGAAATCAGTAAATACAAATAATGGCTACTTCGGCCTATGAAAATGCCTAACTGTCAAGAACAAACAACTACAAATTATAATAAGTTAACAAAGAAATTAGCAAATCCGAGGCGAATAATTAACCAAGGATAAATTGTAAATCATTTTTAAAGCAAAATATTATAATAAGGATTTAAATTAAAAAAGAAATGTAATTAGCAAGTATTAAAATAACTGTAAAATCATAAAACATAAAATAACCCAAACTTGTGTGGTATCAAATAAATCTATGAAAGGAAATACAAATAACAGTGATAATAGTTAATACTTAGGAGGGAAGATAGAGGAATAAAAGCAATCAGAAGATATACAAGGATTTTGAAAAGAATTCAAATTTGGATAACAATGGATTATGTCAATCTAAGCCAATCAAATTTAATTGGTAACCATAGCAACTGCCGTTAGGGACGGAATTACGGTTGAATATAGTTACTCGTAAAGCGTCACTCGTGCAGAACACAAGCCGAATTTTGAAAGACCAATTTTTAATAAAAAAAGGTAAAATTAATGAACAAAATTCAAAACGATGATCGAATAAGAAACAGACGAACAACTGGAACTGTCAACTGATGCCAAGGACCAAAATTACCAGGAAATTAAATGAAGATATGACCACATCTAATATGAAAAGGACGTCAGACCTACTTAAGTCCCAAGAGTAATGAAAACAGAAAACGATTGTAGCCCAATCCTCTTCCAACTCAATGTTTGATAACACCAAGTCATCTGATGTGTTAAGTATCCTTAATTACCCTATTTCCAAAAAATAAACTCACTTTAAATATTTCTAAAAGTAAAATAAACTCTCACTGTCAACCGAATATTCTCTGTCAAAGATTAATTAAGAAAAATAACAAACTGGAAATTTGTTAACATAATACATAACCTGTTGTGTGAATACGAACTTTATAAACACATTTAACGACACTACAGAACAGACTGTAACCACACACCTTATTATTGAAGTACACATAAAGTAAGGTAATGTACTTTTTATTGTAATCATAGGAATTATTTGTCTTATAATCAAAAGGATCCCAGATTTTGGAATGAAAATAATTGTAATAGCTAAACACCTCAGCGGCCATGCTGATGTGAATACTTCGTTACCAAAATCGATTTCTCATCCTGAGAATGATTGTTTCATGTACTAAGTCGGTGCAAATTTATTAATCAACCAATATAATTTAATTGTCAAACTGAAAATTTATTTATCAACCATTAAAATAACTAGTACAGGGAGTAACCATTGTTATTATTTCATAGGGAGTGTATCATATAATTTGTGTTTGTTAGCGAATTAGCTTTGACGGTACAGCGCTCATGTTGCAAATCGACACACTACTTGATCGAGTCAGCCGTCTAACCAAGGCGGGAAGTATTTGAATGCTCCGGCCGTCACAGCTGTGAACTTAGTTAAACCATATTATCTAAGAATTTTAATTGTTTTTAATAAACAATTTGGCGCCACCCGGGAATCACAAATCCCCATTTACTAACAGGTAAGGTTACTACTGGTAATTACAACATCGCTACGGACATCGTTAGCGCAAGAATAGATGTAATGACCCCAGTGCGAGACGAACACACTACACATATACAATATATTCGTCGTTTAAAGAGACGACCACATTATATCGTTACAGATTGGCTTCCATCGCGGGGCTCAAAGAAGGCAGACATTATATCATTACAATATATATATTAAAGAAAACATGAGCTCAAAGAGGGGTTATTAAAAATAAAATATGTAAAGTATGAAAGAGTGTGTGTGGGTAAATGAAGCGCTGGTTTGCGTGAAATTAATTTAACTATTTCTATGTTTTAATTATTTCTAGTTTGAATCTAGGTAATATCAGTATATGAAATTATGTAATCATTGTTATTATGTTATCATTAAAAAATCACATCAGAAATAAGAGAGGTAGAAGGAATATTTTTTGGTAAATGATGGGATTCGAATGACTTTAAATTGGTTTGTTTTGTAATAAAAATGAATTGGAATATAAATGCATAATAAACGAGATCAAAAGACGTATACAAGTAATCAATCTTGTTTATTGAAATAACCATTTCTGTTCTCCAGTTCGCCTAACCGAACTCTGGTAAGTAACAAAATTTTTACAGTTGGCAATAATGCAAGATGGCATCGGGAATTCGGAGGTAAACATACCTGTAGTTGTCAACTAAGGTAAACAAAAGTTAAAAGTAATAAATAACGTTACATTGGCGCTATCCGAACAGGATACATACATGAACCCATTTATGTAAATGTAGGCCTACTTTGGAGGACAGAAGGGGTTATGTAAAGTAAATGAATGAAAACTTTTAGTTACGTCTTAATAGACGCAGGTTATGTTATCATATAGTGTGTTTATGTGTATTATAAATAAGAGTTCAGAATTAAATAATAAAAATGAGTACAAGTGAGAATAATAAAGAGGAAGTCAGCCTAACTGATAGTAATACAGAAAGTCAATCAGATATAGAAATAAGAGGAACAGAGTCGGTAATAATGAAAGACGTTGAAAATCAATCAACATGATACAAAATCTGGCGAAATTTTCACGAGCAAGGTGGGAGTTCACTCAACTCCAGTGAGCCAGTTCGAAGGACCCAGTTCCACCGAATCAGCTGACATGAACTGCTAACCCGTTCAGTTGACCCCCACCTCAGTCAAACATGGTGGTAAAACAGACGAGAATGAAATGCTGAAAATGATACAAGCAATGTTTATTGAACAAAGCATTAAAAGTGAAAGAAATTTTGAGAAAGTAAATTACCAGATAAATAGTCGTTTTGATGAAGTAAACACTAACATGAATGAACAAAAGAATGATTTTAATGAAAAGTTGAAAGAACAAAATAATGAAATAAAGAGTAATTTCAATGAAAAGTTGAATGAAATTAGAGACGAAATAAAACAACTAAATGTCAATTAATAGTAACTTTAACGAATTAGAACAAAGCACTGAGAGGATGGGAGTGTGGAGAATAGATACGGGTGAGTTAAGTCCAAATGAAAATAACGAAGTAACAGACGACATTGGTGTCAATACAGGTGAGAATAATGGTGATATGATGACGAAAAATAATGAAGAAATAATTAACGATGTAAGTGATAGTTATAAAAATGAGTTAACAAGTAGTAGTGGTAAGATAGTTGAAAATGGGATATCTATAGGTGATACAGCGAAAATTAATAGCCATGATGAGAATATAGAGATAGTAAGGGAGAGTGAGAGAGTAATGGGAGTAGGGGGTTGTGAAGGGGTAGAAATAAATGTTTGTAAGTTGGAGAGAGAATATGAGGAGAATTTAAGTAGAAATATGGGGCAGAGGGTAAATTTCCCCCGGGTTTATTGTGAAACAAGGTGTTCACAGGTGTTTTTTGAAGGGCAAGAGTCCCTTAGTGGAAGACGAGGTGTTTTCAAGTAGTCCCTTCATTTTGTGTAGTTGTCCTGGAAGGGCCAGGAGATGTTTTTATGATGTAATGCCCTCTGCATGGAATGTGAGAGAAAGTAAGATGGGGTTGTGTAAGCGATTTTGAGAAAGAGAGAGAGATAGTTGTTTAAGGTTAGTAGAAGTTATGAAGAATTATTAGAAAGAATAAGGGTTGAGAGAGTGAATAAAATAAAAAACTTACCTTGTTGTGAGAATAGTGCAGCAATAGATGATGATAACGTTGATAATTATATTGAATACTTACCTGTACATAGGATTGGGATGTTAATCGTAGCTGACTGTGATAATAAGGAGATGAGAAAATGCTTAATTGAGATAGATAATAATACTGACGGTGACAGGACCAGAATTACTGATGCAGACAGGATATATGATTTGATAATAATGTGGGGTAATCCTGTAAACCATTGTTATAGGGTAATGGAACCATTGAAAAAAGCATATAGTTGTTATATTGATGGTAGTAACAAAATGTACTTAATTAAAAATGAATTGTGTATACGTAAAACAAGATTATTGTTTGATGATGGAGGGTAGATATTTATTGTTCATGAACATTTAACTATGTGAGTCTAGTGGGTTTTGAAATGGACTGAATTATGAAATGATTTGTGATAAACAATAACAGATAATAATGTAGATTGTATATACTGTGTTGATGTTAAATGTACTTATGTAGTAAGGTTAAGTATACTCAACTTTAAGAATTGACAGTTGGTCATTGTGAATTTTATTAAAGTAATTTCATAATTAAAATGTTGTATAAAATGAATGTTGGTATAAAGTTAAATTTTTTGGAGAATTCAATTGTATAATAAATGATGAATAATTAAAGGTTGATTATTAAAAGGTTCAATAGAAAGTCAAAGTTGTATTGTTTGTAATTTGGAGGCAAATTTAAAGGTGAGATGTTTATTTTAATGTAATAATGGTAATGTTCATTTGAGTGTTTATTATGTTGATATGGGAAGGAGGAAGTTAATGATTATTATAAACGGGATAAGATAACCCGTTTAAATGGAATTATGTTGGTAATGTAGAATGTGTAGTTGATCTGATCATCATGTAACTAAATGATTTTGCGTTGAGTTGAGTAGTATGTGGATGATTAATGATTTTGAGAAAAAAATACAAGTAGATAATTTGTCATTATGTAATTGATTTAAATGTTTAAGAGGAATTTTAGTAATGAAGTTAAATATTTTGAGATGTGATTTGGGTAATGGAAGATATTTGTAATGATGTAATGGGAAGTGGTTATTTAAATTCTGATTGGAATCAGGGAAATATTTTGAATTTGGGATAAGAATTAACGAGAGAAGGGCATACAGAATGTTGGTATAGAAATTTAAAATGTATCATGTTAGGTTAAGTATGTATTCATCAATGTATGTTAGAAGTTAAGAAAACCAGTGCTTCTTAACACAAACCAGCACAGCTAAGGGGGACCACGTCAGTTAGGGATATGGTATTATACAAGGCCACTATTGATGTTTTCGATTTAATGTTTCAGTGTCTGGTGATGCTGTGGCGGCGGTCCTGTGCTGGCTGGCATGTCAGAGCAGGGGCGTCAGTGCCTGTCTGGCCTTGCGGTGTTGGGATCTCGAGAGGGAAGTCCAGTAAGGTCATTCAGGTGCGGCCACAGTCACTGGACCAGGGGGGTAAGTTACCCATGAATTTTTAATAAAACATAAAGGGGGTTGTGGCAACATATCCAGACTGATCCCTTTAGGAAGTATGTGAGTGTCAATGAGAGTTTTTATGCTTCGGCATAAAACCTCTCATTGAGGGGGTATTGTAACGGGACGAGGCAACCCACCCAGGGATACTTTGGTAAAATGTAAAATTATTTGAAAATATTATTGGGATTATAAACGTCGTACACGAATTGACGTTCAACAGTTTAACCGCTGGAGACAGTTATTTTTAGCCATCTGACCTGTGGACTTTGTATGTTAGACAAAGCAACATACAATGTCATAAGCCAAACCCAACCGACGTCACAGGAATGTAAGGAGTGTCCGCAGCGATGACAGCAGTCTGAGCTTGATTTAACAAAGACAGTCGTCATCCAACATCTAGCGACGGCGGACACGGGCCATGTGCTCGCCCATGTCTTATAAACTGGGTTGAAACTACAAAAGTTCCAGAACGCCCGTACAAAATAATGTAACTGTACCGAACAGAGATTGTGAAATGTGAAACTACAAATTTTAAAACTTAATTAAAACGAATTAACAGTTAAATTTTCTAAAAATGCAATAAGTGAAAAGTAAGGCGTAATCGGGAGTGCGAAGTACAACATACAAGTCGTTTGGAGGATGGACAGATAAGTAACCGACAAACAGAAAGCAATTCTAAATTATATAAATCAGTCAACTGGTCATCAGAATCACAAATATATATATTAAAGAAAACATGAGCTCAAAGAGGGGTTATTAAAAATAAAATATGTAAAGTATGAAAGAGTGTGTGTAGGGAAATGAAGCGATGGTTTGGGTGAAATTAATTTAACTATTTCTATGTTTTAATTATTTCTAGTTTGAATCTAGGTAATATCAGTATATAAAATGAGTCGAATGACTTTAAATTGTTTTGTTTTGTAATAAAAATGAATTGGAATATAAATGCATAATAAACGAGATCAAAAGATGTATACAAGTAATCAATCTGTTTTACTGAAATAACCATTTCTGTTCTCCAGTTCGCCTAACCGAACTCTGGTAAGGAACAAAATTTTTACAGTTGGCAATAATGCAAGATGGCGTCCGGAATTCGGAGGTAAACATACCTGTAGTTGTCAACTAAGGTAAACAAAACTTAAAAGTGATAATTAACGTTACAATATAGTTCTACACTAATGGTCTGAATACTTTGTTAATTAATTAATCACCTCCTATTACTAATGTACCCCCTTTGTTATTGTTGATTCTCCCTCAAATCTTTCTCTAAATATAACATTGTATTTTTTTTTTAATTATACTGGTTTGTAAATAGTATGAGACTGTAAGAAATTGCCTCTTACAGCAATATAATTATTCTTAAATAATTAACAGGCAAGGGAATCATTTTCTGAAAGCAACACAAACATACAACCATGAGTGTGTGTTCACTTAGCAGGTTTCTGTCACCAGACAGATTTTGGTTTTCTCAGTAAACTAATTTAGGGTAAATGATATAGTATATTTTCAAATGTAAAGCTATCAAACTGGTATTCTTGAAACAATGCTTTCTGCAGTAACACTTGAAATATTTTCTTATTTCCTCTTTCAAACCATTAATTTCAAACGGTTAATGCTGACAATCAGAGCAACCGTTATCAATTGCAATTATTTTTTATTTCCACCAATGCAGTCACTTTCCTGACACGTTTCTGAAAAAAAACTACAACAGGAGAATCACAAAGAGGCAATGGGTTGGTTTCACTGAAGGTGATAAGATGATGAGTATTAATTGTGGCCATGATGAGTCTATATGGACTAAACACAGTAAAATGATTTTATTAACAGGTGTAACGGGACAAAATTGGGGTAACAAAATTATGTAACAAGTTAACGTTTTATTGCAATGACGCTGGTCTGGTCTGGTCAGGATTGTAGAGGTGGGGGCAGGAGATGTCCATATAAGACAACAAGTGAATCTGTTGTGAATCATACAAACGCCACGTGTTTCCAAAGACACAGGCAGTCTCTCAGTGAAGTGGGGAGAAAAAATGAAACACAATTTTCAGCATCCAGGACGGGACGCAAGTAGAAATCCGCCTGTATCTGGTTTTAAAAAAGGCAGAAAAAACGTAGTGAGCGTACCCACGTCGCTAAGCTCGGCCCCAGTCTGCAGTCGTCCAACATAGAGGACACACGTATTTTCTTTTAGTGGCCTCGGGCATTTACGGTAGGCCGAAGCAGTTACAGTAGGCCTCCCAAACTGAATGTAAAAAATGTAATAGAACAGCGCAAAACTTTTTAAAACCATAAAATAGCGGCAGTGATGGTGATAAAACAGTTATAAAAACGTTATTCTGGTGTTTTTTTTTTTTTACAAAAAATGAACTGTGAAGTGTTGTGCAACTACTGAGGGACCACGTGCAGGATAAGTAAAAACAATTGGCCAAAAAATTGATCATAGTTTGTTTATATTAGAAAATCATTGTTCATATAATACAATTCACATTTATAAAAATTAATAACATAATGAGATCTCAAAAAGGGGGGTAAAATAGAGAGAGATTGTGTGAGAGAGAAAAGGGGGGAGAGAAAGAGAAAAGTACTGATTTGCGATCTAAAAATATTTTTTGTGATATAAGTTTTGTCTTATCATGTTAAAGAAAGATAACCATTGTGTTAATAAATTAAAATAAGATTTTTTTGACATAATCATGTGTTAGTCAATTAATACGCCATTTTACCCTAACCTATTCTCTGTATCAACGAGATCGTCTAGATGACCCTGGAGTTTTTATATAAGGGAATTTTGTTTATTTAGTAAATCATTTCTTTGGGAAGAGTGTAAATGGTTTCCATATTTACTCCTCAAAATATGGTGGCGGCCCTTGGGAATCTTCTATTAAGGTAAGTTCTAAGTCGAAAGATAGTAATAATCGGGGTAAGTGTCTTCTCTTGTTTATTTTTGTATAGTTACACAGGATAATCTGGTTGATGCACAGACAGTGTCAGGACAATGTCACAGTTTAAGAACACACTATTACCTAAACTGGCTGACACAATAATACACGTTATGTAACGTACACGTAAAGTATGTACAAATGTAGACGCCCACAAAAGTTAATTCAGTACCTTACTTTATATAAAAGAAAATTAAGTTTAGTTCTTTTAAAACTAGCAGAAAACTTGCTATCTTGCATAATGTTTAGTTAAGAATACTGTAACAATAAGACTGTATGTACTCTGAAGGTCTTACTATTGTTGTCGTCAATTTGTAACGTGTCTCTCTCTGACGCTGACGATCGCGAACGCACTAATAACCAGTACCGAATCCTTCTCGTTCTTCTCCTTACCTGTTCTTATTTGAATATACTTTACTTCCCGATAGGCGCCAAATTGTTTTACAAAAAACAATTAAAAAGTTCTACTTGCATCGTCTTCTTTTCTTCGATATTAATTTAAACTTACTCACACAGACTGGCGGGAATTCAAATCTTGGTGAAGTCTGACGTGTTGCCAACCTATAATTCTGGTAAAAATTTTTCTTCACTGCTAAAGTACACAAATAGTAAAACATATATCAAATAAAACAAAGAAGGGTTATTAATGTTCAGTACTAATTTATTAGTGTCCAGATTCGCTGATTAATTATAATTTAAGTACAAAATATTGTCACTATAAGAAAGTTTGCTCCGGCTATAAATAAATTACAACTCAGCGGTTGGCTATTTTGACTTGGTCGTCAACTGAAACTGGCATCTATGCTGACATTAATTTTTACACAAATATTATTCAGTCAAAGAGTTCTTTTGATTACAAAAAAATAAACAAGATGTTATGAAAGTACACAACCTTACATCAATGTTACTTAAATACTAGGCAGGTTTACATACAATTCGGTTCTTAGTGTTTAAAAAGTGTGTCAACCTTTCAGGCCTCGCACATAGGTTAAGTTACGGTTCACAGACAGTTTTAATAAATATTTTCAATTAATCCTTGAAAGAATTTAGTATACCAAGTTCGGAGTGAGAGTTATTGTGTTGTGGAAAAGTTAACTAGTTGTAACGGGCCAAATTTGTGTGCATTTTTATTTATTTACATTTTCGGGGATTTCTAAAAAATATGTGTAAAGTTTATTTCAACGGTGACCAGACCACGTGGAAAGAACAGTGTTGTAACGAAGCGGCAACGCAATATCACGTTGTGCAATCGGTAGAAGAATCCGCACCACCTTAGTTTCCAAGAACTTTGTTTGTGTGTGACAGCGCGCCCATACGCATTATACATCCAGGGGCGCGGGGTGACGCTACTTGTGAAGCTCAAGATGGCTAAAAAGCAATTTTTGGTCGCCTCATTGACTGAGGCGACGGATATACAAATTAAGTACCGCCTACTTATTGACGTCGAGCCATAAGCGCCTAAATATCATCGGCGCACACTACTAAAATACTGCTATGTATCATGGGCATAGCCACAAAACTATGACAACTCAGGCTGTGCGCGACGACGAAATTCGTTCGTGGGCAGGGATTAATATCCGTCCGCACCAGATAGACGCTTCCACCAGTCCACGAGCAACAGAGTACACCAACAGACGCTAACAGTTTTGTTCGGGCCTGGTCGGTGTAGTTTTATAAGATGTGACTAATTCAACAATATCGTTAATACCGACCGGGACTCGAGGAATTAACGAACTTACAGAGTACCATTTGTGCGGTGGCGTTGTGACTAACCACAATAAATAACGAACATTCGAATCGGGTGACCAACACGTGTTTTCTTCAGAATAGTGACAGTGAACAGTTTAATAAATAGATTTGTAAAATAATAAAACGATGGGTAAAGTATAAAATGGTGTGAAAGAGAGAGTGAGCAGAATGGGCTGTCTTAGTAATAATAATAATTAAATATGGTACCAAAAATACATTTCAAAATTGGTCTTGTAGTGTTCTTGTAATGATCATAAAAACGTTTTTGAGTAATTAAAATTATTTAGTTTACGGTATAACCATGTGTTAGTCTAAGTTATTTCGTCATTACCACTTTCTCATTTCTGTGCTGGAAGATTCGTCTAAACGTTCCGGGTATCTTCTGAATTATTATTGGGGTGGTCAGATAGCGAAATTGTCCCGTTTTATTTAAGGTGGAGTGTTAAGGTTTCGGTATTATAACCTATGTAAAAATACCGTGGCGACTCTGGTCTTCTGATAAAATTTAATACGAGGTAAGTAGTTGAGAATGAGTACAGGTAAGTTCTGGCAGTAATTTTATTTATTAATATATTTCGATCTATTTTGTAGCATTACATAGTTTTGTTCGCAATTACTGATAATTCATTTATACTTAACGAAAATCTTGTCGTTTCTTCAGATGAGTCAGGTAATTCTTCCAGATTGTGTTGATATATTAATTAGTGCTTCATTCTTCGGGTTTCCTCCTTTTTCTGGTTTCTATCTTATTTATTCAAAGTTTTTTAATTTTAGTTATTGAAATTTGTTTTGTAGTTTCATCCTGGGTTTAATGGATCCAGATTCAACTTCTAGAATTCATATTATTTTAATTTTGATTGTATTTCCCTCTTTTTAACTTTTAATTGGAGCGAATTCAGTTTGGCATCTGTCTCTCTTGATCGTTAATAATGGACTAATCCAATTTATTAACGTTTTTTTCTAACAATGTTTTGTTGTTATGGTAACCAGGCTTCTACCTTATTGGTTGAAAACATTTGTACTCATTGTTATAAAGCTTGGGTTTTTGCTCAAAATGAATAAATATTTTTTATAATTGCTATTATTCCTTGGTGTTATTACCAATGTGTGAGATATTATCATAAATGTCTCTATTTTCTTTCAAAGATTAATTTGATATCCCATAACGCTGGGTTTGGTCATGTATTAATGTTTTGACCAAGTTGCTATTGCTATTTTATTCCATATTTCTCTTATTTTTTGTTTACTCTATTTCTGATATATTATTATGGTTAGATAATTAAAATTAATAAGTTACTTGGTCTTAATTCTCAAATACAATGGTTAATTGCTTACAAATTGCTTTTTCTGAATTTTGATAGTTAGGCATTTTATAGGCCTAAGCTGTAACTGTCTAGAATTTCTTATTTTACACAATTTAAACATTATTTATTACGTTCTTATGTTCTGCTTACCGTCACTTAATTATTGTTTGCTTTTGAATTACTTTGGGCCATTTTACAATAAATGAATGTTATTATAATTTTACAAAATCATTCCTTGTCTAATATTCTTTTTTCTATCTTTACAATGATGAGTAATATTGGGATTATTAAACTTATACAATTGCTTGTTTATACCTTCTACTATCTCTTACACACTTTTTTATCACTTAATCCTTCTATGATAACATATAACATTAAAAATGGTTATCACTCACTGCTTATCATTAACACTTCCTACCTACCTCCCACACTTGGTTTATATTATTTTTTTAAAACCTAATTTTAAAGTCAGTTTTTTAACATCTTGTTTACTTTTTATATCAGGAATGTTATATTTTAAATACATAATATACTAACTCACAAAGTTAGTACTAAAACTTTGTATGAATTTAGTTTTTTGGGCTATTGACGTTAGTCCCTTCAATTCCTTCATCCAGTCTTTACAATTTGAGTCTATCCTATCCTTTCTTGGTAGTATTTTTATCATTATTATCTACTAACAATGGGTTTACCTGTTTATTACTGGTGGTGTACTTTGTTTTACATAACTTATATAATACTTGTTACTAAATTTGATATATTAGTTGTGTTTTTTATTAGTTTATATTTATTTTATAACTTTTATCTGGCCAATCACTGGGGTTGGGTCATAGTCATTTGTCTGTCAGTCTAGTCTATTCACTCATTTATTATTTTTGTCTACTATTTTTCTTTTATTTTCTCATTACCATTGTATATTTTTGATCATTATTCTCTGAATTAGTTTACTTTTCTTCACCTATATTATATTTGTGGATCCACTATAGGGTCTGAGTTCTGCAACGTTATAATACTTATATCTTGCTAAACATTATGCCACTGATTTGTTATAATATTATTATATACATACCACCAAAATACTGATTTTGGTGGTATGTATATAATAATACTTGTATCATTAGTTTTATTCCAGTGAGATTCATTAAGGCTGAGTAAAGTGCAATGTTTGCACTTTCACTGTAAGAAATATTTCACAAAAACAGCCCAGTTATCTGACCACAAAGATGCCAAACTCTATCTACTTTCTGTGAAGTTTTTTTATTAATTGTGCAGAATGCTGTCACTACATTTCAGGCAATCCAAGGCAATTCTTTATTCAACTTATAAAATAAAAAACTAATAATTACAATAATAAATCAACGAACATCAAATGAAATTCTCTATGAGGTTTGCTCAAAAAGTGGGAAATAATTTTTTAATTTCCAGCAACAAAACATTCAATAAAAAGGTATTTTCATCTGAACACGTGTGTGCACTCAAGTGCATCTGTATACCATCTAAGTAATATAAAGAATGTAAGAATGTATAAATATATATGAAGTATTATTGTCGCAGCAGCTTTTCTACAGAGCAGCAAATGGGTACAGTGGTGTTATCCCACTACACACGTCACTGTAATACTACACATTTAAAAAAGGTTTAACACAATTTCGGTATGTCTTGAATATGTCTGTCAAACACTACTTCTATTTACATATAGCCAATATGTTTTCTCTTTCTCTGTTTCATTTATTTCAGATCACTATTAACTACCAATGAAAATGTTTTAAGCCTAAAAAGTCTAATTATACACTACCTCAATGGATTTAATGGCAATATAAAGCATAGTCAGCTAATAAAAAAATACCAATTAACAGAAGTTTTGTCACTGTCCACACTTTTTTTGCACCGTGTAAAAATAACGAATAATTCTTCTGCTAAAACAGCTGTCAAACTCATCTATTTTTACTACAGTGCGATGTGGTCTGGGTTTTCTGAGTATTCCTGGAGTTGAAATAGTACTCTTTAAATATATTATTAGAAGTATTTAAATTTAAATTACTTTACCTTGTTCGGATGTAGAAATTAACCAAGATGTCGTCTACGGTACTCAGCAGAGAAAAATAGGCCAATGCAAATAAGCAAGTACATAGTTATAATTCACATAACACACTACTTTATTTATTTTCATTTCTTCTCCTTCTCTATTTGCTAACATTTCACTTACGCACAATTAAATATTGAGGTGACGACACCATCTGATTGAAATAACAAGCTTATCTCTTATTTCTTATAGTTAAATCATTTATTTAAAATTCTAAAACTTATTCATTAAATTTTTTAATTAAAAGCAACCCAGAATTTCGCTCACACACACACTCACATCTTTTAAACCCCTTTATTTACATTTAGTGCTTTTATTAATTTAGATATATTGATTGTTTTAAATTTTTTCCGTTACTTGACTGGCGGCGTCTCTGCAGACAACGTGTCACTCTTATTACAGTTTTGTTCACTGGCTGCGTCCAAAAGATGTTGCACTGATTAACTTTTGAAGATTTCGCTGTTTACTGTTACTTTATATCATGCCAATTTTATAGTTTAAATCACATTTTCACTTTTAAACAAATTTTCGGCTCGCGAGCCTTTGTGTTCGTCTGGCCAGACGGGAGTTCTGTAGTCGACTGACGCTGTTTTCTGCGCTCACGGTGCGAAAGAATGTACTAATACATATGCCCAAACCATGGGAACGTTGGCCGAGGGAGTGCGCACTTGGAGGCACGTACGCACCCTCGTTGAAAGTCTGCATTCCAATGCCAATTCACACCAGTCCCGACGCTACACTTGGGCGAAATAAAATTAAGAATATTCAAATCACAAATACTTAAAATTGGTTTTACCCCTTTTTGCCCCGTTACAATACCCCCCCCCCCCAATGAGAAGTTTTCTGCCGAAACAGAAAAACTCTCATTGCTAAACCCTAAGAGGATCAGTGAGGATATGGCACCAACAACCCCCCTTTAATTCTTAACATGTCATGGGTAAACTACCCCCCTAGCTTGGCGACTATGGCTGCACTGAACGACATTACTGGACTTCTCTATTCGAGATCTCAACACCGTAAAGTCGGTGTTGTACTCACCACAGTACCACCTAACCTTGCAACATTCCAAATAAAATTCCGAAACTGGACTTATACCATACCAGATCCTCAACCGATATAACTCCCCTTACATCCATACTGGGTTGCCGTTAGCAAGTACTGGGTGCATACACATATTCATTACTAATTACACACTATCTGCACATTAATTATTATAATATAAAATTCAAATTTGGTTCCAACAGTTAAATAAATCTATGTACCCTATCAAAAATTTACTTGGATGTTACTTTACATTATTTGGTTCAATTAATTTAAACATAATTTTCAAAACTCAAAGTCTTTATGCATTTAATTTTTCTTTACAACTCCTCTTAATTTACCTGTTAACAATCCTGTTACACAAAATAAAATAAACACTTGTCCCTATTCACTTATTCAAACACAATTACACATGATTAATTTAATTACATTGATTAACAAAAGAACCTACAAATCAATTAGAAGGAACATACTACATATCTAACACCAGTCATCAGCTGATGTTTCATGGTCAGGTGAATAACCTTACCCTAGACACACTCCAAAAAATTATACAATGTACAATGCATCACACATGTTTAGAATTCTTATACTCTAACATATTAAACACCTTCTCTCCTAGAATTAATCATTTCCATCAGTAAAGTCATTTATAACATATCATATAGAGCAAAACATATTTAAATCAATTACTTTAGAACAAATTAACTACTGTAATCATCTGCCTTTAGCATAGTATCTCTTGACTCAAAATAAAATCATTTAATTGGCTTATCAGCTCATTCAGCTTATGTCAGTTTAAAGTTTTAATTCGTTACTCCCCTGAGTAACCTCCTTACCACACACACTATGACCCCCCTGGACTGTGGCGCCCAGTTGCCTCCACAAGAACGGACGTTTTTTAGGGGGTAGACGCTGCCTACCCTGTTCTTGCTTCGGCCTTACAAAACATTCGGAATTACTGATGTCCGAAGACACCAGTAATCCTACTAAACTTAGGTATATGCCCTTATACGGTCTACCATCCCATTCGATGGATAGCCGCTGTTCCATAGTTCTGGTGATTCCCCTGATTTACCCCCCAGTTAATTTCTAAATTCACCTCTTACAACAATAACAGCTATGGCCAGTTTAGGCAGAACGTGACGCAATGAGCCCCGACCATAGCTGTCAAAGCTGAGCCAATTCCACGGTCAGGGTTCGGTGAAGCCGTGACCGCCCGAAAATGGGGACTCACAAGTAAAAATATTTATGTGATATAGTTACCTTTAAAATTCACAATTTTCATTACATGAAATTTTTCATATTGATTACGTGCTCTAGCACCATTCATTTGCTTTCTTACCTTTCCTACTTGTGACCTTCATTAACATAAAATAGCGAGTACAACAAAATATTTACTTATTCACCTAAATTAATATATTCCTACGATTGAATCTTTAATTATGCTTTAATTTACAACTTATTAAAGAGAATTTACTCTATCTCATTCCATTAAAATAATTTAATTTAATTTGCATCTAAATAAAAATTACAAACATTTCAAATTTTAGGTTTTATCAAAAAATTTACACAACTTATAGCTTTATTTTAGCTTTAAATTCTATTAACTCTTTATCTTGTTATATTTTGCTACCACATTTCAATTGTGAGTTACCATTAATCATTCTCATACCCTGTCCATCAAAACTTTCAAATTTATTACCAAATTCCTATCTTTTAATTGAATTTAATTTTTACTGTAAACACTCATAATTATATCTTGACAATTATTAAAACAACAAAAATTATT
Organism: Magicicada septendecula; assembly: GCA_034769895.1. Taxonomy (NCBI): domain Eukaryota; kingdom Metazoa; phylum Arthropoda; class Insecta; order Hemiptera; family Cicadidae; genus Magicicada; species Magicicada septendecula. The sequence continues at coordinate 91,017,340 of CM068369.1, read as the reverse complement.
ATTTTATAATAGTATTTTATACTTTATATTTATAATTATACTAGCAAAATACCCGTGCTACAGAGTTTCACGTTGTACGTAATTGTACAATTATTGCTGGCTTAATAGTATAGGATTAGATAGATTGTACAAATTATCAACTCTTAGTTTGTTTATTTACATTCATAGCAACAGCTATTTATTATTTATTTCAAGAAAATCGTTAGAGCCGTTTCCGAGAAAAAAAGGACATACATTTATTAATTAATTGAACTTCAAAATTTTCTCGACTATAAGAACCTGTAAGCAACGAAGTTTTTTTCAATTTAAAACAATGATTAAAAACTCAGGACTAAATGTATTCGGGGTTTCCAGTAAACTGAGATGTCAACCACTTCATTTACAAAGTATGCAATTCCCACGATAAATTTCAGTATTTGGTTTTTTGCCCCTTAGGAGTGAAAGTTTTTAAAACCGTTTCTTAGTGAGCACCTAGGACCTATGATGAAGCTATGTTCAAAGTTTCATTGATATCCATTCAGTGGTTTCAGAGATATCGTGATCAGTGAGCCAGTCAGTGGTATTTGGCTTATATAGATATCTATATCTAGCCGATTTACCCAGCGTTGCTCGGGTTCATAATTTATTCATATAAATAGGCACCTATTCTTGTTCTAACGTTATATTACTTGTATATTGTATAATCTTCCTTACATTGTTACGTTCGCATTCTCACTGGAGGAATACTCTGTAGCGCACCTGTTTAAGAACATGTCATAAACTGTATTCTTATATCTGGAGAAGAATTCTGTTGCGCGTGATGCTCCTGCTCGATTTCTAACTCTGGGAGAGGGCGAACAGCTAAATTAGTTTTCAATAAAATGTCTACAGTACTTGCACGCGCTGCGTATTTAACTTTCATTTTATAATTCATTGTGTTAATGTTGGAATAAGGCATTTGTTAAATTAGTCTCTCCTAAACTCCCCTAACAATACAATACCTCTATAGATTTCAGCTTATCAATTTTTAAATTCAAACTGAAGCAAGTGCATTTATATTGTCTTAACACTATGATCTGAATACATTCCCTATCAAAACTTTGTTTTTTATACTCGCTTATAACCTACTTCGATCTTAACTTATCCACTTTTAAATTCAAACTGAAACAACTCTGAATTCACACGCTATTAAGAAGTTTCTTAAGATGCATACACCACCTTTGATATCACAACCTATATCTCTATTTATAAGAACCGTGGACTCTGGCCCAGCCGTCTTTCACGGGATCCGACCTAAGACTCCCCGGGTTCCGTGGATGTTTTTAAAACCGTTTCTTAGTGAGCACCTAAGACCTATGATGAAGCTATGTTCAAAGTTTCATTGATATCCATTCAGTAGTTTTTGCTCTACGTTGATTCTATGTCAGTCAGTCAGGCAAACTCCCCCCCTTTTCCCCCTTTAAAGGTCGAATTTCCAAAAATCCCTTCTTAGCGGATTCCTACATCACATAAGGAACCTACATGCCAAATTTCAAGTTTCTAGGTGTTATAGTTTCGGAGATTTCGTGATGAATCAGTGAGTCAGTGGTATTTCTCTTTTATATATATAGATTAATTTATATTTTCTAATATACCGCCAATAATGGTCCGCCCGAAAATGGGGGAGGATCCCCTCTCTTTTAAATATACAGTAAACCCTCGATTTAACAGACTAATTGGGGCTGAGGGGTGTCCGTTAAATCGCAAATTTTGTTTTTTGAGGATATATTTAAATCAAATAGGCCTATAACACTTGAAATTTTAATACTATTAATATCATGCAAATACTGTATTGTTCCGAATACAAGCCACACTTTTTCTCCTAAAAACATGGTCGCTAATTTGGCCTGCGGCTTGCATTCGCCTGCTAACGAAATTCAAAGTTATACCTGACTTCTGGCGGGACGAACGCTTTTGGTATCTATGAGTTGTTTACTGCCTAAGCAACAGCAGTTTGCCTGGCTGTAGTTAACTCTGGTGTTATGATTTATGACTACAACCGAATGTTTTAACAGCAAACTGAAGAAAGAATAGGAAGATAAAGTGTAAGTGCGTGCGCATTCGCGCGTGCTCGCACCCTTCTGTAGGCAGCAAGACAAAGTATGAGTAGAGGGGGTGTGAGTAACATGTTTCTAAATAACGGGTAAACTGCCAGTGTGGTTTTCTATTGTAACAGCGACAACATCGCTTATCTGTACTTTGTTTTCATTCGGCGTTTTTGTAGTGCGTTTGCGGTATGAGTGATATCGTGGAGACTAAAGGCACGCAGTCAAATCAAATTAAACGTAACCCGTACAATGCGAATTATAAATTAATTGTGATACAAAATGTAGAAAAAACATGCAATCGCGAAGCCGCAAGGAAATCTGATAACGATGAATCCTGTATTCGACGATGGAGAAAACAGAAGGAACGACTTTTAAATGCAAATACTGCGCGACGAGCATTCGCGGGACCTCAAGTTGGGCGTTTTGTAGCAGTAGAGTCCAGCGTCTGTGAATACGTACGGCTTTTAAGAAGGCAAGGACTCCCTGTCACTAGACATGTTTTAAAATTAAAAGCTTTAGAAATCGCAGAAGAATTAAAAGTCTCCGGTTTCAAAGCCAGCTTCGGGTGAATGATGCGGCGAAATGGATTTGCGCTTAAGTGACGTACATCACTCGCGCTAAAACTACCTAGTGACTACGAAGAAAAACTCCTACAGTATCTGCGATTTGTCATTCATTTACGCAAGAAGCATAATTACAGTATTCACTTGAACACATGGGAAATGCTGATGAAACGCCCGTATTTTTTATTTACGTAGGACCAAAAGGGAACCAAATCTGTAACAATAAAGATTACGGGAAATGAAAAATTACGTGCCAGTGTAATGCTTGCTGTATTAGCCAATGGACGAATATTTCACAGTGAAATAAGATATTATACTGATCAGTGTATATTGTTCAGTGTTAGTCGTTGTGATGTCTTCCACTGAACGTGTGCGACGCCTGCGTCAACGACAATGCAAAGACAGGGATCGTGAAGAATTTAATGAATTCTTGATGAATACTCCGTTATCATCAAATACAATTGAAGATGAGAAAATTTGCGTGTTTCAAAACAAGAAGAAAAGAAACGAAAGAATGCTGAGATAGCCAAGAAATATCGCCAGAACAGGAGAGTCTGCAGTTTATGCACAGTATACGTTTCAAAAGCCTAATATGCTTTGATGTTGAAGTTTTTTTTCCTCTTCCAAATTCTGTCCGTTAAACCGAGGTCCGTTAAATCGAGGGTTTACTGTACCATAATCTGTGTTTATGTATCAAAACCTTAATAAAAAAATGTCTAACATCACTCAGCTAGATAATACTTCTTTAATTGGGTCACATTATACGTTCCTTTTATTTCTCGGGTTTGCAGATCTACCAAAACATAAGCATTCTCCATTTTCACTTCACTAACTTCATAGGGACCATCGTATAATAGGAAGAATTTTTTAATCTCTTTGTCTAAAGCTGATGATTGATCGTGGTTTTTTTATTAATACTAGTTGTCCTACCTCGTATTGGATGGGTGTCAAATTTCTGTCATGTCTTCGTTTATGCTGTTCAGCTTTATTCAACAGCTGCTCCTTTGCAATCACCAGTTTCCTACCATGTGGTATCTCAGTCCGGTTTGGAAATTTTATCAGTTCCTCTAATATGCGTGATGGCCTTCTCTGAAACATTAACTCCTGCGGGCTGTAGCTAGTGGATTCATGCAGACTACTATTAATGTATCCTTCTATCTTGTACACAACTGTGGCCCACAATGAATGTTTTTTGTGGCAGAAAGTTCTAAACATTCGCCCTAATTCCCGCATAACACGCTCACTAGGATTTGATTGTGGATGATACCCGAGGTATGTTTAACTAAAATGTTTTCCTTCCAGGTGTTGCTGGTAAACTGAGAACCATGATCTGATAATATTATTTTGGGTCTCCCCATTTCAGTAATATACTCATTTACTATCTTCCTAGCTAACACCAAGGAGGTAGCTTTTTTAATCGGGTACAATTTTACAAATTTGGTAAAAACATCTAGTACAACAAATAAATAATTCACCCCTTCTTGACCTTTGGGTAGAGGGCCATATAAATCAACGGCAACTATTGCTAACGGACTGTCTGGTATTACATGTTGCATTAAACCCGCCTGTTTATGATTATTTACTTTGGCTTTCTGACAAATTTAGCATGTTTTTAATATTTTACGCGCGGTACTTTCCATATTATTAAATTTACATGATCTTTCAATATGTCACTGCATTTCTTGGGGCCTATATGACCATACCTCAAATGACAATCTTTCACTACTTCAGGTATTATAACTTTAGGGATGCATACTTTCCAATCATCACCTTGTTCATTTGTACGGTGAAATAAATGTTTATTATACAAACTAAAATGCTTTTCCCACTTGTTCGGTATCTGATTTAAGGCTATCATAATTCTACCAAGTTCGGTATCTCTTTCTTGTTCTGTTGCTAGGTTATTTACTAATTTTTTCATATCTACTTCTCCCGCTTCTTTTATTATAAATATCTTATAAGTATTTGCCATATCTACTTCAGTGTTACTGTCAAAATCGGTTCTGGATAGGACATCAGCTATTACGTTTTCTTTACCCCAATACTCGATGGTTAAGTCATACTCTTGTAGTATTAGCATCCAGCGCACTAACCTACCATGCGTTAGTTTACAGTTTTTCAAAAATGTTAAAGCTTGATGGTCTGATCTTATTATTACTCTATTCCCTAACAAGTATGTTCTGAATTTTCTACAGGCGAAAATTATTGATAGCGCCTCCTTTTCCGTTGTATAATTATTCTCACTAGTTACTAGGGATCTACTAGCAAAAGCTACCACTCCCATCTAACTGAAACAATTCTACCCCCAAAGCGATGTCCGATGCGTCTGTGTGTATATAAAATGGTTCTAGAAAATTAGGATGAGCTAATACTACTGTTTAAAAATTTATTTTTTATTAGCTCAAAAACGGTTTGTTCTTTTAAATTCCACTGCCATCGATTATCTTTATTTAACAAATGCCCCAATTGTACCGTTAAGTAAGAATATTTGTCTACAAACTGCCTATAATAATTACACAAGCCTAAAAAACTTTGTAACTGTTTCACATTTTTTAGTGCTGGAAAATTCTGTATTATTTCTACTTTCTTAGAGTCTGTACTGATACCCTTGGCTGAAATTATGTGTCCTAAAAAATTAACTTGTTCTTTTAAAAATTCTGACTTCTTAAACTTAACCGTTAAACTCATGAAATCTACTTAACACTCTATCTAACCTTTCGCAATGTGTATTAATGTCTGGTGATGTAATAACTATATCGTCCACATAAACGGTTGTAAATTCTAAAATCTCTCCCCTAGTACATAGTCTAAACCTTTAATAAAAACTGAAACACTTACGTTTAGTCCAAAAGGTAACCTACAAAATTGATAGTTCCTGCCGTTGTATAAGAACGCCACATACTGACGAGATTCTTCCTCCAGCTCTACTTGCCAATATCCGGCTGTCAAATCTAATGTTGCAATATATTTGGTCCCATTGAAGCGTTGAAGGATCTCACTCACCGGTTCTGGCAATTCTCTGTCTGAAACAATTATTCTGTTTACCTGTCTCGCGTCTAAGCACAGTCTTATCGATAAATCTTTCTTGGTAACCACTACCAAAGGGTTGGAATATGGTGAGGTGGATTTTTCTATTATACCTTCTCTCAACATCTTGTTTATTTCCTCTTGTACTAATCCCCTCTTAGAGTACGGTACCGGATAGGCTTTAGGTGCAAAAGGTGTTTTTTCCTTAACGATTAGTTTACCTTTAAAATCTTTTACTAAACCTGGTTCGTCTGAAAAAAACTGATTTATTTTTATTTATTACTTGTACTATTTTCTCCCTATCTTGATAACTAAATTCCCCATCTTGATATAGGATTTTATTCATTTTCTCACCCCAACTATCTTCAGTTTCAAATAATTCATGACTATTTACCCTTAAATTACAATAATTAATCGTCAAGGGCCTACATTCATTTGTCATTATCAGAAATTAACATTCCCTTACTAATTATTTTTAAAGCTTTTATTTCTACCGTCCTCTTTCGTATAAATGGTATTTCAATTATATTATTATCATTGTTTAATTTCATAGTCTGTGTATAATAGTTTAACTCAACCTTAAAATTATTCAAAAAATCATTACCCATTATTGCTCCCATATTCAAACCTGGAATGACTAAGAAAGGTACATTTATTGTGTGTTTATTTATTTTTAGCTGTAACATTATTTGCTTAGTTACTTTTTTACTGCAAACACCTGTTACCCCTACAACGCTAATTCCCAATACTGGTAGTTGTGGAATTGTCTTTGTGGTTTGATTTCTTATTTTTTCAAAAACTTTGTCATCTAACGCGGTCAACTCCCTCCCTGAATCTACTAGAAAAATGTATTTGGAATTAAACACTTCGGCTTCAAATTCTGCCATGCCAAAATTGTTGCTACTCTCCCCCACTTCTTCATCGGATAGTTCATTATGTATGTTGGTAATAAGTGACCCTACTGTCAAGTGATTTCTAGACGGCTGGGGATTTTCCTTTTCAACCGCCCTTATTAGTTTAATACATTTTAGGTTAGTTGTCTCCAAGTCGCTTATATTAATATAATAGATATTTACCATATATCCGTCGTGCGACTTCGTTTTTCTCGTCTTATTTTGACGCGTTTCGGCAACGAATTGCCATCTTCAGAATCAGATTCAGATCAGAATCAGATTACCATCTTAATGAGTGATTAAGATTCTGAAGATGGCAATTCGTTGCCGAAACGCGTCAAAATAAGACGAGAAAAACGAAGTCGCACGACGGATATATGGTAAATATCTATTATATCTTATTAGTTTAACTGTACTGGGGGTGGTGGTTCGCTGTAAACCTCCCTATGATCCCCTCTACTGTTTTGATTATTAGACGGTGCTTCAACGCCCCTAGTTTCGTTTGGGTTGCCAACATATTCCCCTCTACCTCTGTGGTTAAAATTTCCCGGCATTCCCCGATTACTGGTGAAACCTCTATTACTCCCTCTAAACTCACTATGATCAAAACCTCTATTATAATTCTCTACTCTCCCTTGAGCACTACCCCTAGGACCCCGACACCTATATCATTGATTTCGCGAACTATTATAGTTACTAGCTCTACAACTAGGGTTTGGACATAACCATGCCCCCTCTACTGATCTACTCATATTATTAACAAAACGGTCCGGTTGTCTTACTTCGGTATTCATTTGCCTTGATTCATTATCTCTAAACTGATATTTATTATCTTCTTCCTCTTTCATACTCTGGTACACTTCTAGTATTTTTTCTAACTCGGCTATATTAACAAACTCCCGGGTTCTGATTGTGGACCGTATGTCCTTAGGTAAATGCTTACTAATGTATCTTATAAAAGATGAAAGAGGCATTGGTGGTTCTAAATATTTAACCTGGCTATATAGACGTGTCACATACGACGTAATACTCATATGTTTTATATTAAAATTACCCCATCCCATTATTGTACTGCACAAACCCTCTTGTTTCTCCTCTGACCAGTATTTATTTTTAAATGCTTGTTCAAACTCATTAAAATCTGCCCAGTTATCATTATGAGCATCCGCCCATATTTTAGCATCCCCTTTAAAATATTTTAAAATTCTTACTAACTTAACTTCCCAACTTTCTTGGTTATATTTATTGAAACTTTTTATTGAGTTTAAAAATTGTATGGGGTTCACCCCCCTACTTTCATTACTGAAATAACCTAACTCAACTTCCATGTTCACTCTCTCACTTCCATTAGTTAATTTTTGGTTAATTGCTACACTTAAATCTTCTCTGACTTTAATTATTTCTTGTTCGTGTTCTGTTTGTTTATATTTCAAACTAGTTACATTAGTTTTAATTGCATCAATTTGCTCAAAGTTACTTCTGAATTCATCATTTATATTCTCTTGTATTTTATTTGCTTTTTTAATTTGCTCACACTCATCAATTACACCTTGAACATTACTGTCAATTTTGTCATTTTGTTTTTTAATTTTATCGTTAAATTTATTTGTTAATGCGTCAAATTTTTTGTTTGTCTTTATTAGTTTCTCGTTAATTGTTTTTATATCATTTTTCATTTCGGTTTGTATTTTGTTTATGTCTATAGTCAGTTCATCTTTCACTCCAACAATAGACTCATTCATATTTTCCAATCGGCTATTCATATTTACATCACTCATTTTTAGTTCGCAAACTCGTTATTTATTTCTATTAACCTTGCGTCTTGTTTGTTAAGTTTAATATTTACAACATTTATCTCGGATTTGATTTCAGATTTAAATTCATTTAAACTTGTGTTTTGCTGGTCAAACTTATCATTTAAACTCGTGTTTAAATTATCGTTATTCTTATCGAATTTATTATTCATTTCTACGCTATTTGCGTTTATCTCTGATTTCATTCCTGACATCATTCCATTATCATTGTTAATTGCTTAAATATATCTACATTATGGCTCTTACTACTACATTCAACTTCGACAGTTTCATTTACATTCGGTATTTCTGAATGTACACTCTCATCATTATTTTCGTTTGTCGATATTAAATCATCTTGCGTAATGTTTAAAATTGACCCCTCCTCTACACTTTCAGACAAATTTGCACTCTTATTTTTCTCTGCCATTTTGACCAGGTTGTAAATTAAATTAATTTAATTTTAATTTACAACGTCCACTGTTACGGGCGCCATTGAAATAGTACTCTTTAAATATATTATTAGAAGTATTTAAATTTAAATTACTTTACCTTGTTCGGATGTAGAAATTAACCAAGATGTCGTCTACGGTACTCAGCAGAGAAAAATAGGTCAATGCAAATAAGCAAGTACATAGTTATAATTCACATAACACACTACTTTATTGTATTTTTATCTCTTCTCCTTCTCTATTTGCTAACATTTCACTTACGCACAATTAAATATTGAGGTGACGACACCATCTGATTGAAATAACAAGCTTATCTCTTATTTCTTATAGTTAAATCATTTATTTAAAATTCTAAAACTTATTCATTAAATTTTTTAATTAAAAGCAACCCAGATTTTCGCTCACACACACACTCATATCTTTTAAACCCCTTTATTTATATTTAGCGCTTTTATGAATTTAGATATATTGATTGTTTTAAATTTTTTCTGTTACTTGACTGGCGGCGTCTCTGCAGACGTGTCACTCTTATTACATTTTTGTTCACTGGCTGCGTCCAAAAGATATTGCACTGATTAACTTTTGAAGATTTTGCTGTTTACTGTTACTTTATATCATGCCAATTTTATAGTTTAAATCACATTTTCACTTTTAAACAAATTTTCGGCTCGCGAGCCTTTGTGTTCGTCTGGCCAGACGGGAGTTCTGTAGTCGACTGACGCTGTTTTCTGTGCTCACGGTGCGAAAGAATGTACTAATACATGCCCAAACTATGGGAACGTTGGCCGAGGGAGTGCGCACTTGGAGGCGCGTACGCACCCTCGTTGAAAGTCTGCATTCCAATGCCAATTCACACCAGTCCCAACGCTACACTTGGGCGAAATAAAATTAAGAATATTCAAATCACAAATACTTAAAATTGGTTTTACCCCTTTTTGCCCCGTTACAATACCCCCTCCCAATGAGAGGTTTTCTGCCGAAACAGAAAAACTCTCATTGCTAAACCCTAAGAGGATCAGTGAGGATATGGCGCCAACAACCCCCCTTTATTCTTAACATGTCATGAGTAAACTACCCCCTTAGCTTGGCGACTATGGCTGCACTGAACGACATTACTGGACTTCTCTATTCGAGATCTCAACACCGTAAAGTCGGTGTTGTACTCACCACAGTACCACCTAACCTTGCAACATTCCAAATAAAATTCCGAAACTGACTTATACCATACCAGATCCTCAACCGATATATCTCCCCTTACATCCATACTGGGCTGCCGTTAGCAAGTACTGGGTGCATTGTACTATATCATTTTATTGATAATTTAATTGAACTGATTTTAAGGTTACTGTTCACTGATTACTTTCTAGAATTTCTTCGGGCGCCATCTTGTATTTATTAATTACAAGAAACAGAACAAAAAAATTGGTACTTACCATTTTTCTCGGGTTCTTTTCGGCGAACAGGAGATCAGAATTGGTTGTTCAAAATAAAGAAAACTTTATATTGTTTCCCATTAATATAGTTTTATTGGCATTTTTATTAGAACTTTTATTGTTAACACACTATCTCCTGACATCATTTCTCTACTATAAATTCATATGGACGGAAGTTATTAAGCATATAATGGGAATTGAAACAGAGTATATAAATTGCAAATAAACTTCTATAAAATTAAACATGACTTACATTAAAACCTAACCACACAAACCAGCCTTCTTTGTTTACATAGTTTCACTCACTCATATACACCCACACACACACAATTAATTTATAACCCGTGAGATCTCATAGTTTTGAAAATGTTAAATTTTTTAATATTTAAACCAAAATTTTGAAAGTTTTGTTTTATTTTATTCCTGTAGATTACTTATCTGTTCATTTTTAGTCCAGAAGACGTCACTTGGCTATACACGCACACATTCTTTGTTTTAAACTATTAACTTTCCGAAAAACTGTTCATTTGTTATTTGTATATATAATTTCGATTTTACTTCACATTTTGTTTTGCGGGCGACGTAAACTTCGTCTAAACCGGCGAGCCAGTGGACGCGAAGGTTATTTGCGTCCGACACTGGTAGTTGTTATTTGCCGACTATCTTTGTTCTCTGTGTGCAACGAAAACTGCTAGTGTTGCTACACCCACATTCCAGCATTATATAAGGCGCTGACGTAACATCGCCTGATGCTCAGTTACATAATTTGTTTACAGTTTTGTGTGTCATTGGTTGACATTAGCACACAGTTCTGCGGTCTGTTGATTTCGTCGCTTCAGAAATTCACATACATAATGTCCCAAGCAGTGCTACCACTGCCGCTAACAATAAATATACCTTTGTTTACGTTTTGTCCCAATCATAGTAAACAAAAGTTATTTTTTTTTTATTAAAAAAATACAAACTTCTTTATTACCCCAAAATAGGCCCAAAATGTCCCGTTACAATACCCCCTCAATGAGATATTTTATGCCGAAGCATAAAAAATCTCATTGACACATTCATACTTGCTAAAGGGATCAGCCAGGATATGTCGCCACAACCACCTGTATGGTTTACAAAAAATATAATTAACTCACCCTTGGTCCGGTGACTGTGACCGCACCTGAATGACAATACTGGACTTCTCTCTCGAGATCCCAACACCATAGAGTCAGACAGATACTTAACGCCCCTGCTCTGACGCGCTGGCCAGCTCAGGTCCGCCGCCACAGCATCACCAAACACTGAAGCAACAAATCAAATATCAAATAGTGGCCTTATACAACACCATATCCCCAACTGATCTGTTTCCCCCTAGCGGTGCTGGTTTGCGCTAAGAAGCACTGGTTTTGTTTTTTCACTTACTTCTAACATATATATCAAAATACCTAACAACATGATACCCATTTTAAAATTCCATAATCTCATTCTATCTACTTTCTCTTGTTAACTTTTATCCCAAAATTCAAAATTATTGCCCTGATTCCCATCAGAATTTAAATAAACATTTCCCATTACCATATTACACCTTTCTCTTATCCCCAATTTGCATCAAAAAAAATTTTTTAAATTCATAAAATTCTCTTAAATACTAACAAACACAATATAACATAAGAAAACATAGTACATTCATAATTCACATCATTATTATTATCTTAAAATAAACAATGTGTATTTAAAATGTTACACACTTCACATCATTAAATTTGCATATAAAATCATAAAATTACCTTTTAATAATAAAATACATAAATCTCAATTTAACTTTTATTAATTCGTTTCTCAATTCCCCCCCCCCCCATTAACTTGGGTGATTTTCAGTTATTCATTATAATTCATTTTATCAACTTGGCATTTATCCCTAATCTTACCCCTTTTATTACTCTAATGCTCCCTTACAAAAATCTTTAACTAGTATGACACCCCTCTATCAAAATCTACTAACCCTTCTCTGTAACTACTTACTACTTTAACTCAATTCGCCACCTTCTCTCAACATATATAAAAAAATACTCTCTAACCCTTTGTACATAGGATACGTGTTCCCCCCCAAAACTCATTTCCCTTATCTGGTTCCTGGATTCTACCTAAGGCAACTCCGTCTCCACTAAATCGATCCCAATCCCGTCCCAACTTATCATTATGTTGCGGACTCTCACATTACACTACTCCCTACTACAAAATTGCCATCCCCAAAATCTCAATCTTATTACCTCACTACAACTACAACAAAATAACAACATCAATTTATAAACATCAATATATCAATCAAAACTCTACATATATTCTCTACTGCTACTGTGTCTCCACTTATACTCAAATTCTCTACTACATGTATTTCCTCTCTCATTCTCTTTAATACCCCAATATTTTTCAACAGGGACTGACTTAATGTTTTACTTAAACAATTACTATCACCCAACTTCTATCTTTTGCAACCCATTGAAAATTTTAACTATCACAACTTTATTTCATTTTATTTTAAAATCTATAAACACATTGAAAACATATTATTATATTTTTATAATCCTTATTCCTAACATACTACATGCAATTAACACAATAAAACATAATAAACACAATATAGGAAGTATGTAGTGCATCTATTTTTTAAATCAAAACAAAATTATTTAGTAGCGAGTCATCATTATTAAAATACAACAAATTTCTAATTCGTTACCCCCCTGGATAACCTCCCTGCCACACACACAATGACCCCCCCTGGACTGTGGCGTCCACAAGGACTGAAGTTTTGGAGGAATTTGACATCTCCGTGTCCTTGCTTCTGCGTTACATTTTAAAGGTTTAGATATCAACATATCTTTGTTCTATAGTTATACGCCCTTAATGCGGGTCTACCACCTGGCTTTGCTGTTCCTCCTCGAACAGAGTGGCAGCCGCTGTTCCATAGTTCCGGGATTTCCCCTAGTTTCACACCCCATTAATTTCTAATATAAACCAATTTCAAGCCAGCTATGGTCAAGGGATTTGATATGGCCATAGCTGGCCGCTAGCTAAATCCACGATTAGTGCTGGTAAGGCAGTAATCGCCCGAAAAGTCGGGGAAATCATCTCTTCCTTCAAGCATGTATTCATCATCATTAATTTGCACGGAACGGCAATTTATCAAGTTACAATATAAAATTGTACAAAAGGGTGTGCCGTGCATTTTCGCCATGTTGGCCTCCGATGGAGGTAACACTCTCTGTTACCCCCAACACTTTCCGTTATCTACTGGGGCACATGCCACTCCAGCAATAGCAACTTAATAGCTAAACTAAACCATATCTACAATTGCTGTCTCTACACTCCATTGTTATATCACATCTTTATACACACCACTCTACCCCCCAAAATTTCCCCACACATCTTGTATAATACATTACATAACATCAAACAAACAATTCTCTTTTAAATAATTTATACAGAAACTTATAAACATTATTACTTGAAATTTTTCATCAACTCTTTTATATATCATCATTTCATTATTTATCCTTCGTTGCCATTAGATTCCTCAACATTTCAAAATCATTATTAACATTTATTTTTAACCATTATGCTATTCCACAAACTAAACCATTTAACATTTATTTATTCATTAATTATTATCAAATTGAACTCTCATCAAATAATTTAAATTCATTATAAAAATTCAAACATATAACATTCAATCACAATATTGAAACAACTCAAATTATTTACTTCAATTTAGTATTAAAACACAACATATTTCAATTATTATCAAAATTTTACAAATCATCAATTATTGTCTTCATAATTATTTTATTATTTATTTCGACTGCAAACTATTAATAATATTACTATTATTATCACAACATTTTTCTACTACATATACACATTATTTACCTAACATTTCATAATACACACAATTGAATTCACTACATTATTTACAAATTATTCGTCAATAACTGTTCAATTGTTTCACACTTCATATGTCCAAATCTGCAAGGTCATTACCAAAATTTACAATATTTAACAATGTCCATACACTCATTTTAATTTCAACCTCCATCATCATATATATAACGAATGTATTTATAACATGCGTCATTGTTATCCACACACAATTTGGTATTATTATTATTATAATAATCCATTAACTTTATTTCATTCATTATACCATTATAATTTATAGGGTTATTCCCTATTAATGTTTCATAAGCCTTGTCAACATAATTTATTTTTGTCCAGTCTCCATCAGTATTATTGGTTAACGTCAGGTAAGCTATTTTATCATTTTTATATTCCTCTACTATTACGTCAGGAAAGTGTTTATTGTTTTTAAAGATATCTTCAAAATAATTCTCTATCTCTCTTTCAACAGGTAAGTATTTTATATTATTTATCTTCACCCCCTCTAACCTTTCTCTCAATTGATTATAATTTCTCTTTAACTTATATAACTCCATCTCTCTCACCATAACACCATATCTCACTTTCTCTCTCACTCCATGCAGAGGATACTAAATCATACAAAAAGGGGAAACAACTTAAATCTTCCATTAACAAGGGACTCTTGCCCTTCAATAATCACATTTTTGAACACCTTGGTTCATCATAAATAAGGGGAAAATTTACCCTCTGCAACACATACTCATCTACTCTCTCTTTCCACTTTCTCTCTGACTCATAAACACACAATTACATTCCATTATTACATTCTAAAACTTCATTATATGTTTCTCCATTATTCTTTACCCCCACTATAATCTCAGAATTGTAATTAATATAATTATCTTCACTATTTAACACTACCTCTTCCACTATTTCGTCATTTTTAATATTTGTCATACTCATAACATTGTCACCTAACTTCTCAACACTCTGTTCTAATCTGTTAAAGGTATCTTCTATTATGTCATTAGTTTGGTTTAAATGCTCATTAATTTCGTTAATTTGGTTTTTTAACTCATTGAATTTAATATTTTGTCTATCTAATTTACTGTCAAAACTATACTTTTGTTCATCTAATTTCTCATTGAAACTCCTTTTAAATTCTTGCATTTCGTTTTTCAATTCATCAAATTTATTCAACAATAACTGCATCATACTCATCATATCACTATTATTCTCTTTCTTAACTGAGGTCGGCGTCGATTGACTCGTTACGCCTTCCATTATTCTCGATTCAGTCTCGCTTAAATTGCTATTTATTTGACTTTCAGTTTGACTATCAGTGAAACTGACTTCATTGTTAATATTTTCATTAGTATTCATCATTTTTATTTAATTCTTACTTATTTATAATACACATCTATCAATCATATTATAACCTTACTACTTATGTTTACACATTTTTTAGTTACCTTAAACAACCATTCTGTTCTCCCAAGTAGGCCTATATTTATATAAAAAAAAAATGTTTTATATAAATGTCCCTAAGTTCGGAAGCCAATTGTACTATATCATTTTATTGATAATTTAATTGAACTGATTTTAAGGTTACTGTTCACTGTTTACTTTCTAGAATTTCTTTGGGCGCCATCTTGTATTTATTAATTACAAGAAACAGAACAAAAAAATTGGTACTTACCATTTTTCTCGGGTTCTTTTCGGCGAACAGGAGATCAGAATTGGTTGTTCAAAATAAAGAAAACTTTATATTGTTTCCCATTAATATAGTTTTATTGGCATTTTTATTAGAACTTTTATTGTTAACACACTATCTCCTGACATCATTTCTCTACTATAAATTCATATGGACGGAAGTTATTAAGCATATAATGGGAATTGAAACATAGTATATAAATTGCAAATAAACTTCTATAAAATTAAACATGACTTACATTAAAACCTAACCACACAAACCAGCCTTCTTTGTTTACATAGTTTCACTCACTCATATACACCCACACACACACAATTAATTTATAACCCGTGAGATCTCATAGTTTTGAAAATGTTAAATTTTTTAATATTTAAACCAAAATTTTGAAAGTTTTGTTTTATTTTATTCCTGTAGATTACTTATCTGTTCATTTTTAGTCCAGAAGACGTCACTTGGCTATACACGCACACATTCTTTGTTTTAAACTATTAACTTTCCGAAAAACTGTTCATTTCTGTTATTTGTATATATAATTTCGATTTTACTTCACATTTTGTTGTTTTGCGGGCGACGTAAACTTCGTCTAAACCGGGGAGCCGGCGGACGCGAAGGTTATTTGCGTCCGACACTGGTAGTTGTTATTTGCCGACTATCTTTGTTCTCTGTGTGCAACAAAAACTGCTAGCGTTGCTACACCCACATTCCAGCATTATATAAGGCGCTGACGTAACATCGCCTGATGCTCAGTTACATAATTTGTTTACAGTTTTGTGTGTCATTGGTTGACCTTGGCACACAGTTCTGCGGTCTGTTGATTTCGTCGCTTCAGAAATTCACATACATAATGTCCCAAGCAGTGCTACCACTGCCGCTAACAATAAATATACCTTTGTTTACGTTTTGTCCCAATCATAGTAAACAAAAGTTATTTTTTTTTTATTAAAAAAATACAAACTTCTTTATTACCCCAAAATAGGCCCAAAATGTCCCGTTACAGCATACACATATTCATTACTAATTACACACTATCTGCACATTAATTATTATAATATAAAATTAATATAAAATTCAAATTTGGTTCCAACAGTTAAATAAATCTACGTACCCTATCAAAAATTTACTTGGATGTTACTTTACATTATTTGGTTCAATTAATTTAAACATAATTTTCAAAACTCAGTCTTTATGCATTTAATTTTTCTTTACAACTCCTCTTAATTTACCTGTTAACAATCCTGTTACACAAAATAAAATAAACACTTGTCCCTATCCACTTATTCAAACACAATTACACATGATTATAAAATATACCATAAGATAAACATCATACATTGATACCTTCTCTACCTATAGTGAACATAAAAAATTAAATAGATTTCTTTACGGCAAAGAACAATCCCCCCCCCCAAAAAAAAAGAATTATTTTGTCAATAAAAATTATTATTAAATAATTTAATTACATTGATTAACAAAAGAACCTACAAATCAATTAGAAGGAACATACTACATATCTAACACCAGTCATTAGCTGATGTTTCATGGTCAGGTGAATGACCTTACCCTAGACACACTCCAAAAAATTATACAATGTACAATGCATCACACATGTTTATAATTCTTATACTCTAACATAGTACAACATAATAAAACATATTAAACACCTTCTCTCCTAGAATTAATCATTTCCATCAGTAAAGTCATTTATAACATATCATATAGAGCAAAACATATTTATAAACATATATTTCACCCTAGTTGAAAGTCTGCATTCCAATGCCAATTCACACCAGTCCCGACGCTACACTTGGGCGAAATAAAATTGAGAATATTCAAATCACAAATACTTAAAATTGGTTTTACCCCTTTTTGCCCCGTTACAGAGTTCTTAAACACTGATCCAGCCAATATTCTAAATGTGTAACGGGACAAAATGGGTAGAATCACGTGAATTATTGTGCAATAATTCACGATCAATGTAACCCTTGGTAAAATACGAATTTAGACATTTGAATGGTGACTAAGCAAGTATGACGTAGGCATTGCCGTCTCAACTAACTTAAACCGAACCTTATAAGGTAAGGAAATTTTGGGGTCAGTCTGACGTCACAATAATGTTACGAAAGGAACACATGTTTTCCAATAACGAAATGCAGTTTTGGCTTTTACAAACTTCTAGATTCTTCGATGGGTTCAGATGAGAGGGGAAGCAGAGTACGAGGGGAACCACGTGACCGGCCCGGATAGTATACGATTATCAGTCGCCATTCGCCCCAGTCAACGACCAACTCAAAGCCGTACGGTGGTGCTGAACCAAGTCCACGGACAAATTCAGTGTAGGCCTACAAAAAAGTGTGAAAATGAATATAAAACAATGGTAAATAAATATCTTCAAGTGTAAATGCAATTGGCAAAATTAATTAGCAGTGTGGAACAGTTTTGTGAGTGTTGGAGCAAAAGTGAACTGAACGAGTAATGACGTAACATTGGAATAGCATTCACAGCTAAGTACTATCAAAACTAGGTCGACTAAACAAATTTTAATAACTATTGGGCTATTATTAAAGTACACCATTCAGAAAATAATGAGATCTCAGATTTTAGGGGGTTTAAGAGAGTGAGAGGGAGAGAGTCAATGCGAATTACTGGTTCGCCTTAATAGAATTAAGCAAGTTTAGTTTTGTTCAAATAATAATTATGTGTGTTCACTGTTGAGTGATTTGCTAATCACAAGATGAATAGGGTTAGCAATCTTTGAATTTCTAACTGAAAATAAATGCAAAAATAAATGTCACCATGACCACTTGTTCAGTGTAATTATTGCGCCAAAACCTAACCTGTTTTCTACGTCAAAATCTCGCCTAGACAAGCTGTAAGATCTTCTGAGTCAAGGGAACTGAAGTATCTAAATTATTCAAGTGTTTTTAAGGGGCAGAGTGTCACAGTTTACATATTTCCACTTCAAAATATGTTGGCGACCCTGTAATATGCTGATGTAGTGTAAGGTAAGTGCGGAGAAAAGATCGCGGAGTAAGTATTATAAAGGTGGGTATGGTTTGTGAAAATGGGTGAGTTTACAAATGCCAGCGTAATATGCTGCACTTAGCATTTTTATGTAGTAATATGCCTCTTTCCTTGATTCTTCATCACACATTTCAATAACAGACGATATAATTTCACGTTCTTTGGAATTAATTATTTTGTTACTTATTTTAATGGAACTAGTCATAAAAATATAGTTACTCAGGTAAAATTAACTGCCTAGTAAACGATAAAATAATGAAACAATAGGCTAATAGTAAATTCGTAGTGAATAAGAAAACACGTTAACAAAATATTAAACAAATTAAAATTAATAATCACCAACATATAATGTACGAACACTCAATCTAATACGCGCATCAAATCACAACTAAATACGTATTCTTAACAACTGAACAATGTTTACAGAACCAACACAAGCACACACATTCATTCATTAGCTACCCTGCTCCTCTGGCATCTCAGTTACAAAGCTGGTGTGCGTATTGTAACATAATCTCCTAAAACTGACTTTTTGTGTACTTTTTCATGACATTAGACCGGCATGCTCTCGAACACACTGATCATAATTTTAGTTATAAATGAGTAATGAAAACACATTTTCCTTTGGAAAAAAAGAGCTCCAAAATCAAAAGGCACATGACTGTACAAAAAACAATACTACACATACACACACACCAATACAAAAGACAAGAAAAACAGGACGTTATTCTGAATATTGGTTACCTGAACAGAACCGTTTTCTTGAATTAATTGATTTTTCATGTCTTCATCCCATAAGCCGAGGTCCACTAAATCCCGCAAAAGATGATGATTGACAACCTAAAATGATAAATTTAACATATGTACAAGCAAACAGCACGACTGAAGTCTCAATAGTGTTCTGGAAATGTACTCTATATATGTGTAACTAATTTACTACCACGATACTTACTTGAAATTCCCCAGAAAGAACTCGCCTTGTGTAGATATTTGATGTGTAAGGTTCGAAAGATTCATTATTTCCAAGTATCTGAGCTGTGGATGCAGTTGGCATTGGAGCCAGTAACAATGAGTTTCGTACACCATGTTTTGCTATTTTCTCTTTGAGCGCAGCCCAGTCCCATAAGGATGTTGGTGTTACTCCCCACATGTCATACTGCAGAATCTGAAAATCAAAATAAGGGTAGCAATATTAAACATTAGTTGGTAACAAAATTTTATTTCATAAAATATCAAGATACACAAGTCCTCAGTGATAAGTTGCAGTTGTAAAATTTTCTGCAGGGCCTACTACAGTTATAACAAACTGTTACTAGACACAGAAGTTACGTTTCAAGACCTTATTGCTAGATTATTTTTAGTAATCTTTACTGTTACCTAATTAATTACTCATGTTTTATAAACATATAATTTATACATAAAATAAAATAAATGCTTGCATATAACAATAATATTACAATAAAATAAGTATTTTGCTAAACATTATGCCACTGATTTGTTATAATATTATTATATATATACCACCAAAATCAGTAAAGTTCAATTTTTTTTAAATTATTGAATAAGGCCTTTTCAAAATTATTATAATTTCATCATCAGTTCACACTAAAATGTTCTTGTTATTAACAAGAACAAAATATTAACAAGAACATTTTAGTGTGAACTGATGATGAAATTATAATAATTTTGAAAAGGCCTTATTTAATAATTAAAAAAAAATTGAAACTTTACTGATTTTGGTGGTATATATATAATATAATAATAATAAAATAAGTATTTATACATTGCAAGGAAAGTCAAGTAATTATTCAATATATGGATACACACACAGAGTGAGTTCTGCTTTATCAGGACCATATCAAGTTGACTCAATTAAGAGGCTGGCCCTGTAAACCGAAATTTCTAAAAAGTAAGCAAGCATATTTAATAACAAAAACCAAAATTAACTCTACTGCAGTAAACAGAAAATATAATAATAAATATGTAATACTACTATAATTTCAGAATAATGAAATTGTCTTCTTGTATAAAATGTCTGATATCCAGCTATAAATTCTTCACTTCTTGCATTGTTATCCAGTGAATTTCTGGTTTATCTTCATTATTATCATTTTCAACTGCTGATTCAAGCCTACCATAATGCTTTATGATATGGAATAATTGCAGTCTTGGTTTTCATTAAAACATTTTATACTTTTGTGAATTTGCACTAATTCTTCTTGATTTTTAACTTGCAATAAGCAACTCGCATCTTCACTTATAACTGCTGCTTCTGGCATCAGAAGGCTCACTGGTTGACCGAAGGAAAAACCATAATGGGGAAAGCAATTTCAAATTGTTATTACACTTAGTTTTTGCCAACTGTCTGCCACAAACTCTACTGCTTGAAGTACGGTGACTCTTGTCTTGACTTCTGTGATGTGGAGCACAAACACACTTTCTTCTATTTTGAACAAAATGTGACTCACTAATTTACCCTTGTAAATTCATTAAAAACTTTTTATTATTCCCACATCAAGTGGTTGAACCAGGCTTGTGGTAGGTAATAAAAATTTGATAGTAATGTTTTTATAAATACTCTGCATAGCTGTGTAGCGCAGTTGACTATAACTAGATTTTGGGGGTAAATATTCTGTGTCCCAACTTACTAGCCACTCCTAAAAAATTGTGCTCCTCATCCAAGCACTTTTGTTATAATAATGAACCAGTAAACTGTCCATTCTAGGCCATTTAAACAAGGTTTAGCCAACTTACCTATGATGAGTAACTCATACTCGGTTGGATACTTTGCTGCCGAATACGAACACAACAACAGCATAAACTTCTTAGACCTCTCCATCACAAAATTCTAACACAGGCACAAATTCAATATGTACAGAAAACCGACTACAACTGACACATTAATACACAACTCCTCCAATCACCCAAATACAATACAAACTAGCTCCCTTAAGAACTATGATACATAGACTTAACAACATCCCACTAGATGAAAAAGACTACAAAGACGAACTAAACATGATAAAATATCTAGCAGAATCCAATGGATACAACAGAACAATAGTCAATAAACTCCTACACAAAACAAACAACAGACAAAGACAGAAAACAACAAATTCATACCACTAACATACATCAACAACCAAACTGAAAAAATAACCCACAAATTCAAAAAAGCAGGATACAGAATCGCATACAAAACTACCAACAAAACAGAACACACACTATCAAAACACACACACAAAGCACAAAACAAATTCAATCTACCTGGTGTTTACGAACTAAATTGCTCAGATTGCAACAAATTCTACACAGGCCAGACAGGACGCAGCTTCAAACAAAGATACATTGAACACACAAAGGCACTACACTCCACTACAGAATCCACCTTTGCAAACCACCTCATTGAAGCAAACCACACATACAAAAACACATTCTACACGTACACACAAAAGGCCAAAAACCAGACACTCTAAAACAATTGGAAATATACAAACGCACGAAAACACAAAAACGACATCCTAAACGAACAGACACAATTCAAATCACACGCATTATTTGAACATATCACACCCCACACGCACAACATCGATCTTTCAAAAGTCGATACAGTCGCCAACAAGACGGATAGTGCGCCCAATGGCAGCAACTGAAGCTTTTTAAAAGCGAAAACTGGTTAAGGCTATAAACAGTAGTTTTGTGTTTTTATAGGTAAAAACACAAAAGTTTTACCTATAAAACACTTTGTGTTCCGAGTCGGTAGTGAAGTAATTGTTTTTTTTTTGAGCCTGATAATTCTGTATGTTTATATTACAGAGGGCCAACTGGTGTGGTCCAATGAAACAAACTGGCTTCATCAGCATTATAAATATCCACCAAAAATTTGTGGAGGGTTTTGGGTAGTGTATTAATCATCCAGTTTTCAGCATTTCCCACAGCATCACTAGCTTTTCCCCGTGGGCGTTTCCTTAAATTGAATTTTCTTCCTACATTTTCAGAGAGATAATAAACCATCTGTGGCTTAATCTCTTGGTTAATTCTTACATTTAAGCAATGGACAACTAACAGCATACCTCAAGCAGTTACAGTGGAGAATCGTTTATGTGAAGCATATTCAACAAGCGGATCCTTTCCATCACACTTCCATTTTAATCTTAATTTAATAAGACCCATTTTGTCATAATTTTTCTTCCTGTACTAAGATACGAGAAACTGTAGTTTTCGGTACCCCGCAAGTTTTGTTAGGCAGGTAAATGTTTATCACATCACGTAATTTAATTCTTTCAGACAAAGTCATGCACTCCACAGCATATTCATAGTTTTAAAAACATAGAAAAAGAAATCGTAGGTCAGAAAATTTTTAAACAAACAGAACTACTACGTAAGTGTGAGATTTGGTTGTATCGGATAAATTACACAAAGTAAAACACACACACAACACTCCAATAAGTACAGCAGGAACATCTACCAGTAATGAAATGGGACAGGAGGTGTTTACACACAATGACAAGCTACACAGTAATGTGCTGGGCCAACAACTTGTTATGAAAAATGCAGGCTGTAGAAGGTCATAATGTTAATGGATGCAAAATATTTAGATTAGAGAGCAGGCAATATATTTATCTTTCACCAGGGAAAGCCTATATCTTTTAGCTTGAAATACCTGAAACATTACTGGCTGCTAATAAGCATTTAAGACTTATTCGAAATAAGACTACTGCAAAGTTATATACTTACTCCTCGGCTGACAGGTGACCCTTCATAGGTTTCATATGGCCCATACTTTTCAGCAAGTTCACAAGACGCTTCCAAGGCACCGTAATACATAGTCTCAAATAACTGTAAGTTTAATTCTTGGGACTTTTCACTTTCAAATGGAAGACGCATTAAAATGAACAAGTCAGCCAAACCTTGTATTCCAATTCCAATTGGACGATGCCTCATGTTTGAATTCTTGGCCTGTACATAAGTTGCCGATAATTAAAAATATGCTACCCTGGCACAAAATACATTACAAATTATTTTATTTTAAAATAATTTACAACTAAAGCAAACATTATACAATCTGTTCACTGTTTTAGCTTACAATTTGATTCATTATCAACTCCACTATATTACATGCACTAATACACAATCTTGTAGTATTTCCCAATAAAAATAGTGAGAAATATATGCACACTTAAGTTAAACTTACACACACACACGCGCGCACACATATATTGCACAGGTTAAGCTTCACATTCCAAATAAAAATTAAATCACTACTCTAACCTCAGTGAAATCATACATACCTCAGGAATTGGATAAAAATTGACATCAATGACCTTGTTCAGGTTTCTGGTGACAGTTTTAGTAACTTCTTTAAGTTTGTGAAAGTCATATGTTTTGTCTGGATTGACAAACATGTTAACTGCAATCGATGCTAAATTGCATACAGCAACCTGAAATTTTACCAACAACCATCAAACATTGACAGGCTGAACATACAATTTCCTATATAATTGAATTACAAAATTCTGTTTTATTTTATACGACCATAAAATTTTCGAAAACTAAACAGCCACACACCTCATCTTTTGAAGTATATTCTACAATTTCTGTACACAGATTGCTGCATTTTATTGTTCCCAAATTCTGTTGATTTGATTTTCTGTTGCATGCATCTTTGTATAGCATATATGGGACTCCTGTTTCTACCTGTGAATCTAAAATGGCTGACCATAAACTTCTTGCTTGGACCTGTTTTACAAACCTTCCTTCTTTTTCATAACTGAAATAAACATCGTGTACAGAATACAATGTAATACTTTTTATCAGACATCACTATAGTACAAGTTTTTACAACTGTTTTCAGAATTTTGTATACATGAGACTGTTTTATGCATGAGTTAAATTATTACAAGAAAAAAAGTTCCGAGAATACAAAGTTTTGTAATATAAAATGTAACAATCAAAATTCAAATCCTGTAGATGTATGCATGTGTACACCCACATGCTTTCATAAATGTTTCTAAATATTCATACATACTCATAGTTATTGACAGAAATCAATGCTACTTATGTAAATAATATATACTTAAATTACTAAATCATGACATTTGTAAAGCAGGAAGTAAATCTTAATTTTAATGAATTTCTTGATTCATTTTAGGTTGAGAAGAATTTTTTTAGGTCCTTTGGAGTCAACATTACAGCTGAAACTCCAACACTTTGGTTATGGAAAGATGAAACAAGACTCAGTACAAAAGAATCTGATGCAGGAAAAAGTGGAAGGCGAAAGGAAAAGGGGACAACATAGGACTAGACGGATCGATCATTGATGGATGAAGCATCATGGATACAGCTTCAGACGTAGTACAACATGTTACTACTAATTAGATAATCTTTTATCCAGGGAATTTACTAGGTAATTTTTTTTTATTTTCTTATTAAACCATGTTATTTTTAATTAACAGGTATCAGTCATTTGATTTCTGATATAATTCTGCAAATTACAAAAAATATTAAGCGTCTATGAATACAATTAAAATATTTTTTAAGTAATTAACTGTTGACTTTATTTTTATTCAGTCTGTTACTGATCCACTTACAGTCTTGCAGTATTCCCCTTAGAAATGATGAGAAAATTATTAGTATTTATTCGTCTTATTTGGTCCAACTTCTGTTCCCAATAAAGGGAGAAAATAAATATAAATTTGTAATAAAATGTAAACTGAACAGTCTACAACATACACATCTTGCAATCGCAGCATGTATCACTGGAATTGAGCAATTCCAGCATTGGTCTCTCCATATTAACAGTTCATAACACACCTGGTCAGACACATTGGTTTTATCATAAAATTTCAGTGAATATGTCAGAGAGAAATGCTTACCTCTGTCTGTAAAACATGACTGAAAACATTACCAAAATAAGTGAAGATTTTGTAATGTGAATTGCCAAAGTCTCAGTAAATACTGCTCACACATATTGCCAAAATACTATAAGTTTTAAAAATGGATATGTTATAGAAAATATATATCCAAAAACTATAAACATTTAAAAACGATACAATGCTAAAAATTTAGATATAGTGCTGTAATACTTATTATTAAAAAATAAGTAGAAGCATCATTTTTAAAGCAAGAATCATTATTTCTGACACTCCATGAGTCAGCTGTTCACCATAGCTCTAACCTTAGCTGTGCATTAAGGTTCATTCTGTAGTGTCACTAGATTTGTTTTTATAGCTATTTGTGATTGACAAGTTAACAGACAATTCTGTTGATAGTGAATGTTCTCTGTAATCAGACTTTGAACACAAAACATCCATCAATTCAGGATTCACTAACAACAAATTTAGTCTAAGATAAAGGTATAATGAATAAGACAAATGTGCGTACATGGTGTCAGTTATTTAACACAGGGAGAACAAATATGATGAAGCATGATCTGGACACCCATTTGTCATCACCGAAGAACTGAAAACTGCTGTTGGACATATTCATCAAAACAGAAGTTTCACACTCATGAGCTTAATGCACCTTACCTTAATGTTTTACAATCTGTTGTTTATGAAAGTATTACTGAACACCTTCACTACAAGAAAACTGGTAAGTCCCAGAATGCCGATCAGAACACAAACAGAAGAGGAGGTTGCTTCTCAGGCATTTCTTGATTGTTACCGTACTGAAGGGGATGACTTTTTGGACTCCATAGTGATGGGAGATGAGACACAGATATATCACTACACACCTGAGACTAAATAAGTCAAATGATAGCACCATTCACATTCATGGACCTAACCCAAAAAGTTCAAAAACTCCAACAACAAAAATTCATGTTTTCTTTTGGGGGGACAAGGTATTCTGATTACCTGCCTCGAGAGGGGACCATGAATGCTGGAAGGTATAGTGAAACCTTAAAAAAAATTACACTGTACAGAACTGTCTGTATGGTTTTCTGACTCGATGTATCTGCTCCACAACTCCTCGTGTTGGTAAAAGAACAACAGAACTCCTATGAAAGTTTTACTAGGAGGTACTGGATAATTCTCCATACAGTCCAGACCTGGCACCATCGGACTTTCATCTGTTTCTCAACTTAAATGTCTCATTGAGTGGAGACCATCAAATGTGTGGTTGTTAAGAACACGCAGTTGAGTTCTAAGCTTGTGTTCATTGGAAAAAATGGTTTAAAGTCAATGTGGATTATACTGAAAAAATAGATAATGGGATGCTTTCATTATAAAAATAATAATTTAAAATTACAATAAAACATTATAAGTTTATGTAAAAATGATCCTTACTTAAACCACCCATGTAGTAGCGACTCATACAAAAATAAAGGAAAATGGAGAGAAATGAAACAAGTTCCAGCTTCCTCAACACAATAGGTATTTTTGTAAGCAATCGGTGTTTACAAAGTGGTGTTCATTATATACCTGGTATATAATTTCTCAAATTCTTCTCCCCAACAATCAGATAGCCCTGGGCTTTTGTGAGGACACATCAAACTCCACACTCCATCTCCTTCAACTCTTTTCATGAATAAATCCGGTATCCACAATGCATAAAACAGATCTCTTGCACGCTGCTCTTCTACGCCCGTGTTTTTCTTTAAACTAATAAATTCAAAAACATCTGCATGCCATGGTTCTAGATAGATTGCAAAAGCGCCTGGTCTCTGAAACATGAATACATATTTATTATTTTGTAATTATACTATATGAAGTAGCAGCAGAAAAGTTAAGCAGAAATCAAAGCTATAGACAGACCTATACGAGGTTTGTTCAAAAAAAGACCGGACTTTTGTCATACAAACTTTATTACTGTAATTACAACATTACAAATGTTTGTCCCCTTCAAAGTACTCCCCCCTGCTTGCAACACACCACTCCCATCGTTTCTGCCACTGTTGGAATGCTCTCTGGAACTCGTTTTGTGAGATGGTGCGTAGTTGTCTCTGCGAATTCTGTTGAATCTCGTCAACACTTTGAAAACGACGTCCTTTCAGGGTGGTTTTCAATTTTGGAAACAGGAAAAAGTCCGCGGGGGCCAAGTCTGGAGAGTACGGAGGGTGAGGAAGAACGGCTATTTCGTTACCGGCCAAAAATTGGCTGACTAGCAGAGACGAGTGGCTTGGCGCGTTGTCGTGATGCAACACCCAGCTCTTGTTTTTCCACAGCTCAGGCCTCTTCCGGTGCACATCTTCCCTCAAACGCCTTAAAACTTGTACGTAGAACTCCTTGTTAACAGTCTGACCCTGTGGCACGAATTCGTGGTGGACTACTCCTCAATAATCAAAAAAAAAAAATCAACATCAACTTCAAGTTTGACCGACTCATGCGGGGGTCGGGGCGACATTTTTCCAATCCATTGTGATGATTGCGCCTTGGTTTCGATGTCGTAGCCATAAACCCATGTTTCATCTCCTGTTATGATGGTTTTTATGAAGTTTTTGTCGGTACTGGCACGATCAAGCAGCTCTTGGCTGATCTTGACACGGTTCGCCTTCTGGTCATCGGTCAACAGATGTGGCACGAGTTTTGCAGAGACGCTATGCATGCCAAGTTTTACAGTCAAAATTTCATGGCACGACCCGATGCTGATGCCGACATCCTCAGCAACCTCTCACACAGTCAAACGGCGATTTGCATGAATCACGGAATGAACAGCATAGATGTTTTCATCGTTTGTTGACGTCGAAGGTCGTCCCAATCTTGACTCTTCCTCAATCGATGTTCTGCCCGATTTTAAACGTTTAAACCACTCGTGTAACTGCGAACGGCTCATACAGTCTTCCTTATAGGCTTGCTGAAGCAAAGCCCATGTTTCAGTAAACGTTTTGTCGGTCTTGCAGCAAAATTTCACACAAATGCGCTGCTCCATAAAATCTTTCATCTTTACTTCGCAGAACGGTGAATGCACGTGTTTACTTCGACAGTTTTATGCCGCCAACTAATACGAGTAGAATGACGCAACAATCGGGTTAAGTTGCCGAAGGTGGCCGCTAGGCGGCACCACATGTCGGAACACGCTCCGTACACTGATCGGAGCGCTATTTCAAAGGTCCTGTCTTTATTTGAACAAACCTCGTACATTCACAAGGCTTATTTTGCAAGTGGTTGATTTTAATTCTAACATGAAAAATAAAAGATACTGCTAGTGTTTCACTATGAGCCAGAGAGATGACTGCCCCACATGCTTGACATTCTGGTGTGCTACCGACAATATATATATATATATATATATATATATATATATATATATATCTATCTATGCTGCTCTAACTTACTGGACAAATCAATGGATTATCATCACTGAGGTAGAAGGCTCATCTCATTTAATATAGCCTAAATAACCTAACTTGGTCTAGTCAAAACTGGAGAGGGATGGTGTCTGAGTTGCAACAAAATAAATTTCCATTGTCACCTATAAAATGAAGAAATCAAAAACTATGAACTACAGCACAACAGAGAATATAAACAACACAAAAGAATAGTTTCAATGTGGTTTACTTACTAATTAAATTATACAATCAAGTTATAAGTTTCCATTTCTTTTGTTTAACATGGAAAGATACAATAAGTTTTCCAGTTGGTTTATAGCATTAAGTATCTGTATATTAACAAAGATGCAAATGTATTTGTAGTGAAAATATACATTACTTTATATATGTATAATATACATATGTATAAATGTATACATAAATATATATATTTATATATATACAAATCTTTATATTTATCTTTATATATGTACAAATATAATATACTTTATATATTACAGTATAAGAACTGACCATAATCGAGTCAACAAAAACCAGTTTCACACTTATCCTGAACGTTTACAATAACTGGAATAATTTTTTGAATCCACAATTTGGATACTAAAAGTATTATATCCTACACCTCAAGATTAACAAAGTTACTGGTGTTTAAAAATCCCTTCAGCAAATCGTAGCATAGCTAAAAATCAATAAATCCCTTCAGCAAATCGTAGCATAGCTAAAAATCAATTCCCTGTTTTTAAAAAAGTTTCATATTTTCTAAATTTAGAATATATTTTTTTTCCAATAAAAGAATTAGTTCTAAAAGTTGAGTCATTAATTTTCACTACATATTGTTAGATGAAACATTTTAATATGTTTCCAGCAGATCTGTGTACAAATGACAGTCACACATTCTACTAATTTTCCTTATTAAAAAAAAAAAAGTTAGAAGTTGGCCCACTGCAACTGTTTCCAAAATTACACTACACATACATTTTCTCAAAATATTTGTGTTACAGAAGCACATTATTATTAACTACGGTGATACATTCATTTGCAACTTGTTTTGTGATGAAGTATTTTAAATTGTTTTCTATTTTGAATTATATCATCTAATCAGTACGCAAAACGGATTGTACGAGGGCAGACCTAAAACTATGGTACACTAGCACTGCCATGCATGTAGAAACACAATTACGATCATGATCGTATATCGTTGCAAGATTTAGACCCATCTAATGTAGGTGGTAATGGGTTGTCTATTGTTGTAGTTTATGGTGAGGTTACATCAGCTTAAAAAATGCCTCTGAAAACCTGTCCAGCGTAGAAGTGCAAGCAGTTATTTGATTTCTGAATGCAAAACCAAAGAATCTATCAGAAATGCAGTCAGTTTAAGAAAGGGAGGACACTGAAGAAAAAACCTCAAACTCCATGCAATATTGAAAATGAAAGTCATATTAAAGAATTTTTCAAAACAAACCAATGCATTAAATAAAGGACAGTGTAAACTTTACCTAACAAAAACTTCCGTCTATTGGATTTGTTAACCAACTTACATATTTATTTTGGTGTTGTGATTGTATGTATTGGTGTTTACCTTTCATTACCATAATTATTGTGTATTTCATACTGGTTCGGCGGCCATCTCGCAGTGCCAACTTCGTGATTCAAAATTTTTGTGTTCGGGTCCCAGGGTTCGATTAAGCGATTGTCAGAGACAGGATAATTGTGCGGAATAGTTAAATCAGACAGCGCAATACATATATAGTTGCCATTTAATAACATAGAAAATTAAGATCAATATCAACATTAATAAAACAAATGGAATCCTTATACTAAATTGACAAAATGGCGGACACATATTCCGCTGTATTACAGTTCTGTTATTTTCGATTATTCAGGTATTAATCTTGTTATGGAATTTTTAATGAATTTATATTTAACTGCAACTGCCCATGTTACCTTGTAATTGATCGATTCTTATATTTAACAGAACACAAACCAACATCTCATAAGAAAAAAACATTATTTATAAGTACCGTACGGCCTATACACACTCACACTCACTCATTTCGCCAAACTTGAATTTACACATACATTGAATTTTTGTAATTTTGAGCTCAACGTTGTTACGTATCTCAACGATAAAGTATAATATATAAGATTTAAGATTTAGAAATTTGATTATTAATGATTGTGATTATTAATAGCTTTGTTGTGGGTGTTCACGTTTAATTTTTTCAGTTTAAAAAAGTATTTAGCACTTCACTGTTCACCTCCCCACTTACCATATGTGGATGTTATCAATGTTCTGTATGGTGACTTCTTCTGCTGCAACATACACTGTATACACATATGCGGATATTCTATTTGAATATCCTAAGTAATACACATGCACAATAAAGTAAATATTGCCTTAACTGTAAATTGAATTGTACTGAACATTCAAATTCTACCGCCACCTTCTGATAGAACTAGTTGTGAAAATTAAATTATTTAAAAAAAAAATCAAAACTCTTTCTACTGGTAAATAAATTGAGATTTTATTAACAGTTCTGAAATGCCATTAACTCTTTTAAAACAATCAATCACTAATGTCTTTACAAAATAATAATTATTAGAAACAATTCTTGAGCTCTTTTAACCTCAAGGGTGGTAACACTGGGGTCTGGTACAATAATTTTAGTTAACGAGGTTATGTCCTCTTTACACAGTTACATTACCAAGTTCGTGTGTTCTTGGAAGTTGCATGATACCAGATACAAGATGTTATCTTTTCTAACAATATTTAATAAAGAATTACTACAAAAAACAAACAAATATTAAAAATAAAAGTCGGTACCATAAAACCGATATATATCGTACTATCGTACGTTGAGTTTAATGGATACAGCAGTCGTTTCGATAACACGTGCTTTATGCTGCACTGTTAAAAATTACTATTATTATTTATTCTTTAGTTATAAAAATCATTTATTGGCAAGAGAAAAAATTTATAATAAAAAAAACTCTTGTGATAGCTTTCATTGGATTGAAATTATTTGAGAACAGAATTATGAAAAGGTGACAAAGTTGTCGTTGTTATTTCTAGGTTAGTTAACAAAAGTAAGCATTTATTTTGAATAATTAAATTATTCATTGAACTCTTAATAATATAAACACATATATTTTATTCATATTGCATCTGATGTGTAATTATCAGTTGATTAGAATATTTTTCGCAATAAATTATTTATTCGTCAATTCAAACGAAATGAGTCAAATGAGCGACTATGCATTACACTCATATTTTCGATATTTAAATTAATATTGACTTCTTTAATTACGATAAACTTGTAAAACATTTATTTTTTAAATTAATAAATGCGAGATAATTCTTTTATTTAATTCTGATAATTTTCATCATGATTAATGCCCTTCGGTACTTCTGACTAGAGCAGTACCCAAACAATAATTCTTCGTTCACTAACGAAAATTATTATTTCCATTCAATTTGTTAAATAATAAAAATAGAGTACTCCCTGTTTTTTATAAAACACAAAACACGACCTTTATTATACACTGGCCGGTTTATTAATTTAATTCACTTCGCACTGGACACTCGTTATTACTCTGTTGTGTACAGGTTATGTGTGTATAGCGTAACTTATAAACATGTCGCGCACAATTTAAATAAATCTTGCTACATTTCTTCATCAACCTTGCTCGTTGAATGATGCTGGTAGACTCCTTGACGACTGAACGCTTCACCTAAGCGTCTCCTGCTTGTCTGGTTATTTTAATTCATTTGATTGGTTTAAATTGTCGAACTCTCTACCCCAAAACACCTCAGTTAAATAAAACTTTTAATTTTTTACCAATTTTTGTTTGGGTTAGAGACTAAATGTGACGTAAGCGTTGATACACAAAATGACTAAAAAGTTTATAATTGCTATAACTTTTTTATTAATCATCGTATCGTAGAATGGTTAGTGGCAATAGATCGCGGACACTTGCGGCTTTAAATAAAGTCTAAACAAGGATAAAATCCGTCCATTATTAACTCACTACAACATTTCACAAAACCCATATGGTGAATTTTAATATTAATAAGTTTATTTCACTATATCTTGCTCTAATTACCCTATAACACTTATTATTAAACGTCTTGAGTCCATTTCTCATTTGTTTAATACAGAAAATAGTTGTAATTACTATTCCAACAATATTTGGTAATGGCGTCCTCAAACGACCATATTCGATTGTTTATAATCGCTTATGACACTACTATTTCTTATTTAATTACCTTTGTTTGGCATTCTAACAATACTATATACATTTATTTACATCTGTTCACATTTTGTTTTATGAAAAATGTTGTTTTTCATATACTAATAGTCTTATCAAAAAAACCTTCTGTTCTCTTTTCTTTACATTGTCACTTTTTCAATTATTTTACCACATAAGGTATATTATGTTACAAATTAAAATAGTGTACAACTATTATAACATCTTAACTTGTGTTATAACGTAGGGAACCCGCATTAATTGGTTCTGCCAATTATACAGGCTGCCTTCATTGTGACGAGCTGAAAATTAATCACAACACCTAAACAATTAATATAAAAGGATACTGGGAAGGTGGGAAGGGGAGACTGTTGATTTATGCACTCAGTTTAGTCGGTACTAAAGATGACATCTCTTTATTACATAATGAGATTAATTGCTCTATTTAAAGTTCTCAACATATATGGTTCAACAGCTTACAGTTTACAAGATGATTATATATTTTATTCTTTCACAAGGGCCCTCAAAATAAGATGTACATCAATTTAATTTATTCCACGGATCCGGGATTGAATATAGTATGTTCATAATGGTTACCTCGCCATATACAATCTTGAAAATTGTGCCATTTGAAGAATGGACTTTATTAATCTTTTTAAAACAATAAAGCTTTCAGTTTAAACTTTTACTCTTTTACTACAAACAGTTTTATTAGATTACAGACTACATGTTACATATAATGTCTGTCTTTTAAAGTCTTAAAGTGGTGAGTTAAATTGTCTTTTGTTGGTTATAATTTTAGTATCTCATAACCATGGAAGACAAGCCTCCATGTCACCTGTGGTTTCTGTAGTTGATGCAGATTTGGCTCTTCGGCCCTCGGTGTGTTTCCTGAAGGTCTGTCGTTACCTTAGTATCCGGTGAAGGTGAAGTTCCTGACGTATGTTAAATCATTCTGGGTGTGGTACTCTCTTCTTAGATGACTGTAGTAATTCTAGTTGTTAGAATATATAAGGCGAAAGTTTGTTTCACTGGTATTCACTTCACATGATTATTTATTAGTTGAATTTCACCTCATGGTTCTAGTACTGTATTAATTACATAGTTTCTTATTTAAGAATTGATAGAGATGTCATCGGCGCACGATTTAGTTGTTTAAATATTCTTTACCGAACATTCACATATTTGTATCCGCGTCGCGAACCAACGCTGTGCACAGCTTACGGCGTGAGCGCTCCATTGCAAGTGGCTAAAATAGTTAAGGGGTGAGAGTAGTAATCTCGCGACATTTACTATTCAGCATAAAAGTAGTTCCATGTTCCTTCTTTATTTAAAGGATTAAAGTATGACTATTTAATTAAACAGAGATATTCTTAGTTACAGACGTAATTAAAGTACATTACAGTGGTCTTGTTTAATTATTTAAATAAGGTCAAATTTACAAATATATTTAGTTTGTTTAGGGGTCGGAATTCAAGTTAATTCTGGTTAGTGCATGTCTATGCAGGATTAATTAACAAGGTTTACCCTTTCTGTACAATCGGATTCCTTTTTATTTTATTATTACAACTCTTTATTAAATATTATTATTATTTAATGATAGCAATAAGATTTAGTTTAAATGTGCGATTTTATTAAAAATTTCTCAGCCTACACATTACCTATTTATTAATTACCATATTTTTATTAATGAAATCGTCACACTATAGTACATTGTTTATTTAATGTATTTATCAGTCTTTCTTTATCTGAAAGCTTTCCAATTCTTAATACTGGGTTTGTTTACATCAGGCTTTGCAACGACAGTCAGTTAGTTTCTAATAAATCAACTACTAAATTGCTATTATTACATTTGATATGTGTTCTCACAGTGGTATCAGATATCTCTCTAACTACTGATAACATTTTTATTCACCTTCGAACAAGTTTGGATAGTGCATTTTGCTTAACTATCTTGGTACATAGTGTTTGTTTACACTTGTTCCACAATCATAGTCAGTTAGTTTTCAATAATCTGATTATAAAACTACTATTATTATAATTGTGATCTGTTCTCATAGTAGTACTAGATATTTTTCTAACTACTGGTAACATTTTCAGTAATCCATTAATGAGTTTTAACAGTGTATTCTGCTTAACTAACTTGTCACATAGTGTTTGTTTACATTTGGTTCTACAATCAGAGTCAATTAGTTTCTAATAGTTTGACTATAAAACTACTATTATTATAATTGTGATCTGTTCTCATAGTAGTACTAGATATTTTTCTAACTACTGGTGACATTTTCAGTAATCCATTAATGAGTTTTAATAGTGTATTTTGCTTAACTAACTTGTCACATTGGGTTTGTTTACATTTGGTTCTACAATCAGAGTCAGTTAGTTTCTAATAGTTTGATTATAAAACTACTATTATTATAATTGTGATCTGTTCTCATAGTAGTACTAGATATTTTTCTAACTACTGGTAACATTTTCAGTAATCCTTTAACAAGTTTTAATAATGTATTTTGCTTAACTAACTTGTCACATTGGGTTTCTGTTCTTCTAGCTTTGTGCTATCATATTGAATCTGCTTTATTGGCTGTGTATTTCAGTATAAATATTATTTATTAGTTTGCATTATTATTTATAATTAGTCTGTGATTGAAACAATTGTTGATAGTTGCTTGGTTTAATTAATATATATGACTTTATGTTATAGGTGCACTTTCTATGAGGTTATGTCTCATGTTATCTGGTCACAATTGTGCACCATATTCTTATGCAGTATTTGATTCTACTATTATGATTTCATT
The DNA here is from genome assembly GCA_034769895.1 of Magicicada septendecula. Lineage (NCBI taxonomy): Eukaryota > Metazoa > Arthropoda > Insecta > Hemiptera > Cicadidae > Magicicada > Magicicada septendecula. Next base: position 90,981,162 of record CM068369.1, on the reverse strand, counting down.
ATGGTATTCTATTACAATGGTTTAATTGTTAAGTAATACACATGTTTACACTATTTTTCTAAACAATAACACAAGTATTCTTAATCTAATAGTATTACATTTCTTGTGGTGTTGTACCTAATTTTTGGTACATTGGTTGTTTGATACTTAACAAACTAGTTTATTTGTTATTATTTATTCTGGACTTTATTTATAACTTGTCCTGTCCAGCTGTGGCATTTAGTTATATCTCATTTTAAAGTTTACAAAGCTTTTATTATCAGTTTCTATGAACAATTATTTTACTGTTCTATCTCACATTTCTCTTGGTGGTCTTATGATTATCTATTTTGGGTTACAATCTTGATTAAATTGGTCACACTAATTGTCTGTGCATTTTAACTATTTAATCTTTGATTTTTCCACTATAATGGTAACACATTTTTCTCTGTTATAAACCTTCTCACTTGTATTGTCTGTGGGGTTTATTTGGGTTAAAAAATGGTTAACTTGTTACAGGTTCTCACACTTACATTAAGTTTTCACTATTACTGTTTGTGATTGCTTAATTATGCTAAACACTGGTTTATTCATAGTTGATAATCGTTATTCTTCTATCAAATATATTGGAACTTACCGTCTGCGGCTTTCCAGAAACAGCGTCTTTATAAATTTACATGTTTCGGGACCCTTGTCCCATCATCAGAATTTAAAAGTAATTGTGTATCATTTAAATATGATACACTAGTCAAACACTTAAAATATTAAAATCCAATATAAAATAACTTAATATAACATATTATAATATTTACAGCGAGTACGAAGGTTACCGATGTACATCGTATGAAAACCGACCGCGCACTAATTTATGTCTCGCTCCCACCACGACAGTAGCGCAAGGCAGTGTTGTACAATACATTTGATTTGAAGACCAATTTATCATTTAAAACATGCGGCTTGGTACCAATATTATTGTGCTTTATAAATTTCGTATTCTTCAAGAGCGTTCAAATAACATGTTATTCTTCTTCCGGTCACTAGTATAGTTCCTTGTATACTTGGTGAATGGTGATTTCTTGTATTGTCCATATATTATCTTCATTCTTCATGTTTAATTGTTGTTCAATATCGGTGTTCTCCTGGGTTGTGCATTGCTTGTGATAGTCAATGTTCACTTATTCTCGTCATCTTCTTCAATATTTCCATTGGTGGTAGTCGTTGTTCCATAGTATTTATATTTATAAATAAATTAGTTGTTTTGCCATCATTGTGGTTGCTCTTGAGTTGTCTTCTCGTCATTTTAAATAGTTATTATTGTTGTTTCCCCTCACTGTTTGGGATTCTGTTGTCTTCTCTTCATTTTACATAGTTATTATCTTTGTTGCTTCCCCTCACTGTTTGGAACCTATTGGGCCTGGTTTCTAACATTTCATATTGGCTCGTTGTCATTTTCTTTCTTCCTTGTACTCGATGATGCTATATTACTCTTCCTTCTTCGTTGTTGGAATTTTTCAATAATATATCTTTGTAGATACACACTTTTTGTTTACATTATTTTATGTACTCTGAAATATTTTCATGATCTCCCGTCACTTGACGTAATAATTGGTTACTCTATGTAACTACCAAATTTGGTACGTTACAACGTTAATAATAATAAAGAATGGAATAGAGAAATAGTTGGACTTTCCTGTATCTGCGTATAGTCTCCGTTGTCCTTATATTGCTGTCATGGTCAAGCAGGTGTTCGGCCGATCGTCCCAAAGGTCTCTTTGGCTGCACTGATTCTAATTTACATTGTTACTAGTTACTTTGATATTTCTGATAAAGAGTTATTACTATATGTTACCACATTGTTAGTTTGATTAAGAAACACTTTCGCTGGCACAAACTGCTGGCGATTTTCACAGCGTGTTGACGCCTTGATGATCTGATGCTGACTGGGGGGATGCAAAGCACATATTTTGTGTATGTGTTAGCGCATCCACGTCATTGTCTTTTGTTCAAAATTGGCTCACGCCCTGTTGTCATGTCATTGTTTGTTAGGTCATCACTGATTTTAATGACGTCCCGTCTTCTGGACCAATGAGAGTGGCTATTTACAATCTGTTTCCACTTGGATGGCCATTTTGTATGCTCGTCTCCGCACGTCTACTCCTGACCTTGGAATCGTTTTGATCTATTAGAATCTGCGTAGTTGTCTCTTCACAAAGGGAAATTGTTCTCTCCATGTATGTGTGTGTGGGTGATACAATAAAATACGATAATTTGTTACCACTCATACCAAAATTCTGACATCGAGATTTTCGTACTGTCACAGATTGTTCACGACACTCTAGGCTACCAGACAGCTCGATAGGTGTTCAAAAAATGATTGAACACAAATCACAACGAATGGGTGTGTCCTTGACCAACTTGACACATTATCGGCAAGAATTGGACTTCCTTGACAGTATTGTTACCGGGGATAAAACATGGATCTACTCACAGTCCCCCAGAAAAAAGGGACTCAATGGTACAGAAACATCCAGGATACCCTGTTGCAAAAAAATCAAGGCAACAACTTCTGTTCGGAAAGTTATAGTGACAGTAGTTGGTTAATTTCATTCACAAAGAGAAACAATTAATGCTGATCATTACACTGAAAGATTACACAAATTACAAGAAGCCATTTGTTGAAAATGTGTTTGAATGCCAGCACCTGAGATGTAAAAATTTTGCACAACAAGCAACTCTCCTTACTTCTGAGAGAACACTTCAAGAACTCAGGAGGATGGGGTGCGAAACTCTAGAGCACTCCCCTTACAGCTCCGATCTGGCTCCCTGTTCCACCTGTTCAGGAAGCTGAAGAAACATTTTTCAGGATGATGATTTTCATATAACTAAGAAGTGAAAAATGAGACACCACACTGGCTGACAACTTTGGAAATAAAACTTTTATGTAGAGGGTACACTGAAATTAGCGTCACGTTTGGACAAATGTATATGTTGTTACTGGCATAAAGCACAAAATCAGGCATTTTACAGAATGCCTAAGAATTTCATATAATGCCTGAATACAGCCAGCAAAGTATGAAATAAAACACATTTCATACATTGCCTATGCATTTTATAGAATGCCAAACATCTAGGTAAAGTATAAAAGACAATGTGTGTCATTACACTCTGACATCAAACGATCACCCTATGAAGCTCTCTTTGGATATAAAGTTAAGGTAGGGCTTACTACATCCTCAAGTCCCCATGAAGTGTTATAAACTCTTGAAAGTGAAGATCTCGAACAAGTCATCAACAATATACAGACTACACAAAATACCGATACCAGCATAACTGAATCTATCGACCCTACCATGCCTAACCTAATTCAGACAACAGAACATCCAAGCATTTCAACTGTAAGCATTGATCCTGTAGAGCATTCTAGTGGAGCCAAAACCACCCAAATCACAGTTTAGACGCAGCCCAACAATCCCGCCCAAATCCGACAACAGCATGCTGTATTTGTTCAAACAAATCTTTTGGTTCTGATAAATGTGTAGGGTCCTGCAGAGATATGCATAGTATGTGTGGACATTTTTTTAACACTAGTGGCAATAGTGGAGATAAGTGTGATGCTGATAAGAAGGTGTGTACTCTCTGCTTCAAAGCAAAAAATGCAACTGAAGAAAGAAAAAATCGAAATCATTTCTAGAACTTCAGGCAAAGAAGACAAAATCTGATTCTGACAAAAAATTTCCTCCAGCTTCTGTGGGCGCATCGGTTTGTTTCCAATTCCTGAAGTAGACAAGGGCCATGGAGATATTCGAAACATTCTAGCAATAGTCGTGAATGTGACAAGAAGACCGATTTTACAAACTAAGAACCACTAACGGATTGTTAAAGCAGCTGTACACAAGATCGCAGTTCACTGTATGCCTAAGACCACTAATGGGGGTTGAAGTTGTTCCTGAACAAGAAACCGCACTTCGTTCTGCTGCCCAATCATCAGGATCCGGACAAGGGTTCATAAAATGTGTGTGCAAGACTAAATGTCAAAAAAATGTAATTGTGTAAAAAATGAAAGAAAGTGCACTTCAAAATGTCACAGCTTTCTGTCTTGCAATAAGTAGAGTATATTCCATATATTTAGAATTAATAAACACCAATAATATCTAATGTATTTTTTAAACCAGATTGGATAAAATAAGTTCTTATACAGTATAATTTTAAAAAAAAATTGTATCTGAACATAATAAAGTAAAGAATAGATAATCTTGAAATTTTATACAAAGTCCTCCTCTGTGTAAAATCAAACAATTATGTGTGATTTTGTAATAAAATGTTTTCATTTTGAACACACTAAGCTTATTTTACACTTTGCCTAAAGAATCACTGGCATTATATAGAATGCCTAGGCAATGTACAGAATACCTGGGAAAAGTATAAAAAATATTTGAAAAGTATTTTATTCTATACTTTGCCAAAAAACTGCAGGCATTGTATGAAATGCCTAGGTATTCTATAAAATGCCTGGATTACATACTTTGCTGGTAACATATACACTGGTTGGAGATTATACTGAAAATAAGCAAAAAAAGAACCTATACTTTGGTATATACTTTAATAAGATAATTGTAATAAAATGTCTATTTGTTTTTCTCAACTGTACCGTCCATTTGAAACTATCCTCATACAAGGGAAATTTTTTTTTCAAGACTGTTAAAGAATCCAAAGTGTGGAAAACAAATAATAAATGCTAAATAAGGTTTAAAATAATAAAGTTATATCAAATTTGAAAAAATTAATCCTTCATGTTCTATACACTCATGGCTGTGAACATGTAACTTTAAGATATATCTGTGGATACAAATATTTGTCTTATTTATCTTTGATCTTGGAAGTTAATATAACAGACAAAACATTATGATCAATAGCAAAATTTTCTTATTCTTGTTTTTATATTTGGTCATAAAAAATTACAGTTCAGAAGAATAATCCTTGCATAAGTTTTTCAAACAAAATGAAACGAATATCAAAACTTCTAAGTGACTAACCTTGTTTCCTCCCTGATCTACATATCGTGCAGTATTGTTGAACACTCTCAACATAGGAACTAAACCATTAGAAATACCATTAGTGCCAGCAATATAACTCCCTTTAGCACGTATACAGTGAACATGAACTCCTATTCCACCAGCTGATTTAGAAATCTGTGCACACTGCTTTAGTGTATCGTATATACCATCAATACTATCTTCTTTCATTGCTAGCAAGAAACAACTGCAAAATTAACAATACTCTAATTATATCTGATAAACACACACAGCTCAAACAACCACACTTATAGAATTTACAGTGAAACCTTGATATAACGCTCTTCTGCGGACTGGCCAAAAAGCACTTTATATTGAGGGGTGCTTTGTATAAAGGTCCCAAGTTTAACCATTTAATTTTCCGGGACCATAAAAAGTGAGCGATACATCAAGGGTTGCGTTATATCACATGGGTGTTATATCGAGGTTCCACTGGATTTTTAATTATATTTATACGAGTATGATGTTACTGCTACTAATCAAAAATTGAAACTACACTACTAATAAAACATATTTACACAATTATTGAAAGTAATAGCTTTTGTAGATACAGTAGAACCTCATTATAACGGACTAATTGGGGCTAAAGGTTGTCTGTTGTAATGAAAGTCCGTTATATAACAAATAAGTCTTGTTAGGTCGTATTTACATCAATAAAACTCGGTAAATTAGTATAAAACATGTTTATTTTTACTTAACATCATTTTGCATAGCATACCTGACAAATGAGATCATATTGTTCATATTTACATTATAGACCAGAACTGAAACTTTATATACATTCTATTGTTTTATTCTCTTGAACAAGAAGGGCTGGTTCATTATTATTCATTAGGTTATTACTACTAACATTAACTGGTTTGAAAAAAGGTATTGATTTTTTGTTGTATTTCTTTGTTATTTATTTCGTTGGTTAGTAACTGACGAAGATGCCGCAAGTGTTCATAGTAAGCAAACACATTTTCATTTTTTGATTGTTCAACATATTCAATGACAAAATTTAAATGATCTTTCACTTCACTCACTTTTAGTGTTGCCTGAGTATTGTCTTCCTCCGAAGTCTTCTTTATCAGTGACACTGCCAACAATCTCCTCTTCCGTCAACAAGTGGAATCCAGGGTCATCTTCATCTTCTTCAAGCCAGGTCTCCACATCTTCCAATAAAACTTCTTCCTCCCCTCCTCTTTGCAAAGTTTCACGGAAATCTTCTGTCTCACAATTTTCTATTTCTAAACATGCTTCTTCATTCTTTAACAGTTTTTTCCATGAGTTCACCAAAGTAGTTGGTTTAATTTCTTTTACAGCATCAGCAAAGTTGTAAATCATAGATCGAATGTTGTAGGCCTTCAAGTTTTGAAGAGTCTTTTGCCCCTTCTATCTTCTTCAGCAGCGGATGGCTCATCAACTTCTAAAATTTCACTGAGAAATTTTTTTCTATAAAGCCGCTTGGAAGTATAAATTACTCCTTGGTCCATGGGCTGAAACACGGATGTTGTGTTTGGAGGCAGGAACTTACACTTTATCTTCTTGTTTCGACTGCAGAGTTTGTCAACATCAGGGTGGGTTGGTGCGTTATCCAAAAGAACCAAAGCTTTTATTTTTTTCTTTTGGAATGTTCAAAATTTCCATATGGTGGTTTATAATTGCTGGCACAGCTTTCTTATGAAACCACTCACTTGTTATTTCAGTTGTAAACCACGCATTTCGGGAACTATAATAGTGAACTGGTAAATTGTCCATCACATTTTTAAGTGCCCTTGGTTTTTTGCTTTTACCAACGATAGCAGGTTTAAGCATGAGTGTCGTCTGCATTTTCACACAATAAAACTGACACACGCTCCTTGCTGACTTTTCTACCAGGCATAGTTTTTTCGGCTTTTGAAGCTTGTGTATTGTCAGGTGGTAGAGTTCTCCAAAACAAACTTGTCTCATCAAAGTTATAAATTTGGCTCAATTGATAACCTTCTTTTTTAATCAAATCGTCTAATTCTTTTATAAAAGACTCAACAGCTTCAAAGTCTGCGCTAAGAATTTCCCCACTAATCTTCTTGTTTGAAATGTTGTGACGTCGACGAAACCTAAATAGCCAACCAGAGCTCGCTTTAAACTGTTCAAGTCTCATCTGTTTGGAGAGTATTTCGGCAGCCGCTTGAATTTCAATTCCTCTAACAGCCATTCCACATGAACAAAGCTGAGAGAACCACTTGTAGACTGCATCATTCAGTGTTGCCACAGAAGGCAGCCGCATACGCTTAGCTGCACTCTTCTCCTTTTCTACATTGAACTTGAGAACAAAGTTACGAATGTCATTTTATGATTTATTAATGTCCGATACGGTTTGTTTTGCGATTTCATACTCACGACAAATGCTAGAAACAGACGCTCCTTTTTCTATAATGGAGTTTATCTTGAAGACTGAGCGCCTTACGCTTCCGTTTCTGTCCTACACTTGGCTTACTTAACGACATGATTCGAACAAATTAAAAAAAGTTATAGGCAGGATGTGTGACTGTGCGCGACAAACAACTGAACAATACTGACCAGTAGTGGTGGGAGTGAAAATATACCTGGCTAAGGCGTTAACCTTTCTTTGTTTTCAACTCCCTTTCCCTTACCATTCAAACAGTTTCCTGTATTTGTTGTTGTTATCTCAACAGTTAATTCAATGGTGGATTGGGGTTGGGTTTTAACTTTCAACGATTTATACCTGACAAGGGTGTTTGTCTCTGAAAACTGTCATTCGGCACTGGCGGGCGGACGCGAGTCATTCCGGTGCATTGACTTAGTTACTAGGGGTGGGGGTACGATGTAAAAGACGTGTCCGTTGTAAAAGAAGTCCGTAGTAACGGGGTCCATTATAACGAGGTTCTACTGTACCTACATGGAAGTTAAAACACTGCCCTTCAAACTCCAAATTATAACTCTTAATGTTTATACTGTAAATGCATAAATGTACAAAATTAAATTCAGTATGTTGATTTATCATATAACACCAAATGTGAATACAAATACCTCGGCAAAATATATACCTAGACAACTGAGGTCGAGGAGTTCCAGCACTGAACAAAGTAGGCGAGGCATGTGTAAAATATCTTTCAGACAACAGATTGTAGGTTTCTATTGCCGCTTCGATGTCATCACCATGAATGCCAACAGACACTCGCATTAACATATGCTGTGGACGTTCTACAACTTTTCCATTTATTTTTAAAAGGTATGATCTCTCCAATGTCTAATAACAAAAGGTTAATTTTTTTAAATTTAATATTCTATTTAATCTTCAGAAAGATATTCAATATTGAAGTACTGAATACTTCAAAATTTTGAACTCTATTCATAAATGCTAAAAGAAATTTTTTTTTAATTTAAACAAATTATTTAGATACCTTAAATCCGAAGTAGTTATAGTTGAAGTCTCTATCAAAAATAATGGAAGAATTGAGACGATCTTTATTGTTCATGATAATCTTGTAATGAGTGTCTGATATCATTGGAGTCCGGTTTCCTGTTTCGGTTTGTATCATGTTGTATAAATCATCAATCACATCTAAAATAATAATAATAAAAAAAGAACACTGTGTTATATATAGTAAAACTTAAGACAAATGAAGCAAGATTTCAATTATACAGCATACAGGCAGCCGTCCTGCTGGAAGGATCTTCCAGAAGGACTTTTGTACAGACCCTTGCATCATGTACAATGCAAGGCTCTATACAAAAGTCCCTCCAGTAGGACAAAACACCCCTATAACATATTTAGAAACTGTCCTGGCAGTACCTGATGAGTTGGGGCTTAATATTTTCAGTGAGATTGTTTTGTATTTGTTTTAAAAAATTTACCATACAAAATAATAAAAAACTTAGTTGTATCATAATCACTGCCATAATGCACACAACTGCATGCATTATGTCAGTGTTAGGAGCTTAGGATCATCCTTCATTATCATGGTTGCCATTACTAATTCAGTACTTTTTGCTCTTTCTAATGAAAATATTTACAGCCCTGCTAGCAAAACATAAAGGCCTCTTGTAACCCGTCAAATGTTGTCCTCAAATGAAGACATATGTCCTGCCGGTAGTGCCTTGCATGTTCTATCATTAAAGAAATTAAAATTTACCCAACTTATAGGGAGCTGAATACCAGTCTTACTAAATGTTAAAATGTAAGAATTATATAGAATAACACCGATGTATTTATCTATAGTTAATCAACAATTAACATTGCAAACAATGTTTTTTTTTATATCTATATTACCACTAATATATTATCACTAATGTTTTTTTTTATATCAGAAATGCTTACCACTAAATGATTTTTTTGTTTCTTTATGAAGGTTGGATACAGCAATTCGTGCAGCCAAAATAGCATAATCAGGATGTCTAGTTGTCATTGTTGCCGCAGTCTCAGCTGCTAAATTATCTAGTTCCACCGTTGTTACTCCAGGATAGAGGCCGGTAATAACTTTCATTGCAATTTCTGCCTGTACAAGCAAACTTAAGATCATTAATCGATCCACAGATTAGGTGACCAACCTGCAAGTAACTTTAGAGTTGATCAAATATATTTTTACAGTAAGCAATACTAATGATTAAACAACAAGAATTACTCTTTAGATGGTAAAGAGTAATATTAGATTTGTTATAACAGTCGGAAAAAATTTAGAGGACCTAGCAATAACTAATAAACTACTGAATGAATATGAAGAAATCGACAAATGTACAGAAACCAATTAAACATCAAGTGATGACAGCATAACATCATCAATTACATATAGATGAGAAATAAAGACATAAATGAAAATCGAGATAATTATGAGGATATTGGTAATAATAACACTGCCTCCACTGTTAGAAGTTTATCAAGCTACGAACATACATTACTAATTATAAGCTTTACAGATTCCTCAGCTGATTCCAAGTCAGTTACTTTCCAGATATTATTTATACATGAATCTAAGTGTAGCTAACAAACATTACATACAGGCCTACTATTTTGTGCAGTATCTATGACAAGTGACAAATTTTTCACGTTTTATATATCTTCAATGGAAATTAAATGAAAGTATACACAATATTTTTAGCATTCACTTAGTAAAGGAACTAATGATATTTAGTACTGTAGTTTTTTAAATTCCTATATTAGACATAGTGACTAGCAGTTATAATGACCTAAATTTTCTAGTTTCCTGGAGATCACTATAAATATATCCTATACTTCATTGAAAAATCATAGTTTGAGATTTTAATTGTAAACAGTTAATTTATATGACCACATCCAACAAATGGCCAAACACAGAATCCCAAAACAAGGGTTGAACTGGCAAGAGTGGTGACTAAGAGATTGTATACACAATGTATATAAAAGAATACAAGATAGAGAGAACCCGAGAATAATTTATAAAATGATCAAGAAAGATGGAGATTAGAAGCAATTGTGTACCAACCTATGGCAATGAGATCGTAATCAAAATGACATTCAATAAATAGAATATCAGTGATTTCATTATGTACTTGGCAATTTATTGTTATTTTATCGTCATACATAAGGTCTGTGATTTTAGGGAACCTTACCATCATCAAGGTAACAGTATACTGTTTGATTAGGTAGCTATTGGCAAATTCTGTTGTATGACACAGAAGCCTGACCATACACTTCGCTGAGAATATAAACATTGTTGAGCATAAAACTGTCTGTATTATCTAACCATCTCTATTTAATCTGTACTCACTTTCTGTTGAGTTTGAGTAAACCAATAAATATTCTAGACAGTTCACTTTTGAAGTATGTTTTCACGATCATAATACACATGACCACTGATTCCTTGTTTCAGTATTCATACAATTATAGTGTTGTGTAACACTGAGATTGGTATATTTTCAATTGCATATGAATCATAGGAATTAATAATATAATCATTTTTAAAATATTAAAAAGGTTTCTCTATAATAGATTAATTTTTCTGAAAAGTGAAATTCCTTCTGAAATTCAAATACAATCTCAATACAAATATTTAAAAACATTGTAAGAACTACTTAACACTATGCAACTGTACAGAGAATCAAAGATAAAATCAATACTTACAGGATCCAGAAATTCTGAATTAAGGCCATAGCAGAGTTTCTGAATGCGAGACGTAATTTTGTCAAAATGAACAGGTTCCTTACGACCGCCTTAAAACAAAAGAAAATGTTAACAAGTTTCTACATGTTGAATATTACGTGAGTACAAATTTTGTTATTCTATTTTCATACAGAAAATAAAAGATTTTAAACCAGGACACCATAGTTTTCCTTTAAGAAAATTTATCTACTGCTCATATTTTGACATGAATAAAACACCAAATAGTTACATAAATTTGTATACAACTTCAAATCATGTGTTCACACACACATAAACTGCAACAACTCTGTACAGGCCTAGTTTATCAGACAGCATTTAGAGGTGAAAACGGGTGGAAGCAAGGTCATTACCATCCCCTCCCCAATCTTGATACACAAATGGATTTCAATACCGATTTAACACTGAACACACCTCGTTGCGACACAATCCTATAATTCTTACTCTGAAGTCATACTCTGTTACCATGTTTGCATATACAGAATAACATTTCGTGTCAATTACATACAATCAAAGAGATTATCTATAGGAATGCATAATACAGTACTTAAGAATTATCAAATCTTTTGTATTCCCAGTAAGTAATCTTATCTTGTATATAAAAAAAGTGTTTTCCAAAACAGACTGATTTCTGAAAACATATACACAGCAATGAGTTTCTTTAACTAAGGAAGACACTCTGAGAAGTACATGTAAAAAATGTAGTTTCAATTTCTACACTGTATGAAATTTTAAACAAAGGAAATTTTTTAAAGGGTTTTATTAATACAGATTATTTACTCGTAATCCAACAACAATGAGAATTTCATGTCTGGTATTAATTTGTTTTTTAATTGTAATTTCATATTTACTGGTCACCATCAATTAATACATGAATACTTGTTTAAATGCCAAACTTGTTTATTATATGTATTTTATGAGTATCATGTGACTCATAGTTCTTAATATAATACATACAGTACTCCTATAACAATTCTATATGTGTGTATACAAAGAACAGTGACTATCCCAGTGTTATTATATCTTTAGAGACACGAGTTCTGAACAGAAGTAATGAGAATGCACTGGAAGTATTTGAGAGAAAAAGAATATTTGGGCTGATAAATGATGGAGGTGTTTGGAAAAAAAGCAGGACAATTATGAAGTCCAAAGCTGAGATTCCAAGGGAGTGTGTAATGAGATTTGGGAAGAATTGGAATCCACACCTGGAAGACAGCTGTAATGGACAGAAAAACTGTTGATAAGCTCCTTCACTGGGCCAGGACCTGACCAAAATTATAACACTCGTTAATTATGACAATAATGTCTCAATACAGTATGATTTACTTATATGAACAGTGATCATTTCATTCAAATTACATGAATGTCAATAGGTATTTTCCTATATTTCCACCACACTGCTGTATGCGTTTTGCTGTAACCTTTTATCTAAAAATATATTTTAATAGTTATATTATGGAATTCAATGTATCAAAAACATAATCTAGCTTTAAAATAGTCTCTCTCCTTACACACCAATCACAAAGCAGAAATAGTATTCCTGCGTTATAATACCATTTACCTTAATGTCCACAGCCGACATGTTTTGAAAACATCACAGGTACATGTGAAGGTTATTTACATTTCATATGAGCGAGGAAGAATGATACGCCTGGAGAAAAAATTCTAAAAGTTGCAAAAAATGTTTAGCAATTAGGGACATGTGTTGGTTATTTAACTGTACTGTAATCAGGTGTATGTGTAATGTACTTAAAACCAGAAAGAACATGTGAAAAAAATTATTGTATGTCTACAAGATTTATTGCAAAAATAAAAACTATAATTTGTTTGTACAGAAGTACCTAGACCTCACTAAATGTACAAGCACAGTCTTGCACGTATTTCATGTATGTAATACATCTAATAGTCTTTAAATTATTGTGATAACCTCAAAATTGTATTACATACGCACAGCACACAGAAAATATTTCTACATACATCACGGTCAAATTACTGTTACTGAAGTGTGAAATTATAGTGTTATACGTAGGCCTATTTACAAAAAAAATTTCAAACCATTCTTAGTTTGAAAGAGCTGATACATCAGCTAATTTGGAAAAATTAACAATTCACAAGATGTTACTGACTGTGACAGTAACATAACTTTATACGTTAAAAGAAATAAGTGTTTTGTTTTAAAAGAACAGAAACGACAATTTGTAACCCTGTACACGTATGAAAAAAGCAAGCTAAAAGATTTACACTAAAAAAAGCACCGAGCTGGAATAAACATTTAACCGAATATTCTGCATAAACATTACGCTTTCATGGTTAAAACGTGGATGCAAGTAAAGGATCCACAATCAATCGAGTTTTAATTTTGAATAACATAATTATTTTAATTGGCTGGAAAAGTTAAGTCGCCTAACATGTTAGGACAATGTGTGCACGACACAACTTATTTTTGTATAATCTACATATACACACCTCTCTTAAGTACATACATCCTTCCCTTTGGTTTCTCACTCGGTTTGCTGCCTGGAACTACCATTTTTATTGCTGTTACCTTATTATATTTGTACTGATAAAAATTGTTTTACTAAGGTAGGTCCATTCCTCACCCCGTGGATATCACAGTTAACGAATTTTAGCGGGAACTTTTCGCGGTAAAGTTAAACCGGATCCACCTTAGGTAAACATTATTCGTTCCTTATAGCACTACAAACAGCTGATGCAATACCCATAGTAACCATATTACAGTCTCCAACAATATTTACTGGCGTTAATCATTATGAAAATTATGCAATATTTTTTATCTAATATCGTGTGTTAAATGTAGTATTGATAAGAAACACATTTACATTAATGACACTCTATGCTTTAATTAATTGGGAGAGCCATGTTTATAAGAAATACTATAACTGGTATATACAGCATTGAAATGTAATTCCGTATTTTATAAAATAGAAATACTGTAATTTAATTTCACAGAGAAAAATGTATAAAAGAACATATAAAAAACCCTTTTAATAATGGGTTTAATAATGTTGAATATTTTTAACCGTTTCATTATTTAAAATAATTATTATATTCTTGGGGTTCGTTGTCCATGACGTGTCCGTTACTTAACTAAATATCACTATAGTATTGACGACTCGGAACACTAAGTTTTTTATAAGTAAAAACGTAAAGTTTTACCTTACAGCCTAAACCGGCTTTCACCTATAGAAGGCTTCATCAGAGGCTGTCGTAGGTAGCGCTGTTCGTCTTGTTGTTGGCGACGAGATAGTTTTTCGAAAGATCAAAGCTGTGTGTGTGTGGTGAGATGTGTTCGAATAATGCGTGCGATTTGAATTGTGTCTGTTCGTTTAGGATGTCGTTTTTATTTGTTTTTGTGTGTTTGTATATTTCTAATTGTTCTAGAGTGTCTAGTTTTCGGCACTCTAGAACAATTAGAAATATACAAACACACAAAAACAAATAAAAACGACATCCTAAACGAACAGACACAATTCAAATCGCACGCATTATTCGAACACATCTCACCACACACACACACACACACAGCTTTGATCTTTCGAAAAACTATCTCGTCGCCAACAACAAGACGAACAGCGCTACCTACGACAGCCTCTGATGAAGCCTTCTATAGGTGAAAGCCGGTTTAGGCTGTAAGGTAAAACTTTACGTTTTTACTTATAAAAAACTTAGTGTTCCGAGTCGTCAATACTATAGTGATATTTAATTATTATATAGTTTAACTACGATTTATTCATTAAAAGTTCATATTATAATTTTACTTTGTTTGTGTACTATAGAGTTTGTATGATTCTGAATGTTAGATAGTGTTTAAAAATTATAAAAATATAATATTTGCCTAAATTGTAACCTCTGCCATAGCTTTACCATTTACTTGCAATCAATCGCAATTTTATTCGGTAATAAAGTAAGGTTGTTCCACTAAGGATCTGTAAATTCCTATAGATCCTATAGAGCTCTAGTTCCACTTTAAGATGAACATTCGGTTGGGCTTTGAACCAGTATACTAAAAGATTATTTTCATATATTTCAATTAAATGCGAGGAAAGAAATAGGTACAGGTTAGTATAATCAACTTTTCGGTCCTATGTCCTAACGGCAACATTTGTAACACTTAGAAGCGGTCTAGCGGCTGTTTTACAAACTTGTTAGAACATACCAGTTATCAGTAACAATTAATAATTTGTTAATAGAATAAAAATATAGATTTATCATGATTAAGCGTTTGGGACTGGAGTCTAGAGAAGTTAATATCACAGAAAAATGTTTGCAAGCACCAAAAATCACACAGGATATGGGCTTGAAAAATACAAACACCACAACAATTTCTTGTCCAGGAAAGAGGCACAATTAACTTTGTTCTCATAAATGTCAAATAATGAGCATTCATGTTGTTAGAACCCGCTTATTAGAACTGGGAAAAAATTATTATGTGATTATCAGAAGATGATAATTACTTAACTGTACAAGGTGATGTTCAGAGATCTATATTTTAATGTCTAGGATGATTTATTCAAGTCAAAGGTCCTCTACCACGTTGAGGATATATCATATATATTACACTCAAAATTCATATGGAAGTCTGATAATAGTTCTTCTTATAGATAAATCTTTATTTGGTGACTTTGAAAAAGAAGTTGTGCACAAAGAGAAAAGATTTTAACATGTACACACTACTAATGGCACTGCAGAAAGAACAGTTATATGGACAGTGAAGGAAGTTTATAGTCAATTAGGACTTCAGCGAATCTGTTCCAACCTATATCTCATCCCATAGTATGTTTTAACAATTTCTGTCTGGCCTCATGTGAAAGGACTTACTAAAAATTTAAATTAATAAAAATTATCAGAGATGAAAGATGAATGATGAAAAATTGGCCACCTTGTCAATAGAAAGAAAAACTACACCTTTTTTTATCTTTATGGTGTATAGATAACTTCAGTAAAACGAAGGATTGAAAACTTAATTTAATAGGCAGAAATGGTTTGACCATATAGGTCATATAGACCCATCATGAATACCACACGTGAGTGCAAAATATATGCCTAATAATAAGTCTGGGATGGGTCGATGAAAAGATGGATAGAACAGTTATAACAACAGATGACATAATAGGCTTTGAACCTTATACTTCCAAAGAAGAAGGAGAACATATTCACAATCAATATTCATGTTAATATTGAATTCTGTATCCACTATGGACAGAGGCAAAACACGGTTGGGATAAACATTAACGGCAAGCACATACATCCAAGGGGGGGGGGGGTTGACGAGAGACAATGGCAGTTGAACAGTAACAAAGTTACCCGAGAGGTTTCACATCTTTCTAGCCTCAAGTATGTTTAGGTTTGTTAGGTATGTTTTAGGTAATCGTATCCGACAACCAACAGAAAATAGTACATCTCCCTAGGACCATATTTTAATATATGTGATCTGTTGTTCCTATAATATAAATATTGTTACAACGGTCTACTCGATCGTCGTAGGTACAGTGGAAACAAAATAAGTACAAGACACCAATCAAGTCACTAATCACACCTTTAATTGTTACAGTAAAACAGTTCGTAATTAACAACAGTGTCTACAACAAATCAAATGAAAATTGTTCACACGCAATAAAATGTCCACTAATATTAAAACTCAATTGTGTTACAATTATACCGTCTGAATATAAAACGCAACACTTCACTAATAACTACTTGAACGTACACAGTAATAACTCGAACCGCTCTGTAAATATATCGCACTAATACTCTCGAACCGCACAGTCAAAAATTCGCCTCATACTAAACTGAACGTCGTTTGAGTACCGGTATTTATAGCTAGTCGAATATCTAGACGATTCCTAATTGCGTCGTAGCGTGCGTATGAACTACGTAATTAAGTACGGCCTTGACACAGTCCGCACGGCTGGCGGCATCGAGAACTTTCTCATAGATGCGGATACAAGCACGTACACCACACGCATACACTCTGGAACGTTCGATAAACACGTAGATTGTTCTGTGACGTCGTAATACTGCCCCTCCTTAAGCCTGTTCGTCCCGAACTGGCAAACCGTCTCTAAAGTTGTATTTAGCCAGGCGATCTAGGTGGACGACCTTGAACTTTCGCTGTCCTTCCTGTTGAATCCGATAAACAACATCGTTAATTCTTTTTTTCACAGTGTAGGGTCCTTCCCAGTTAGACTGAAGCTTGGGTGAGCGACCACGACGGCGCTTTGGATTGAACAACCAGACCTGATCTCCTTCTTGGAAACACACACTATTGCTGCGAATGTCATACCGAGTTTTCATTTTATCACTGGCAATCTTCAGCCGTCCTCTTACCAAGCGATTCATTTCTCGCAGTTGGTTTTCTAATTGCGAGGAATAGTTCTTTGGCTCTTGGGACTGAGTCTCAGGTGATCCAAACATCAAGTCCCCAGGAAGACGAATCTCCCGCCCAAACACCAATTTTGCTGGAGTCATGCCGGTTGTGTCATGTACTGATGACCTATACGCCATAAGGAATAGTGGTATACGTTGGTCCCAGTCTGTTTGGTTCTCGTCAACAACTTTCGAAAGATGCTGCTCTAGTGTCCTGTTGAATCTCTCAACCATCCCGTCCGACTGAGGATGCAGAGGCGTTGTCCTGGTCTTTCGAATTCCGAGTAGACGGCATAATTTTTAAACACTCCTGATTCGAAATTTCTCCCTTGATCTGTATGGATTTCCATAGGGGCTCCATAACGGCAACAGAAGTTGTGAACTAACTCCTTTGCCACAGTGGTAACCTCCTGATTTGGAATTGCGTAGGCTTCCACCCACTTAGTAAAGTAGTCACCTACAACCATGATGTACCGGTTTCCATCGTCAATAACTGTGAATGGTCCAGCATTGTCTATGGCAATTCTCTCGAAAGGTTGTCCAACGTTATACTGTCTCATTTTTCCCCTGCTTCTGGTTTGTGGGCTCTTGCTTGCAGCACATATTTCACACGTCCGAACCCATTCCTCTACGTCGTGGCGAAGATGAAGCCAATAGAATCGCTTCCGTATTTTGTCAAGGGTTTTGTTAACGCCAAGATGGCCTCCAGATGTTCCATCATGCATCTCCTTCAAAACAGACTGCACTTTACTTCGGCGAACTATCAACTGCATGACCACGTCTCGTCCATCTGCACTTTCCCAAGCCCTTTTCAGCAATCCGTTTTCTAAGGTGAGAGATTCCCATTGTGCCCAATAGCCCTTCAGCCCTTCGGAACCATGGCAGATATTTTGCCAACCCGGGCGGCGACCTTCCCCTTTTGCTGTCAAGATCGGTCCAATGTCTTCACAGTCATCTGTTCTTGTCGGCAGTCTTGTGTTGTCCAGCCGTCAGCCAGGAAATCTACAGTGATGGCTTGAACATGTTCGCTTGAGATTTGTTCTTCCTTTCTGTGGCAATGTCGGCAGTCTTCTGGGCACGGTCTTCGTGATAAGCCATCTGCATTACCATGGAGGCGCCCCCGCCGATGTTGTACCTTGAAGTTGTACTCTTGCAGACGTTCGAGCCACCTTGCCAACTCTCCTTCCGGATTTTTAAATCTCAAGAACCATGCAAGTACAGCATTGTCGGTACGTAGTGAAAACTCTCTTCCATTTAGGTATTTATGGAAGTGGTCCAAAGCTCTGACGATTGCCAACAACTCTCTTCTTGTAACACAATAATTTCTCCCTGGTTTAGAAAGCGTCTTGCTGTAATACGCTATTACTCGTTCTTCACCGTTCTGCACTTGCGACAAAACTGCTCCTAGACCAGTATTGCTTGCGTCTGTGTCTACGATGTACTTCACTTCGAAGCTGGAAAAGCGAGAATTGGCTGCGAACATAATGCAATCTTCAACGTTCTAAATGCTTGGTCACACTCTCTCGACCATTGGAAGTTTCGTTTATTTTCCATTAGCTCATGTAGTGGTTTAGCAATAGTAGCGAAGCCTTTCACAAAACGTCGGTAATATGAGCATAACCCCAGGAAACTCCGAACTTCGTGTTTATTCTTCGGAACTGGCCAGTCTCTTACGGTGTCTACTTTATTAGGATCCATGGTAACACCCGCTGCCGAAACCAGATGGCCCAAATACTGTACTTCCTTCTGGAATAGAGAACACTTCTTCGGGCTCACCTTCAGTTGTGCACCGTGAATTCTAGTTAGAACTTCCTTAAGGTTTTCCAAATGATCTTCGAAAGTCTTCCCGATCACTATGACATTGTCTAAGTAAACAAGGCAAGTTTTCCACGTCAGGCCTCGGAGTATCAGGTCCATCAATCTCTCAAATGTTGCCGGTGCATTACAGAGTCCAAATGGCATGACGTTAAATTGGAATAAGCCACTTGGGGTCGAGAAAGCGGTCTTTTTCTTGTCTTCTTGATGAAGACCCACTTGCCAATATCCACTCTTCAGGTCCAATGTGGAAACCACTGTGCTCCGGACAACGTGTCGAGTGTATCGTCAACGCGAGGTAATGGATAGCAGTCTTTCTTTGTAACGTCATTTAACCTCCGGTAGTCTACGCAGAAACGCAATCCACCATCCTTCTTCGCTACCAGCACTACAGGGGAAGACCAAGCACTTGACGAAGGTTCGATTACTCCCTCTGTCAACATGTCCTGTACTAACCGAGACATCTCCTCTTGTTTAGATAATGGAGGCCTTCGAGGAGGTTGGCGTATCGGTGTTGTGTCCCCGGTATTGATGCGATGTTGCACAAGAGAGGTTCTTCCCAGTGACTGTCCCCGAACTGCAAAACAATCTTTGAATTCGTGTAAAAACTGTCCGAGTTCTTTTACCTCACCACTTGAGAGGTCGTTAGAAGATCTGTTCAATAATTCTTGCAGTTCCTCTAGTAATTTAGAAGTATCCGAAGAACTGGGTCTTCGTTGCGTTATTCCGGCTACCCAGGCCACAGGAGTCAATTTGCCTAGGAGCGTATTGCTTTGTAAAGCGATAGCTTGATCCAAAATATTCGCCACTCTAATAGGTACATTTCCGGTTTCGTCAGGTTTTACTAAACTTCTGGCAATTAGTATGCCCGGTGTGCTGACTACCTGGGGTTCGAATATAGAGCACTGATTGCCCCTAGTATCTACCGCAGTTCTAACCATGATGGTCTTTTCGAAGTTTGGCGGAACAGTTACGGCCACTTGGTTTATGACGTCCATCGATTTTTCTGCTGTCGTCATTGTTGATAGCATTACCTCTTCGCCTCCGATTCTCAAGACATTGTTTTTGAAGTCGACTATAAATCCGTATGCGTTCATAACGTCCACACCAAGAATTGCTTCATCCACAATGTCTGCAAAAAGTACTTGATGATTAAACTCAAGTCTACCGAGGCGTAGGTGTATCTCCACTTTTCCATACACTTTTACAGGCCGACCAGTAGCTGTTCGCAAGCTGGAAGAACACCAGATTGGCTTGAGATCTTTTACCACGTCGGGGCGCACAATAGAAACTGTTGCGCCTGTGTCAACTGTAATCGAGGTTGGCCTTTCTTGAACAAATCCGGTAACTACCAAGCACCCGCTGTTTTTCTGAAGTGTAGAAATTGCGTATTCTCTAGGGGCTTCATTCCTCCAGTTAGTCAACACACGCCCCGTTGTACCGACTATTGCTCGTTTCCCTGCTGCTGAATTCTAACCCGACAATCTCGTTGTAGATGTCCAGGTTTCCCACATCGATAACACTTCGGTCTTCCATCCTTTCTAATTTTATTCTGTGGCGCCGACCGTCGAGTCTCTGTTCGTTGTTCTTCTTCCTCATCGTCTGTGCCGTCGCGATCTTTTAGCGCGCGCACTTTATGACTTGTCCAACCAGACGCTGATTTGGCGGCCTCAAATTGCAAAGCATGTAGGGTGAGGTAAGGAAATTTGGCAGTATAGTTAATTTGGCAACAATTTTCATAAGCTGCTCTGCCAACATAGGTACAGGCCTACATTGCTTGTAGTTGCTTTCTATACCACTAGGAAGCGCTGTTCTCTTCTTGCGTTATAGCCACGTGAATTTACTTGCGTCTAGCGAAACGCAAGTTCGCCTGAAGAGCAAACAGTTGAAGCGATGAGTGGGGATGGAGGGGTAATCCTATCCTATACCAACAGTATTGTTCACAGTATAATATATTCGTACTCTGTGATTGTTCACCTGCTTCCTTGTAGCCACGTGGTATTTTGGGATGCAGTTTCTTGGTTATTTGAAGAAGACGTGAAAGGTGAAAGTATGTTTCAGCCTGTAAAATGGAACAAGACGTTTCTTCTGTTCTACAGAGGTAAGTAGGCCTACGCTATGAAAACTGTGTATTGTTAACAAAGTTATTTCTTTATAATAAGTGCAGAATCGTGTACATTAGAAAAGAATAATTTGTCACTTATATTTTTATTATTTTGTTATTATTACGGATCAGCAATTGTGAGTATAACGTAACTTTAAAGTTATAAAACGTCTGTAAACTTATGAAAGGAACTAGATGTTTTCAACATGCTTTACTAAATTTGCAACATTATTACTAAAGGGCACCCGGAAGGTGAAAAATGATGAAATATCGGTATGGAGAACCATACATGACTTCCATATTCTAAGATTTATATTTAAAATCATTTTCAGCCAAACAACCAGGCTGTGTCTTACCTGCCTTTTTATTGCTGTATTAAATGAAAAATATTATATTACATTAAAATGAAAAAATTATAATTTTATTGCCTGGCAACAAAATTATTTTATTTTTAACAATTACCATTGTTTCAAAAAGTTTAAATAAATTTTCAAGTACTTTACTCTTGTTAAAACGTAAAAGGTTGCAGGTAAACTACCCCTTCCCCTTAACCGATCTTCACCAAAATCGAAAGTCATTGAGACCTCTACAATTCAGGGACGTATGCAAAAAATTATTTCATTCTGTTTGAATTTGCGGCTGTTATCGTTTGCCATAGAAAATACGCTTGATAAAAAAACGTTGCAGGTAAACTACCCCTTCCCCTTAACCGATATTCACCAAAAACAATAGGTCTTGAGTACTCTACAAATCAGGGCTGTATGCAAAACATTATTTGATTCTGTTTGAATTTGCGGCTGTTATCGTTTGCCATAGAAAATACCCTTGTTAAAAAAACGTTGCAGGTAAACTACCCCTTTCCCTCAACCGATCTTCACCAAAAACAATAGGTCTTGAGAAATCTACAATTCAGGGCTGTATGCGAAACATTATTTGATTCTGTTTGAATTTGCGGCTGTTATCGTTTGCCAAAAAAAAAAAATTCCATTGATAAAAAAAAACCGTTGCAGGTAAACTACCCCTTTCCCTCAACCGATCTTCACCAAAAACAATAGGTCTTGAGTACTCTACAAATCAGGGCTGTATGCAAAAAATTATTTGATTCTGTTTGAATTTGCGGCTGTTATCGTTTGCCATAGAAAATACCCTTGTTAAAAAAACGTTGTAGGTAAACTACCCCTTTCCCTTAACCGATCTTCACCAAAAACAAAAGGTCTTGAGAACTCTACAATTTAGGGCTGTATGCAAATAATCTTTTCATTCTGTTTGAATTTGCGGCTGTTATCGTTTGCCATAGGAAATACCCTTGTTAAAACATAAAACGTTACAGGTAAACTACCCCTTTCCCTTAACCGATCTTCACCAAAAACAATAGGTCTTGAGAACTCTACAATTCAGGGCTGTATGCGAAACATTATTTGATTCTGTTTGAATTTGCGGCTGTTATCGTTTGCCAAACAAACAAAATTACCCTTGCTAAAAAAAAACCGTTGCAGGTAAACTACCCCTTTCCCTCAACCGATCTTCACCAAAAACAATAGGTCGCGAGAACTCTGCAAAACCGGGCTGTATGCAAAAAATTATTTGATTCTGTTTGAATTTGCGGCAGTTATCGTTTGCCATAGAAAAAAAATCTACAGACACACAGACAGACAGACAGACACACAGACACTTTTCGGAAAACGACTTTTTTTCATGTTTTGAGTGTAGTAGAATCAGAATCTGCAATAATCTCGAACACGATTTTTTTTGCCATCACCATACTTCCATTCCTTAAGGAATATGGAAGTAAAAAATGGATTTTGAGTTTTTCTATGTATTATAAAATAGAGACTTTACTGTTTAAAATGACATAATTATCTTGTCTCTAGCTTACTTGTAAGTATTTTTAAATATTTTACAAAATATACTCGTCTATTATAAAATGAGCGTAACACGTCATGTCAGTTTTCCATAGATTCGTGTCCAGAGAGAATAGCTTCATTCAAATCTCCCGCTTATTCCAAAGAGAATATATTTGTGTAGGACGTTTCTTGTGTCGGCTAACATGAATTAAAAGGGATATTTATTTGTTGCAAGCACTGTTTTCTTTAATTCTATTGTGTACGTTGTGTGTTAAGGTTTTCGTTGTGTAGTGTAGTGTAGTATTGTTTAGTGTTGTAAAGATGCCTCGCTGCAATAATCACATTTATAAAAAGAAGAAGCCTCCAGGGAGATATTATAGAAATAATAAAACCGCAACAACTTCTCATATAAGTGAAGAAAGTATATCTGAAAATTGTGAGGTTAGGTGTGAAAAATTTTCTACAGTACAAGCAAGAAATTGCATGGGTCAAATGAAAAATATTGTAGTTTATTGGAACAGAGTAATGAACAAAATGTAAATGAAATTATAAACATATCTGTGCTGTCTTGTTTGTTCATCATCTTTTTTCACAGCACTACACTTTATATAATAATGAAACTTTCTCTTGTGAACTTACTTGACTTTTTCCGTCGAACGCGTTTCTGACGAAGGCGAACACGACGCCGAAACGCGTTCGACGGAAAAAGTCAAGTAAGTTCACAAGAGAAAGTTTCATTATTATATAAAATATCTAAAACAAATTAAACCAAAAGCCCCTACACTAAATGCACTACCGAAATTACACAAACCCAATATTCCCATCAGACCACTTATAAACAACACACAAGCACCTGCACACAAAATAGCTAGACATTTAGATAAATTGATCAGAAATAGCATAAATTTAACAAACAACACCACTGTCAAAAATAATATAGATCTAGTGAATAAAACTCAACATGTACACATTCCCCACAATTCCACACTTGCTTCATTCGACATAACAAACCTATACACCAATGTTCCCATAAAAGAAACCATAATTACATTAGAACAATTACTAAAAATAAATAACACACATAAACGAGATCATCCATCTAACTAAAATTATCACAGATCAAAATTATTTCGCACACAATAGCATGTATTACACACAAACAGATGGACTACCCATGGGCTCCCCTATATCAGGTATACTAGCAGAAATATTCATACACACCATAGAACAGAAACACATACTGAACAACAACAAATACAACGATAAAATAATATATTGGCACAGGTATGTCGACGACATTTTACTCCTTTACAACGGCAACAAAAGACAAATAGAAAATTTCCACAAATACATTAACACTTTACACCATAAATTAAAATTCACACTTGAAATAGAATTAAACAACAGCATAAACTTTTTAGACCTTACAATCACCAAAACAAACAACACACACACATACAAAATATACAGAAAACCCACCACATCAGACATGGTCATACACAACACATCCAACCACCCAACTCAACACAAACATGCAGCTTTCAACTACATGCTCCATAGGCTCACGTCAATACCCCTAAACACACATGACTACCAAGATGAATTAAACACAATTAAATACATAGCAGTCAAAAACGGATACAACCCCGAATTAATAAATAAACTACACAAACGAATCCTCAACACAAAAAGTAAAACACATCTGACCAACAGCACACAACCCAGTAAATACATAACACTTACATACTACAATTACAATACACATAAAATTGCAAACACATTTAGGAAACAAAATTATAAAGTAGCTTACAGAACCAACAACACCATTAGAAAACACAAACAATACTAACAAAGACATTGACACATACAGCAAAACAGGGGTTTATAAATTAAATTGCAATGATTGTCAACAATTCTACATCGGCCAGACGGGAAGATCTTTTTCTTCCAGGTTTTCTGAACATTTAAAAGCCCTCACCACAAACTACATACATTCCACATTTGCCACACATTTACATAATGAAAACCACAGCTACACAAACATAGAACACAACATGGAAATATTACACTACTTACCAAAAAGTAGAAAACTAAACACAGCTGAACAATTTGAAATATACAGATATCACACACTACAACCAAACAACATATTAAATGAACAGATACATTACAAATCACATACACTATTTGACACACTGATCCACACACATAATTCGAACCTCAGCGCCAATCCCTTCCCACCATCAACCCCCACCACACACTCCATTCCGTAACGGTTATTCTGTAATCGACAGTTAGTACTCAACCCACTGAAGAAGAGAAACAACATCTTGAAACGTTTGGGAAGTGACAACAGTAAGTTCATAAGTGAAAGTATTATATATATTATTAAATAAAATATCTGTGCTATCAAAAGTTATTGAAAATTCTGTATTGTGTAAAGAATGTTCTCAAATGAGTATGTCACTTGTTAAAAGACGAATGCTCCCGTGTTATTTCGTCCCACGTTGTTGGTGTCAATTTGTTAAAAGACGAAATCCGTCTCTTATAATTATTAGTCTCAGGGTTATTTATTTAATATGGGGCCTTGTAATTTGTTTATTATTATTATTCAAAGCTCGTACTTTATTATTAAGTTGTTGTTTAGTGATTTATTCCACCCAATTCAACCTATTGTTGAATCCGGTAGTGAATAAATCTGTTACTTACACTTTTTATCGTCATTTTTAATTGTCAGTTTATTTGGTTTAGAAAATGTTTTTTATTCACTTCTTAGATTTGATTCACCTTGGTTTAGTAGTTATCAACATTGCTTGCAGCTATTTGTTACTATAGTTTTGTTGTTATTATTGTTATTTTGATTATTTAGATAGTTATCTTGGTTGAATTTATTCATCTGAACAGTATTCTGTCTCACTTCAAGTTGTTAGTTGAGTTACTACTTTTGTATAATAAGTTTATAACATAATTTGGTTGCATCATGCATCTTTGTTATTACAAGCATATAGTTATATTGGATTACATTAATATAGCTTTTATATTTAGTTATTATATCATCTATTGTGTACAAAACGTTCCTTATATCATCTAGTTACTTCCTAGCTCAATACATTCTGGTTTGATATTTGATATTATTTTGGCTTTGTTTTTCTTAAGTTTTATTGAAAACTGGTTGCCCAGATTAGGTTATGTTGCATGTTAGGTAAGCAGTAATGTGTTGCTGCTGGCTGTGTGTTTCTGCATTAATCTGATTGATTGGCTTTCATTCAATGTTTGTACATTGGTTATTGGTTATTATTATTGTACCTTTGGTTTACTCTTTTATTGTCTTAATTATTGTTAATTAGTGGGTTTTTACTAACATCAATCCCATTGTACAACTGGTCATTTATTTTCCTATTCCTATTCAGTTGGTTGGTGATTCTTTATTTACAATACTTAGTCCTTATTGATTACAGTTTATTCTACATGCACAAGGAATGTATTCATCAAATGAGTTGTGGTCAGTGTTGACTTTACCATACAGCTTAGGGATTTATATCATGTAATTAATTAACATTTCTTCTTTCTTCTTAGTACAATTATTCCTTCATAGGTTTATGTTAGTTCGTTATACTTCAATTTCTTTCCCTTTTTCTTGTGTCTGGTCTGGATCTCTTCCTTCTTCTTTTCTTCACTGATCTCTTTCTCACTCTTATTTATTTTGTACATGATGTTGTTTTCACTTGTCTCCTTCGCGTTGTTTCTTCTTTCTTCTTTCTTGAGGTTGTTATCGTTGTGTTCTTCTCACTGATTCTTCATTCTTCTTTTGTTTGGGTTTTCATTGTGTTCTTCTCACTGATTTATTTCTCTTCTTTTGTTTCCGTTGTCCTTCTCACTGATCTATTGGGTAAGGTATGTCAGTCGTCTCGTCTTTAGTCTTCTTTTCTTCTTTATTGTTACATTTACTAGTAATTTCTTTTTCATGATACTTCACTTAGTTTAACATGTGATACTTTCTCCTTCTGTATCCCTGGTGGTATTCTTGACCTTTTATGTATTCTTAACAGTAGTGGCTTTCAAATTAATTTTCGGTATGTTGGTGGATGTAGTGTTATACGTACCGTTACATATTGCCTCCTTATTAGAATTGATTATTTCTGATATCCTTATTTTATGATTGAAGAAATTATCAATTTTTTTTTCATTTCACTTTTAAGTCACACATGATGTTTTCATATTTTGTATTTACTTTTACACTTGTCTTCAGTTCATTATATTTTCTACATTTCCCCCTTCTTCGTAATTCTGGAATCTTGTTTATTTATATTCTTGGCTGTTGTGTTTTTCCCTTAAATATTTAATTTCCCTAACATTTTTTCCCTACTTAGTAGCTGAAATCGATCCGGATGGGCACTATTGGCTTACCTAACTCCGTCATTCAAAACTACACTTTTTCCGAGATCAGGGGAACATCATCCCTGCTCAGTTACATGATTGCTGGAACATTTCTACAGTCAATTCATTAAATAACAATACTTATAAGCAGTCTCTTTCGACTAATAATAAACACTCTAGGGGTTATTCACTCTTTTGCCTTTTATTTTTTTATTATACACTCTCTTCTGGATTCCTTCTTCTCTTCTGTAGATCTTTACTAGTTAATGCTGTTGACAAATAGCATGTGTAAATATTCTTCATTTTTCTTCTCTTCTTATCGTGACAAAATGTTCTTCTTATTGATTTTTTTTTCTTTCTTCTTCTCGATCAATTCTCTTTCTCACTACCTCCTCTACATAATATTCTGTTTAATGGTCTTCTCCTCTCTTCTATTAAATGTCATATTTTTTAACATTTTATTCTGGATAATACAAAATTTTTCTCAAAGTGATAGTAAACATTGTTTAAAATATCTTAAGTGCGTTCACTAGTTGCTCGTTTTGTCATGGTTTATATATTAGATAATCGTTTTTTCTTTTCTTGAGGTATACAATATTCATTTGATAAACATTTTTCTTTCTCTTCTTTCCTTTATAATAGCCTTCTCTTGTATTACTCTCTTTGGTGGTCTTCCCCTCTGCTCCTTCAAATGATAGTTGTTTAAATCATTTATTCTGGATGGTTATAAATTTTTTTTTCTTGTGGTATACAATATTCATTTGATAAACATTTTTCTTTCTCTTCTTTCCTTTATAATAGCCTTCTCTTGTATTACTCTCTTTGGTGGTTTGCTCCTCTACTCCTTCAAGTGATAGTTGTTTAAATCATTTATTCTGGATTGTTTTTTTTTCTTGTGGTAAATAATATTCATTCGATAATCATTTTTCTTTCTCTTCTTTCCTTTATAATAATAGCCTTCTCTTGTATTACTCGCTTTGTTGTTCTTCCCCTCTACTCCTTCAAGTGTTTGATTTTTTAACACTTATTCTGGATTGTTATAATATTTTCTTGTTTTTGGGGTATACACTATTCATTTGATAAACATTTTTCTTTCTCTTCTTTCCTTTATAATAATAGCCTTCTCTTAGATTATTCGCTTTGGTGGTTTGCTCCTCTACTCCTTCAAGTGTTTGATTTTTGAACACTTATTCTGGATTGTTATATTATTTTCTTGTTTTTGGGGTATACACTATTCATTTGATAAACATTTTTCTTTCTCTTCTTTCCTTTATAATAGCCTTCTCTTGTATTACTCGCTTTGTTGGTTTGCTCCTCTACTCCTTCAAGTGTTGGATATTTTACACATTCTGGATTGTTATAAATTTTTCTTGTTTTTGGGGTATACTATATTCATTTGAAAATCATTTTTCTTTCTCTTCTTTCCTTTATAATAGCCTTCTCTCATATTACTCTCTTTGGTGGTTTGCTCCTCTACTCCTTCAAGTGTTTGATTTTTGAACACTTATTCTGGACGGTTTTTTCTTGTTTTTTGGGGTATACAATATTCATTTGATAATCATTTTTCTTTCTCTTCTTTCCTTGATAATAGTATTCGTCGTTTACCCAATAGTCGTTGGTCTCATTTTTATTTGTTTATTATTGTTGTACACTCATTTATTGCATTTGGTAAACAATTTTGTTTGTTTTGGTTATGCGTTCCATCGGTCGGCCGTTTCCTCTTCTTCATCTATTTCGTGTCTCCCTCCCTGAGGTGTGTTGGATTGGTTTCCATTGCTTCTTAAGGGAAGCCAGCGTTCTGGTGGGTTACGTTTATTGTATGCTATTCTGAAGTTCTCTACAGGATCGTCGCTGAACGGTATCCAGTCATAATCCTCTTCTTCTGGTCGGTTACTTCCGGATGGTGCATCCCTCCTCTGGTTATTACTTCCGGATCGGACTCCTTCAATATTATGAATCCGTCGTACATTTTCGGTATCCTACCTTCTTTCGGGTCTATTTGCATTGTTAGTGAGGTCCACTATTACGGTTTCTATTTGTATCTTCGCTACTGCGGCTTCTTCGTGAGTCATACCCGGATTGTCTACTCCTTACGTCCTGGCTGTACTGATTACTATTTTCATTAAAACTTCGACGTCCCTGATAGAAGTATCTCCCTCCATTTCCGTTGTCAGCACGAACATAATTGGCTCTCCTAAAATTGCTATGGTTTTGTTTGTTCCCGTTGTTCGGTCGGTACTGATGATTATTATTATTTGATCGATATGGAGTGTTACCATTTGGTGGCCGATACTGATTTCTGCCGTTATAATTAGGATGGTGGTTGTTGTTAGGGGGATTCTGATTATAATTATTATTATAATTCGGTCTGTAATTCGGGTTGTTCCTATTTGGCGGATAATGATTTCCATTACTATTTGGTCTCGGATTTTGGTCGGCATTATCTCTGTTCGTGTTATTATAATTTCCTTGATAATTACTCCGGTATCCGGTCTGGCCGTTTATGTCAACGTATGGGTCTTGTCTCTGTCGACTCCTCCGGTAATATCTCTCTTGTTCATAATTTTCTAATAACGCGGACATAGTTTGGATTGTTCGTATCTGTCCGTTCAGTCTCGCTCTAGCTACGCCCTCTTCGAAATGGTATGCCAATTTAGTAACAAGGCATTCTTCAGGTATTTTTGGTTCGAGATTTCTGGCCATACACACTTTGCCCAGGAAATACGCTGTGAGTGTTGCTCCTCTACTACGGTCATACTTTCCGTTACAGATGTCGTCGCGTACTATATTCTGTGTTGATTCGGACCAGTATTTTGTTTTAAATAGTGTCTTGAAGTCGGCATAATTTTGTACCTCGTGTCGGGTAGCCGTCCACCAATTATCGTACACATCTTTAAAATATTCGTCTAACATGCTTCTGATAGTTGACCATCTAGTTTCACGGGTACGGGCGATATTTTCTTCCACTCTTTCGATGAACTCCATGGGATTCTTTTTATAATTTTTGAAATTTATTATTTCACGGTTCTCCACGTTCGTTACTCCGGTCACTTGTATTGGTTGGCTTTGGAATAAATTAATTTCTTCTCTAAAATTATTGAGTTCTCGCCGTTGCACTTCAGCCATTTTCTCTTTGTCGGTGTGTACTTGTTCCCGAACATCGTTCACGGTGGCGTTGATCTCCTCATACTCGTTCCCAAGTCTTCTTGTTTCTTTGTGATTAATTCGAATTATTTAAGTGAGATTCTTCAACGTTATTAATTCGAGTTTGAAGTGTCTCTTTCGTTCTTTGTATTTCTTGTTGGTTTTACTCACACCTTTCGCTAATTTCGGAAACTTCTCGTCTGACTTCGGTTATTTCCTCTTCTATCTTCGTATTTAATTTTTCATGACTGTCTTCGATTCTTTGGCTGATAATTTCAATCTTCTTGTTACTATCTTCGATGCTGTCATCAATCTTCTTGCTCAATTCCTGGGTGTCTTCCTTCAGTGAACCTATGATTTTATTTGTCTCTTCTGTCTTCTTTTTTAATTCCCCTTTGAAATCTTCCTTTAACGATTCGATATTTTTCTGACTGTCGTCCATCTTCTTATGAATTGATTCCATATTTTTGGTTAATGACTCGATGTTTTTATTGGTCTCTTCCGCCTTTTTCTGGCTGTCTTCCTTCAATTCTTCTTTCAATGATTCAATATTTTTATTTAAAGTTTCTTCCATTTTTTTCTGGTTGTTTTCCATCAAATTCTTGATCATTTTCATGAGGTTCGCTTCCCCTGTGTGTGCGGGTCCTTCGAGTTGTTCCTCTTGTTGTACGGGTCGGTTAGGTTCTATAGGAGGTAATATTTCTTCTAGGTCTTCGACTGGCGTCGCCTCCTTATCATCCATGTTTATTTCTTTCTCCACTTCCGCCGCACGTTTCTTAGAGGTTGCTCTCCGTTGCATTTTTGGTTATGTGTATTGCAGTTGCCTCGAAAATTAGGTTGATGATTATTTTTATTAATTAGGTTGAATATTTTTTCACCTAATTTGCTCGAACGTTGTGCGCCAATTTGTTAAAAGACGAATGCTCCCGTGTTATTTCGTCCCACGTTGTTGGTGTCAATTTGTTAAAAGACGAAATCCGTCTCTTTTATAATTATTAGTCTCAGGGTTATTTATTTAATATGGGGCCTTGTAATTTGTTTATTATTATTATTCAAAGCTCGTACTTTATTATTAAGTTGTTGTTTAGTGATTTATTCCACCCAATTCAACCTATTGTTGAATCCGGTAGTGAATAAATCGGTTACTTACACTTTTTATCGTCATTTTAATTGTCAGTTTATTTGGTTTAGAAAATGTTTTTTATTCACTTCTTAGATTTGATTCACCTTGGTTTAGTAGTTATCAACATTGCTTGCAGCTAGTTGTTACTATAGTTTTGTTGTTATTATTGTTATTTTGATTATTTAGATAGTTATCTTGGTTGAATTTATTCATCTGAACAGTATTCTGTCTCACTTCAAGTTGTTAGTTGAGTTACTACTTTTGTATAATAAGTTTATAACATAATTTGGTTGCATCATGCATCTTTGTTATTACAAGCATATAGTTATATTGGATTACATTAATATAGCTTTTATATTTAGTTATTATAGCATCTATTGTGTACAAAATGTTCCTTATATCATCTAGTTACTTCCTAGCTCAATACTTTCTGGTTTGATATTTGATATTATTTTGGCTTTGTTTTTCTTAAGTTTTATTGAAAACTGGTTGCCCAGATTAGGTTATGTTGCATGTTTGGTAAGCAGTAATGTGTTGCTGCTGGCTGTGTATTTCTGCATTAATCTGATTGATTGGCTTTCATTCAATGTTTGTACATTGGTTATTGGTTATTATTATTGTACCTTTGGTTTACTCTTTTATTGTCTTAATTATTGTTAATTAGTGGGTTTTTACTAACATCAATCCCATTGTACAATGTCATTTATTTTGGAACCTAGTCTTCTTCTTTGTGTCTACACATCATTTAGCCAATATAAACTTATCCTATTCCTATTCAGTTTGTCGGTGATTCTTTATTTACAATACTTAGTCCTTATTGATTACAGATTATTCTACATGGACAAGGAATGTATTCATCAAATGAGTTGTGGTCAGTGTTGACTTTACCATACAGCTTAGGGATTTATATCATGTAATTAATTAACATTTCTTCTTTCTTCTTAGTACAATTATTCCTTCATAGGCTTATGTTAGTTCGTTATATTTCAATTTCTTTCCCTTTTTCTTGTTTCTGGTCTGGATCTCTTCCTTCTTCTTTTCTTCACAGATCTCTTTCTCACTCTTATTTATTTTGTACATGATGTTGTTTTCACTTGTCTCCTTCGCATTGTTTCTTCTTTCTTCTTTCTTGAGGTTGTTATCATTGTGTTCTTCTCGCTGATTCTTCATTATTCTTTTCTTTGGGGTTTCATTGTGTTCTTCTCACTGATTTATTTCTCTTCTTTTGTTTCCGTTGTCCTTCTCACTGATCTATTGGGTAAGGTATGTCAGTCGTCTCATCTTTAGTCTTCTTTTCTTCTTTATTGGTACATTTACTAGTAATTTCTTTTTCATGATACTTCACTTAGTTTAACATATGATACTTTCTCCTTTTGTATCCATGGTGGTATTCTTGACCTTTTGTGTATTCTTAACAGTAGTGGCTTTCAAATTAATTTTCGGTACGTTGGTGGATGTAGTGTTATATGTACCGTTACACACTAAGTATAAAGCGACATGTTGGTCTTGCAGCAGAAATTGCTCTTTACTGTACAAACTATCAACAGAGTGTTACATTTTGGAGTTCAGAATCTGTGGAATTAGGTGATACTTACAAAAATAAATATTTCTGTTCAAATGTTAGATTTATGTATGCTCTATGTTCAATAGGTAAAGGCCCTGCTGCAGGTGAAATGTTTTGTGGTGTAATGAATCTGCCACTACCACCAAGAATTTTCAAATTTTGAAAAATATACCTTTCAAATTGGATCCTGTGTTGAAGATGTTGCCCAGGAAAGTATGCAGGAAGCTGTAGAAGAAGCTGTTGAGGAAAACAAAGGTAATCCTGATGTTGCTAACCCTCGAGACTTGACTGTTGCATTAGATGGTACGTGGCAGAAGCGAGGGCACACATCACATAATGGGATAATGGGACAACAAGTGCTGATACTACAAAGGTTATAGATGTTGCAATAAAATCTAAACATTGTAGATGTCCTAAAAGACTAAAAGGTGAGCATGTACATAACTGCCAAAAGAATTACTGTGGGTCCAGTGGGGGCATGGAAGTTGCTGGTGTCAAAGATATTTTCAGTCGCTCTCTCCAGTGGTACAATGTCAGGTATATAAACTACCTAGGTGATGGGGATTCAAAGTCTTTTGCTGCTGTATCTGAACTGAAACCATATGGAAATGATGTCACTATCAAAAAACAGGAGTGTATAGGACATGTTCAGAAACGTATGGGAGCAAGATTGCGTCGACTGAAAACCATGATGAAAGGTAAGGCCCTCAGCGATGGAAAACCTTTGGGAGGTACTACAAGATTGACTGATGAGGTAATCAACAGGTTGCAGAGAGATTACGGGCTAGCAATAAGACAAAATACCCAGAGTGTTGAGGCAATGAAGAAAGCTGTATGGGCTTTATACTTTCATACTTCATCTACCGATGAGAAGCCAGAACATGGACTGTGCCCAACGGGACCTGATTCCTGGTGCAAATATAACAGGTATCAGGGATCTGAACAAATATATAAACATCACCACAATGTGCCACACGCTATCATGGAGACTATAAAGCCAGTTTTCAGAGATTTGTCTCAAACTGAACTTCTGAAGAAATGTCTCCATGGCCGTACACAAAATCAAAACGAGGGCGTGAACCATGTGATTTGGACTAGAATCCCGAAAATGTGTTTGTCCAAATAAATACTTTACACTTTGGAGTATATGATGCCATTGCCACCTACAACAGAGGAAATATAATTAAGTGTGAAGTGCTACAGAGGATGGGACTAATGCCGGGAAAATTCATGATTAGTTCTATGTTATCGGTAGACAATGAGAGGAAGAGGAATGCCGAAAGGAAACAGAAGGAGTGTGAGAGGTTGGCCAGACAAAGGATGAAAGGAATAAAGAGAAAACTACATGAGGAAATGTCTAGTGACTCTGACAACACCCATCTTATGGTCCAGGACTTCACTAAATATGCAGTTGGAACTTTGAGCCTCGATTCCCGTAAGTTTATTTTTTTGCTATATAAGGAACATTTGCTTGTAAACTATAAGAGCTAGACACCTCAAATTTTCAGGGTTTGTATATAATGTCAAACTACAATTTGTGTCATAGGCTTTTTTCCATATCTTAGTAATTACGAATTTTATGTTGCAAAATATAGTGAAAAAATGTGTTAAAAATTCTTCAAGTACAAAAAAAATTATTATTTTTAAGAAAAATGCAAGTATACAGAAATCTCTATGACACAAAGTGTTAAAAGCATGTAATAAGATACACGAAAAAAATCAGCTTTCTAGTGCTAACTGTTTAGGAGAAAATGTACCTTACATTTAACATTGCAGGCATAGGACATTCCGGGTCCCTAAATACTTATATAGAGGTTATGGTAAGAAGCGAACCTTTGATTATTTAAACATTTTTGTGAATATTAGAGGTATTATTTAATCTGTTATTGACTTTGTTTTAAAAACGTAAAAAAAAGAAACCTAATTATAATACAGTCGTACTAAATTATCAGTATTTAAAAAAAGACAACGAATTTAGTGTACAAAAAGTAATAGCTTAAACAAAATAGTTCCTTGACAGTGCCATGCGGTTACAAGATTCAGATTCAGAAATTTGTATGTGCATAGTGTTACCAGAAATAATACATGGTCTTTTAATGGAATAATTTATTAGTTGGTTTAATCGAAGAATGTCAAATTTCCCATAAGACAGTATAATTTTTTTGTATTCTATAAATAAACCACACGCACACCATCTCTCATTTAAATAAGATATTTTCTTGTACATTAAAGCTGTAATAATCCAAACTAACTGTGACCAGGAATCAAACTTGGTTGAATGGCAAGACATAAATACTGAATACACAGAGGAAGGTATCACAGGTTATATAAGGAAGTACCGATCTTGTGAAATGATCAAGAGTCTTACTTTATGCCAGCATTGTGTTTTATTCGAAGTATCATGAGGGTGATGGAAGAAAGAAGTTTCTTGGTACAAAGATTTTTTTTTAATTCTAAATATTACTAAATTGTTTCTTTCATTTGTATACTATATTTTTATTAATAAATTATTTACCTTAAATTATCTGCCGTGTGATTTCTTGTGCTTCGTCTATGACGCGTTTCAGAGCTTATGCTCCATCATCAGATATTAAAAAGTTAAAACTATCACTCTTGCGAGATCGTTAAGAAGTTAAAATGTCAAAATTTGCATATGAACCGTACGCGGATTTGGGTGCGCACCCGTTCAAGTTCATTCTGCCACTGAGCGGTTGCTACCTTATCGTAGCCCCAGCAAGCAGACTCAAGGCGGTATCGTACAATCGGTTGGAGTGATAGTTTTAACTTTTTAATATCTGATGATGGAGCATAAGCTCTGAAACGCGTCATAGACGAAGCACAAGAAATCACACGGCGGATAATTTAAGGTAAATAATTTATTAATTCGTACAGGTGATTTGGTTACCATATTAAACATGAATATTATATTTTTATGAAGTTAATCATAAATGGTATAAAAAACTTCCTTGTATTAAGAAAAAACTTTTAGTTTTTCTGTAGCCCCGATAAACCTTTGAAATACAGTAAACACTGGCATAAAGTATGACAGTTTATTTCACAAGACGGATACCTGATATTCCCTAATACAGCCTGTGATAAATATTTAACTTCTGCCATATTATATGAAATTAAGACTTAAAGAATGAAATGTCAAATTATAATAACCCAAATATATTGATGACCTATTTTTATTCCATACACATTCTTTAAATTTGATTGGATACATACCCTTTAAAATAATGCTGTTCAGTATTTTTTTATTGTTTACACATACTGTAACTTTTTCTAACTTTATAAAAATATCATATATAACCTGATATAATTTTATCAGATGCCTACAGGAAATTACAAAATGTTTGTTGTAACTTTCAGGAGTGTGTGAAGTTTTATCAGGATGAAAGTTTCAAGTACTTAACAGGGTGTATACAGACACTGGTCTATGATCTCCACTTCAGACCTGAAGATTTTCATAGGGACAGACTCCAGCACAATGCAGTCACATTACTTCACGGTCCTTCACCCATGCCTGAAGAAGTTTTGGAACCACAACCTACAGCAAGTTTTAGAACTACAGCCTACTGAAACTCTGGATACACATGTTCTTATTGCCACTTAAATCCTGTGTCATATACCTCACATATGCCTGCTACATCCATGGCCAAACATTCATAGAGCAATTTTCTTGTTCTTGGCAACAGAATGAGTACTCTTATGCTGCCCAAGTCAAAGTTGATGAATACTTACCTGTTGTTGTTAATATATCAAATATGGGTTGTCAGTCTGATTCACTGACCTTAAAAGATATTTGTATGACATGTAAGTCTAAACTAGACTTCCTGCATAAGCATTTCTTATTTAAATAGGCAAAATTAAGTGCCAACTGAAAATATATATTCCATAGTGATGCAGGGGGAAGACTAATGATTTAAGGAATAAATAATTTTTTCATATTGAAATTGTACCGATGTACTAATTTATTATTTCTTAATAAGTAACTTTCAGTTTCTTGCAGTATTTTGATGTTATCAAATGTTACTTCTGCAAGTTGTTTATAGTACTCTTTTATCGGATCTAGCTTACTTTGGTACGGCAAAGTCAAACTTCCGTGGCCTCGTTTGTACTTATTTTCTGTGTCCAGATTTCTACTAGATCTGTTTTATTCACCAGTA
Source organism: Magicicada septendecula (assembly GCA_034769895.1). NCBI lineage: Eukaryota > Metazoa > Arthropoda > Insecta > Hemiptera > Cicadidae > Magicicada > Magicicada septendecula. Next base: position 90,943,466 of record CM068369.1, on the reverse strand, counting down.
AAGTAACTAATGGCAGGTTATGGAGGTTATGTAGGGGAGGTTGGTCTAAAATAACATACCATTTTGAATTTTCATTACAAATTTTCTTATGAAAGACATTTTGATTTAAATTTAGCGATAGTAAAAAGTACAATTTGTTACCTACAATATATCAGAATTTTAAAAATATACCTCCATTGGAAACATTTTTTTATTAATTTTCCAGGAAAGTTTGCCAGTATGTCATTTTAGACATATGCTAGGATAAAATGACATACCACATTCTATATAGAATTTCCAATTGCATTTTAGTTTTTCAAGTATTTTTTTTTATAAACTAACATAATAAGAACGTTATTATTTATTATTTAAGTTAAGCTAACAAAACTACAAATTCAAAATAATAAATGTTTAATGTTTGATTAAGAAAAGGCACAACTTTTTTGAAATCACAAAAGTTTCTCAACAACGATAAATCTCACAATAAAAGGTTTTTGCACGTTTATCAAGTCCCGTGCACTCCAAATGAGCCCAGAGTTTGCAAGACATACATTGCAGCCATTAGTCTTTCGCTTTTGAATGAGAATATAACTCATTGCAATAAATGCACAGTGCATCATCTTCATCGTTGTTATCGAAGACATCTTCTTCAAAAGCTTCACCTGGACAAAAATCTAAACGTCTTTTGGTAGCTTTTGCACTTTTTCTAGTTTCTCTGGCCACCTTAAGGGCTTGCTTTTCCTTAAGTTCTTTGATGTTAGGAGAGCTCGTCAAAATTGCTTCAAGCTTTCTCTTCTGCCTTTGTTTTATAGGAGTCGTAACTTTAGGCAGTGGAGAAATACCAGCCAATGTTAGAACTGGAGATTTTGAGGTGGAGGCCATGCATGTTGACGCAGTAGAAGGGCCAGGAATGTTATTTGGTAACTGGATTGAGCTTTCCTGATTCTGAGGGGGAACTTCATTGTTGCGTTTTGTTGTTTCTTGACAAGAAGTGCCACTCGCTTGGTCATCTGCGTCGTTAATTCCTCGAGTAGTTTCACTTGGGATGAACAAATGTTCAGGAAAGATATCCGGGTTGAATGGATACAGTATGCAGGAAGCCTTTCTCAGCGTTCACTACGGTGGCAGCTCTACCATAAGCTGCAGAAAAGATAGAGCAAACCTGATATGCAGTCACAATTCTCCCTGGATGGTTTCGCAGCCATTTCTGAATTTCTTGATTATAAAAGGTCTTCAAAGGCCCGAAAAAGGCTACATCCAGGGGTTGCATACGGTGTGTGGAGTGTGGAGTAAGCAGAACATTACAATTCCATTTATTTTTGCATACTCTAGAACAGACACATCTTTATGGCTGGAGTGACCATCGACTATCAACAAAATTTTATCGTCTGTTGATGGTTTGGCATGTTTCACTATGTGTTTTAGAACCTCGCTAAAAAGTTCTCCTGTCATCCAGCCCTTGTTTTGCACAAGTCCAATTGAGCCAGTTGGAGCACCACCAATGAGTTCGTTTTTAAAATTTTTTCTGGCGAAAACAAAACAGGTGGAATGTAATGGCCACTGGCGCTCATCGCACATACAACGCTAACGTGAGAACCTCTCTCTGCACTCGTGATGGTTCCAACTTGTTTTTTTCCAGTGGAAGCAAATATTTTTGGTGATTCTTGCACCATAGACAGAGCTGATTCATCGAGATTGTATATTCTGTTTGGAGTTATATTCATTTCAGAAAGTAGACTTCCATAGATTTTAAAAAAGGAGCTAACTCTCCTTGGTGAAACCAGAAGCACGGGCAAAACTAATTCCTTCGGGTTTTCTTAAAGAAATTCCACGGTTTCTCCTACGGAATCCTGCAAGCCAGTCCCATCCAGCAGCTTGACTTTGACTGTTAAATCGATGTTCGACGCCATTTTTTTCAGCTAGTTGAAAGGTCAACTTTCGAACATCGATTGGAGTTAGTCCAAAACCCCTTGACTCAAGGAGTTTTATATGATCCAGCAACTCCTTCTCAGTGTTTGCATCAAATGTTGTCTGAAACCGGCCAAGACCTTTTTGACACCCTTTAAATAACTTGTTTTTTCCTCCTTCCACCCTTCGCCTCATTGTAGCTTGAGAAACTCCAAAGGTTTTTGAGGCTTTCAACCATCCCATTGTTTTTGATTGAATTGCTTCAATAGCATTTCGCATAGACTCTTCACTCCAAGATTGTCTGTCGGTTTTTCGTTTGTATTTTACCATCTGAAAGAACACGTATACCCCGTAACCAACATACCTACATATCTACAACAAATTTCAACAAACATAGTTTTATTGAAATTTGCATACGGAAATCTGCTAAGAGCTACTGAGATAAATAAATCAAATAAATTTAAAATTATTAATAGGTTACTCAGCCTATTTAGTTATTAGTTCTACTTGAAAGTCTTGGTACAGGAATTAGAATCTATAATAAATATTTTCTAAAAAAAAAACACATAAAGCAAGATGCAGTTTACTTATAACATAAAAAAATGTATGGTAGTCATTGAAAATTTACGTCAAATACTATTGTTAAATTAGGGTAAATTCATATATTCTTTGAAAAGCTTTTTAAATTTGTGTTTATAGTAACAAAACTATCATACTAAAATATAATGAGAACAAGTTATAGATCAAGAATAAAATGACATAGATCAAGGGTAAAATGACATAGGTCAAGGGTAAAATGACATAGTATGTCGTTTTATCCTCAGATTTGGTGTGTCGTTTTACCCTTAACCTCACGTATATGAAAAATTTGGTGTAAAACTATTTTAAATTAAGTTACAAACTATCTGCTTCACTTCAAGTTTTTTAAACACTATACACAATTCGACAATAATAATATGATGGAATCAATCCTCACCTTAAAGGAACAAGAAATTGTCAATCAAAGCGAAGAAAAAAACTTTCAACTGTAACAGCACTGGCGTTCACAAGACAACGGCGGCCTGTAACAATAAAAAAGAGGCCTAAATATATAAAATAAATAAAACCCTACCAGGACTTACCTGCACGCAATTACAACACTTACCTGTTATTGAAATTTTACCAGAAGACCAAGGTCGCCACGATTATTTTTTATAGGATAAAATATCGAAAACCTTTACACTCCACCCTAAATAAAACGGACAATTTAGCAATCTGACCCACCCAATTAATAACTCAGAAAGATTCCGGAACGTTAGACGAATTTTTAACACAGAAATGAGGAAATGGCAATGACGAAATAACTTAGTCTAACACATATTCAAGGTAAACCAACTGATTTTAATGAATGTTAAAAGACACTAAAAAAATAGGGTTTAAAATATACATTGATCCCTCAGACTTAACTAACATAAAATATCCTCTAACTTATCAAGTATTATAGTAATTAAGGTAGCCCATTCTGCATCACACACACACACATGCCATTTTTTACACTTTACCCATTGATGTTTCATATTGAATTCCCGGTAATAGTATTTAATTCATGTTTAATTCACTTTTCACTGCCGACCGAACACGTGTTTCTGTTATCCGATTCCTCTTTTAAAGATTACGTATTTAGTTAATCACTCTATGTCACTGCACCAACTGCCCGCCAATCACGGTAATATGGTTATTAACTTCTTGGGTCCCGGTCGGTCTTACTGGGTTAATTACATTTTATAACACCACCGACCGGGGCCTAAACGAAACGGTAAGCGTCTGTAGTTGTGGTCGGGTTCTAGTTGACTGTATGGCGTCGACTGTGTGTCTGTGTACATAACAGGTACATCTACCTGTTACTGCATGGAAGTTGTTCTTCCATGCCATGATGTTTTCGTCGTCGCTCCTTGTTCCTTTGCTGTCGTGTAACCATTTTATGCGTGGCATAGAGCTGGTTTATGTGGATGACCAGAGCTTAATATTGGGCTTGGCTCTGCTGATGTCATTTAAGTGGGCCGGACTTAAAACAGTGCTTCCGGAAGATCTTGAAGAAAACGACAAATATTATTCTCTCTAGCCATCTTGGTTTTTTGTTAGAGCGTATTTTGAGCGTGATTGAGCAGTTGCGTATGTGCGCTGCCACACACAGGTACAAAGTTCTCAGAATTTTGTGGTTGGCGCGAATTCTCTGCCGCATTCCTCGACAACAACTGCGTCTTATAGCGTTGTTTCACTGTTCTGTTGTACGGACAAATACGTTGCACAATACAATTATTTCGCAATGTTTTTATAAAGCTCCCGACCGAAAACGAACTGAATAAAAATATATAAATGCCCCAAACGGTTAAAACAAAAACACCCAAAAATTGACCCGCTACAATACCCCCTCGATGAGAATTCTGCTGTTCATGACAGAAGAAATCTCATCGATAACCCCGAAGAGGACCGGAGAGGAACTGGTGCCAACAACCCCCTTGTTCTTAATCTCATGGGTACACGACCCCCCTGGCTCAGCGACTATGTACTCATCTGAACGAGATCACTGGACTTCTCCGTTAGAGATCCCAACACCGAGAAATCGATCAGACTCGCACCACAGCGCGCCTCGCCTTTTAACATGCTACCCCCCAAAATCCTCAATCCCTGGCTAAAATTATCCCAGCTCCTCCGCCGATATGGATCCCCTTTTTTGCAAGCTGGGCTGCCTTTAGCAGATACTGGGCTCACACACACTCACGTTACATGATACCCTAACACATTAAACATAAAAATTTTCTTTTAAAATTTATTATAAATTTAAAAAATTCAAAATTCAAAAAAAAATAATCTTTTATCAAAAATTCTCTTCCCCCTTTTTTTTTTCTAATTTTTGTTTCAAATGACTTAATCTAGACATTTCTAATAACATAAACTCATCCTTATTCTAACAGGAGAATCACTTATAGTCTACCAATATAATGCAATACCATAAAAGAAACATCATTAATACATACACAATAAAATAATCATTACTCAACATATTCACTCGCTGGCAGGCGAAAAATCAAAAATTTTTTTTTTTTCCCAAAAAAAATTTAAAATTTTCAAAATTTTAAAATTCAAAAAAAATTTAAATTTATTCATTAAAATTTTTATTAAATTTATTTATGAAACAACATTTATTAAAATTATTCAAATATTGGTTTGAATTAGTTAAACAAACAAATTAAAATTGGATTCCTACTCTACAAGCTTAGTAGGTGTATGAACTCATCAGCTGATCATAACTAGGTCAAGTACAAAACCCTTGACCTACATAAGTTATGTATGATTTCTGAAAACACTTTAAATATCTGTAATATCCTACCTTGAAATACAAAACATAGTAACATAAAATATTTAAAACAAACAAAATATTATTATACATGATAAACAGATTGACATTTAAATTATTTAAAATAAACACTTCTTGACTTTACATTATTTTCACTTCTATCAAAATTCTGTCACTGGTTGAAACAAAAAAATAAACAATTATATATTCTTTATTATGAATTCCTCTTTCTTTTCAACAATCTTACTTTAATATACTGTGGGTGATGTAAATTATTTATTCTCGTTTTTCTGTATTAGATTTCTATACCTATATAAACTTTCTCCCTCTGACTCTAATATTCATCAACTCAATTATCATGACACCCATCTCTATCAAAAATATCTACTGATCAAAACACCCTAATCCCCAACTTATCATTTAACACAAAACGCCGCCTTCTCCCCATATATAAAAAAAATACTCTCTAACCCTTTGTACATAGGATACGTGTTTCCTTCCCAAAACTCAATTCCCTTATTTGGCGGCCCGGATTCTACCTAAGGCGGCCCCTCCTCACTAAAATCTATTCCAATCCCGTCCCAACCCTTGTTGCGGACTCCCCAAATACACTACCCCCTAATACAAAATTGCCATCCCCAAAAATCTCAATCTCATTACCTCACTACAAATACACAAAATAACCTCATTAACTATAACATAAATATAGATCATTCAAAACTCTACATAAAGTCTCCATTACCACTGTGTCAACATCTATATTTCACAAAATCCTGTTATATCACATCAACTCAAAAACAACATTACATTATATTCCTCTCTATCATTTCACATTTAGCTTTGGACAGGTCTGCATGTCCCACAAAACACTTATCACCCATGAATTATCTTTTATTAATTTGCATACTCTTTTTATCTTTACTTCAAAATATCTGTAGTACACTAAACATTCATTATTTGTAACCTTTACAAACCACTATACCAGTGACATAATTATGTGGACAGAGCACAAGCATTTTTGATTGGACTAAACTTTGAATAAGCAAAACTTTTACGTCATAAGATTTTAAAATTCGTGACTCCTTTACGTCACCTCCCAGCCACACACTCTATTTCAGATTATGGAGGACTGTCTCGCCCTTTCGCTTCCACAGAGACTGTATATTTTGGAGCAGGGTTTTTACCTCTCCGTGTCTCTGCTTCCGCTGTCAAGTTAAAATTGGTGAACATCATCATGTTCTCGTTAATAATCATGCACCCTTAAACGGATCTACCACCTGGCTCTGCTGTTCCTTCTCGAACAGAGTGGCAGCCGCTGTTCCATAGTTTGGTGATTCCCCTTTTTATTACCCCCCATCAATTTCAAAATACACCTTTACAACGATAACAGCTATGGCCAGTTATGGTCAGCGCGTAATCGTAATGTGCCCCAACCATAGCTGTTAAAGCTAAACCAATTCCACGGTCAGGGTTCGGTGAGGCCGTGACCGCCCGAAAATTTGGGGAATCACAAGTAAAGTATCTTTCGTAATATTAAATTTACGAATTTATATTTAAATGACAATATTAATTTAGATGGGGTTTTTAACCCACTTTATATGGAAGCTTAACCATTAGTAACATAAAATAATTAATACAAAATCTACAACCTTCCCCCATAGCAGTTCCACACTACACTGTTATAATACATCACATAACACAATACACAAATAGCAGTAAACCTGTATTATTAGCATACATCAAACAAACAATTCTCTTTTAAATAATTTATATAAAAATTTATAAACATTATTATTTAAAATTTTTCATTAACTCTTTTTATTTATCATCATGATGAATTTATCCTGTGTTGTAATCAGATTTTCAAAAATTCTAAATTTATTATTAACATATATTTTTAACCATTATTTTTATTTAGCGCAATTATTTCAAAATATTTCATTACTGAATTAACATATCAATCACTCCTGTCAACCTTTTTTTTATACATTATTCATATTGTAAAATTTCAATACTTACAGCCCATTTCTCAAAACATATACAACATACCACAATACTCTCACCTCACCACTGAAACATTTCACAACATATTAGTTCACCTCAAATAATTCAGCCATCTATTATCAAAATGATTTAAATTCCTTAAAAAGTTAATTATACAATATTGAAATAGTCAAACAAAATATTTAACATGTATTAAATTGTTTAATTAAATTAATTATTAACAATATAGAATTCATTACCATCCAAACAATTATAATTCTCTGATTACTTGTTTTCAAAATTAATTTGGTTTATTTATTTAAATTGCAAGTATTTCCCTATTATTCTTACAACAATTAATTACCTACATACACTGTTCACTTAACCACAACACATACCATTGGCTTTACTACATATTTATTTACAAATTTACTTCGGTATTTATTCAGTCATCACCTCTCAATTTCCAAATCAGCCAAGTCAAATAGCTTAAAACAAAATATTTAACTGTCTTTTGCTGTTTTCTATTCTAGCCACCATCGTCAAAAATATACCTCACATATTTGTATACTACATGATTTTTATTTACATCCAATTTATTATTATTATTTTTATCATAAACCATTACCTCTATGTCATTCATTTTCCCTTTTATTATCTCATAAGACTTGTCACTATTATTTGTTTTTATCCCGCCTCCGTGAATATTTGTTGTTACACCCAGGTAATTTATTTTCTCATCATATTCCTCCACTACAAGTACACTAATTCTTCCTACAGGTACACATTTATCATCAATATAATCATTGTCTACTACTACACAAGGTATGTCTACATTATTTATCATAACTCTCTTTATATCCATCTTCTCTATCAGCTCTACATAACCTCTATTTATTTTGAACCACTCTAACTCTTTCTCTCTCTCATAATCACTTTCATCACCATACCTGTCACAACACCACTGACCTACTTCACTCCATGCAAAGGGCACAACAAACTTACTATACCATTTCCTGGCTTTTCCAGGTTTACAAAAAATTAGGGGACTGCTTGAAGACACCTCGTCTTCCACACAATTAACGGAGGAAACTCTGTCCTCAAAATTCACTACTAGCGGAGTCCTTACTCCACTTATATCACGGGGAAAATTTGCCCTTTGACACCCTAACCTTTCATCACACTCTCTCTCAATTTCATCAACGCTAATTACTACTCTTATTACTCTCTCACTCTCACTCACTATCTCTATCTCATCATTATCCAATACTTTATTCTCAACTATATCATTATTATTCTTTAACATTATTTCATCATTATAATTACTTGTATTATTCCCACTTACCTCGTCTCCTATTTCTTCGTTATTTTTCGTTATATTACTACCACCACAAACACTTACCTGTTTTGATTCACCTGTATTTGTCTTTAATTGACATCTATCTCTTCTCCACTCCTCGTTTTGTTTTTTCAGTTCATTGTTGAATCCCTTGACATCACTAATCATGTCATCTAACATTGCGTTTTGTTTATTCCAATGTTCATTAAACTTGTTACACATCATAATCATCATATTCATCATCTGTGTCTTATAATCAGATTCACTCATTTCATTGTTACTTACCTCATTGTCTGTCCCCTGATCGACTTTATTTTTGTTAACTTGGTCTATCTCTCTACCTTTATTTACCAACCTCACGCTCTCATCATTATCCCTAGGCCTATTCTCTGTCTTATTCTCTACCACTATCTCTTCAACTATCTTACCTGTATCATTGGTCATCTCACTATGTTTATTAATTTCTGCGAATATTCCTTCCTCTTGTTCTTCCATTTGTGTTAATCTACTGTCTAAATTACCCCATTCCTCGTCTGTCATCTCACCCACAACACCTCGAAATTCATTCTCCCACTCGTCCCATGCAAAATCACTATCATTATTTTGTATTATAGACATTTTTTGAAAGTTCGTTTGTATAACACTTTTATATATAAAATTACTCTTTTTCTCTACTCACACCTAACACATTGTGAATCACAATAACATAAACCTAACCTACTTAATTCTGTACGATAAAATTTTTATACATTCGTCATTACCACATCCTATTTTCTGTGTATTAAAATAGGTCTATCTCGTATAAAATTATAATTAAACGAAAATCCTGGCAGCGCGTCGACATTTGTAACAATAAAAAAGAGGCCTAAATATATAAAATAAATAAAACCCTACCAGGACTTACCTGCACGCAATTACAACACTTACCTGTTATTGAAATTTTACCAGAAGACCAAGGTCGCCACGATTATTTTTTATAGGATAAAATATCGAAAACCTTTACACTCCACCCTAAATAATACGGACAATTTAGCAATCTGACCCACCCAATTAATAACTCAGAAAGATTCCGGAACGTTAGACGAATTTTTAACACAGAAATGAGGAAATGGCAATGACGAAATAACTTAGTCTAACACATATTCAAGGTAAACCAACTGATTTTAATGAATGTTAAAAGACACTAAAAAAATAGGGTTTAAAATATACATTGATCCCTCAGACTTAACTAACATAAAATATCCTCTAACTTATCAAGTATTATAGTAATTAAGGTAGCCCATTCTGCATCACACACACACACATGCCATTTTTTACACTTTACCCATTGATGTTTCATATTGAATTCCCGGTAATAGTATTTAATTCATGTTTAATTCACTTTTCACTGCCGACCGAACACGTGTTTCTGTTATCCGATTCCTCTTTTAAAGATTACGTATTTAGTTAATCACTCTATGTCACTGCACCAACTGCCCGCCAATCACGGTAATATGGTTATTAACTTCTTGGGTCCCGGTCGGTCTTACTGGGTTAATTACATTTTATAACACCACCGACCGGGGCCTAAACGAAACGGTAAGCGTCTGTAGTTGTGGTCGGGTTCTAGTTGACTGTATGGCGTCGACTGTGTGTCTGTGTACATAACAGGTACATCTACCTGTTACTGCATGGAAGTTGTTCTTCCATGCCATGATGTTTTCGTCGTCGCTCCTTGTTCCTTTGCTGTCGTGTAACCATTTTATGCGTGGCATAGAGCTGGTTTATGTGGATGACCAGAGCTTAATATTGGGCTTGGCTCTGCTGATGTCATTTAAGTGGGCCGGACTTAAAACAGTGCTTCCGGAAGATCTTGAAGAAAACGACAAATATTATTCTCTCTAGCCATCTTGGTTTTTTGTTAGAGCGTATTTTGAGCGTGATTGAGCAGTTGCGTATGTGCGCTGCCACACACAGGTACAAAGTTCTCAGAATTTTGTGGTTGGCGCGAATTCTCTGCCGCATTCCTCGACAACAACTGCGTCTTATAGCGTTGTTTCACTGTTCTGTTGTACGGACAAATACGTTGCACAATACAATTATTTCGCAATGTTTTTATAAAGCTCCCGACCGAAAACGAACTGAATAAAAATATATAAATGCCCCAAACGGTTAAAACAAAAACACCCAAAAATTGACCCGCTACAGGCCATGACACAACTGATGCTGTCTGGCAGATGAGCTCACTAGAGCTGACAATGCACCAACTACTGAACGTAAAATTATCGTAATTTCGGTTCCACAATTCCCCGAGATTGAGAAACTATCGAGTATGTCATTTTACCCTAGTGTGTCATTTTATACCTATCTCCCCTACAACAATGTAACTTAAATAAAATTTCCTTTGTTAGTGTACATTATAAGGGTGTATTTATTGGAAGTACAGAAATTAGTTTCCATTTATCGCACATAATTACGGTACAGAGATGATTTTTGGAGGTTGTGTCTACGTTTAACAATCTTACTTAACCTTTTAGATTTTTAAAATTAATTAGTCTTAACAACAATGTCCTTAGTTAGTATACATTCAAAGGCTGTATTTATTGTATGGATAAAAAGGCTGTATATAACATTAAAGGCTGTATTTATTCGAAGTACTGGAATTAAAACCTAGTTCCAATTTAGAACGTATAACTTAGTACAATGTAACGTATAACCAAACAAGTACATTAAAATCCTATTTTCAGTTTCAAGAGGAGTGTGTTTTTTTCAATAAATAAAAATGAGAGGAGGGAGAGAGAGAGAGAGAGACCAAAAAAATGTTATGCCTATCTAATTTTTTCTGAACTATGTACACATAGCAAAAATGGAATTTCTACAAAGTTTACATTAAACGAAAATGATGAAAGTACTGTTAGCTTTTAAGAAATATTGACAATTTTGCCCAATAATTTAATTACCTTGTATCCGTCAGTGACTTCGTTCTAGCGTTTTTTATATAGACGCGTTTCGTGACATGTGTCACATCATCAGTAACCCTCTTCAGATGTTAAAATTCACATAAAACACATAAAAACACATTTGCACATATTTACTAAATCACAATAACGACATACACATAACACGATGTAACTTCGGCTTCGTTGGACCGGTCCGACTGCGCGTGTAGTTGCCGAGCCACCAACACGCTCGGTCGGACCGGTCCAACGAAGCCGAAGTTACATCGTGTTATGTGTATGTCGTTATTGTGATTTAGTAAATATGTGCAAATGTGTTTTATGTGAATTTTAACATTTGACGAGGATTACTGATGATGTGACACATGTCACGAAACGCGTCTATATAAAAAACGCTAGAACGAAGTCACTGACGGATACAAGGTAATTAAATTATTGTGAAAAAGTGACTTGGATACTATATAAAAACAAAATAATTTTGCCCAATACAGAAATGAAGGAAATTGACAGACAAATTGTCTGAGTTCCCTGGAAGTGTTTGAAAAATGATAAACTTTTATTCTATTATTTACTTGTTACATTATGTAACAGAACAACATTTCTTTATTATTTATTTATGATTTTTAATATACATAGTATTTGAATTAACTTGTTTCCATTCATTTTCCAAACAGACAAAGACAGGGTAATTGTAAACACAACATGAAATAGTACAATGACAACTAGTTTATAGTTGTCACTATTTTTGTTTCAATATTTCAAAGGATAAAGAAAACACTTGTAACTCTAAGATGCCAAGGGTAATTGTAAATTGAATTTTAGAGCTGTATTTATTATTTATATTTAAACAATTTTTTGTACGCAACATAATAACAAAGTTTGAAATAACTATTATTTGCAGTTATTTCAATTTTAAAACCTATACAAAATTTGTAATAAATCAAAATGTTTCAATCCATTTTCCGTTTACAATGTATGAATGGATGTACACACATAAAAGGCAAAATACAAGTGTTCTGTCTTGTCTGCTGTCATAGAAAATATATTCTGTATTTCTTTATGGTTGCAACTTCATTCATGTGGGTGAAAATTAATTTATATAAATTTCAAATCATCACCTGGAATCTACACTGTTGACTGTAAACAAATACAATAAACAGGGTGTCTACAGGTAACGAAAATAACAAAAAAGTACCATTTTTGAAAAAAGGTAATGAAAGTAATTAAAAGTAACGAGAAAGAAATGGCCGTAACGAATTTTTGCGTCTCCGTTTAATGAGAAACTCAAATAGGGAAATAGTATGTTCGGCCGAGGGATTTTTACTCTTTGGTCCGTGCATCACTGCGGTTCAGGGTTGTTTTCAAATTATGCTACGCTCAAAGTCTATGACTGTTAGCAGCTAGAGCATCTATCGACATTCATATGAACTAAACCGCCTGTTGCGGTTGGGAATTAGGCGGCAATAGTTACTTAACCTATATAGTTAGCTGTGAGTCGGTGCCATTCTGTGCGTGGAGAAGTAGTTTTTTGCTTTGTTATGAACCTTCATTAAAAGCAGTTGTAGTTTTTATTGAAATCGATTCTGTCTTTTTTTGTGCGACTTCATTAATATAAAGTGTGCGGCAGTGGACGCGAGTTGGATATTTGTTTACTAACATTCCGTAGGCCTACTCTGGTGTCTTTTTCCGTGAAACGGAATTCTGCTGTTTTTTCGTGCAGTGTTGGTGCTAAAGTTTTTTGTTTGAATTTTTGACTTATTCTCGTATTGGATTTAAATAAGCCTGTAAACTTTTCTTTGTATTTTGATAATGCCTGGTAAAAATTCTTTCAACCGAACTTGGCTGGACGATGACGATTTTTCATTGTGGTTAAAACCAGTGGAAAATTATAAACATTCTGCCTTCTGTAAGTTGTGTATGAAAAAGTTTAGTATATCTGGTGCTGGGGTGTATGCAATTAAATTACATGCAAAGGGTAAAAAGCACCTTCAGCTATCATCAAGTCCTCTTGTAAAATGGGTGCAGGAAGTTCTTCCTTTTAGGCCTAGTAGTAATTGTGCTAGTACTAGTAACAGAGAGTGCATTCAGGGATCTGAAGTAGGAATATCAAAACAGAATACACTTGGCTCAGTTGATAAATTCTTTTCGAATGATGAAGTGACTGAAGCAGAAATTTACTGGTCACTGGATCAAGTGTATAGTCACAGCTCAGCTAGGTCTCATGGAAATTCAACTAATCTTTTTAAATTGATGTTTAAACGTTGTGACGTAGCTCAGAAATTCAATTTACACAAAGACAAAATTGGCTATTACATTACATATGGACTTGGGCCATTTTTCCAGTCTGAACTAGCCAGGAAAGTTTCAAATTGTGATTTTTTTTTGTTGCATTTCTTATGATGAAAGTCTAAATAAAATTGTTCAGTCTTGTCAAATGGATATTATAGTTCGTTTTGGGGAGGCTGATGAAATTAAAACAAGATATTTAACTTCGTGCTTTTTAGGTAGTTCCAAAGCCAGTGACATTTTAATCAATTTCATCTCATCTTTACAAGAGAATGGTTTAGATTTACAAAGGTTGTTAAGTGTCTCCGTGGATGGGCCCAATGTAAACTTAAAATTTTTAAACGATCTTCAGGCCCATTTGTTAAATGATACCGATGACAGTCAGCCACGTCTGTTGTAGTTTGGCACATGTACATTACACATTGTTCATGGTGCATACAAAACTGCTCATGTGAATTCTGAGTGGAATATAAATAAGTTCTTGCGTTCCCTCTATTATTTTTCAAAGATGTACCGTCTTGGAGGAATGACTACCGGGAAATTTCAGGTTCATGCTTTTTCCTTCAAAAATTTTGCTCTATTCGTTGGGTTGAGAATGTCAAAGTTATGCAGAGAGCTGTTGAAATGTTGCCGTTTCTAAGAAAATATTTCAGTTCTTCTAAGAAAAATGTTTCTTCAAGTGACACTTCAAAATTAATTCAAGCATTTCTTTCAAGTGAACTTCTAGAAGCTAAATTATGTTTTTTAATTTCAATCGCTTCTGAGTTGGAGTATTTTTTAACCACTTATCAGTCTAACAAGCCACTTTTACCTTTTATGTATGCTGACTTAAGACAGTTGCTGGGAAATCTGATGCGTAGAATTGTTAAAGATAATGTACTTAAGTCTGCTGGATCAGGAACAAAACTTTTGGATATCAACCTCCGAAACGCTGACAATCTCAAGACTTCTCATCATGTAGATATAGGTTTTGCTGCTACGTTATCTTTGAAAAAATTAAAACCTTTAGTTGTTCTTCAGTTCAGAAATGAATGCAGGAATTTTATCAGAGAATTAATCATGAAGTTATTTGAGAAGAGTCCATTACGAAATAAATTCTTAAAAGGTGTCAGTTGTTTTTCACCTGAAGTTATGAAAAGTGACATTTTAAGAGCTGAAAGAGTTAACTTAGCTTTGAAATATTTATGTAAAAAAAAAAAACAGCTTAGCGGGTTTCAAGCAGATTTAGCATATAGAGAATATTTGGAGACTATTGGCAAAAACGATGTGCAGGAAGAACTTAAAAAGTTTAGTAGGTCAAAAGATAGACTTGACAAATTTTTTACTGCTCTGTATGCAAAACACAGTGTTGGTTCTGCCCTTCGTTTGTTTACCCAAAAATCACTTGTTCTCTTTCATAGCAATGCTGCTGTTGAGAGGAGTTTCTCTATTAATAAACAGTGTCTTGTTGAAAACTTGCATGAAGATAGTCTGGTCAGTCAACGTGCAACCTATGACGCTATATCAGCTGCTGGAGGTGTAGAAATGTAATTATCACAAAGCCGATGATTCATGCAGCTAGAAATTCATCTGCTAAGAGAGTGGAAGCATTAAAACGACAGAAAGAGAAAAAGGATGAAATTGAACAAAAAAGGAAATCAGCTGTTGAAGAAATAAAAAAGATAAGAATTAAAAAACAAAAAATCCTTGAGCAAGCTAAAGAAGAAGCTGAAGCTTTAGATATGGAACTAGAAAAATTAAAGAAGGTTGTTTAAAGCAGATGTTACTATGTGTTGTACTTTTTTTTAGTAGACTCTTGTGTTCATTACTTTTACTGTTACTTTTTTTAAGCTTGGTTTTTTTAATGTGCTGTGTGTTATTTAATATTTTCGTCAGTATGCTGTAAAACAATAACTTCTATTTGTGATTATTATAGTAGGGTTTAAATTTTGAATTTATTGTAATTAAAGTAATTTTTTTTAATTGTAATTGTAATTTAATTGTAATTTTGAGTAGAAAATGCTTCACGCTAAACAGCTGTCGGTCGTATGACTTTGGCGCATGCGTAGTTCGTTTGTAGTAGCATCAGTCTCGTTATTTTATAGCCACACCTCGTATGTTCCTGTACTTCAGCATTTACAAGCTGGTTTCCATTATATTTGTGAAATTCACTAGCCTGAACGAATCACATTAGCGACAGGTAAGTCAAAATTAAGTTTTATTAATTTCAGCTTTTCAACTACTGTAGTTATCAGGGTTAAATGGTGTGTTGGACCTAGTGATTAAAACAATTGTGCATTATATTTTTTCATATCAGTAGGCCTACTTATAAATGTGCAGTCATAGGTAACTAAAAAGTACCAAATTTTGAAAACTGTTTTCTTGTAGACACCCTGAATAAATTCCTTTTGTGATCACTTTGGGCCAATATGAATTTATTAGCACTAGCCGAATAATAACAATAACTGATAACAAGATTATGCAAGATTTGCCATTACTTTCCCATACCCGATATACCTGTTACTATATATATTGTATGTTAAAACTGTGAGGTGTATTTTATAATCTGGAACATTTTATACCAAATGGTTTAATCACAAAAGATAATGTAAAACACAAAATTACAACAAACACACCAAAAGTATCTACAGAAATTAAAAAATAAACAAAATTATATAAATGACAAATTATTCAAAAAATGATTAAATATGTACCATAATTTATTAGATACTGCAATTATTTTTTATAGAAACAAACATCCACCAGTAGCTACAAAACCAATTTTCCCTATAATGTACCTAGCAAGATCCTGATCTTTTCGATACATTGTTGGATTGTTAATGCTAGCATTTTTTTATTCTTTTCCCTAAACATTTTGAAACCATAATTTCAAAGCGATACTACCTGAGATGTATAGTGGTCAAAAAATTTTAAAAAATTTATAATTTTGTGATGAAGAGGTACGCTCATGCACACCCGAGTTAACAACCAGGCCAGTGTCGTAAATAAGAACGATTAGACACACGTCAGACCCGACGCCAGTGGAGGAACAATGAAAAAACGTCCGACTATACGCAACAATAGAAGATTGGGTACATCGTTGACAGAACGAACTTAGCTACGATTTACAACACCAAAACAAACCAAACAAAAGACAGAGTTCAGTAGCCTGGTTACGCAGAAGTTAGATGGAACACATGCTGTGGGGGTTAAGTTGTAACGCGCGTACGTATGAATGAAATACTCAATAACAAAGGGTGCAGAGAAATCTTGACGAATATGTAGGCAATGGGCCGGGTATTCAATGAATACGAGATACGTACTCAGCCCAGCATGAAAACAAACCCAGTTGTCAAGTCAGATTTACAACTAGAAAGCGTGGGAGCCGTCCAGGGGTGACGCCCAGCGAAGAGTTGGTAATTGACGGAAAACAACGAAGGGTGAACGAACAGTGGACCAAAACACTGCAGACTCTTAACAAAAGCAATATCAGAGAGCCTCGACAACATGGAAACAAAAGATTGATAGACAGGCGGGCAATTGCTCCACTTTCCGAGAAACAAAGCGACGTTCGTCGCTGGGGTACTTCGGGGGATGTCCAACGACCAACCAGAATTTGGCGTCTTCCAAAGGAACTGGTGGAGAGAGTAGTGACGACTTGGACGACGAATCAGGAAACCGATGACCATAGATCTGCAAGGTGGAAGGAAATCCTGAACCTATCAACAACGGCCATAGGCGTGGACATGAGAAAATCGCATTCTGGTAGCTGGTGATTGATAAAAACTGTTTACGAGGACGCAGAGCGGTAGTAATATAGTAGTAATTGAGCAGTAACAGTAGTACTTACTCAAATTTTAAATCAGTTAGTCAGTCAGTGACACAGTTATAACTAAGTTTCGGTCTTAGTCGAACTTAGACATTTCAATTCAATCTCAGTCTTACAAAACATTGTATTCGATAGATCATCTGATTTACCGAACTTACCGCTGTAACAGGCAGTGCAAAGGTACATAAACATCGTTAAAATGTCAAGTGTATACGAGAAACTTTAGAATACGTTCGGCATGCATATTAAGCATTACGAGTGAATTAACATTTCGACAATAGAACGTTGTGCGACAATTTCAGGCATTATGAAACATTATACAAACATAATCATTTTAATTTTGAGTACATGAACTGAGTAGATTAATACTCATGAACACTAGTGCAGACATAGCGCGCATCACGTCCAAGATAGACAAAAGTATCTAGTTACCTGAATCACGCTTACAGTAAACACTTAATCAAACTACACCAATTATAATGATAGCATCGTTACTACATAAAACTGTAAAGACACTTATTCCAAGCAGATAACTCCGACATCATACTACACAGAACGCGAGTGGGATTATCGCGAGTGAAAGTGTCAGTGCGTATCCATTAACAGCAGCATCCGCGTACATGGAACCATCACCGGATTGGATAACACACCGATGGAATTTGTGGATATGCTTTTCCAAGTTAAGTCCTTATGTTCTTAATACTAGTTAATACTTACTACTGCACTGTCTCTTTTCAAAGAGCTACTCCCGAGAGATCTATATAAATCGTAAAAATAATAATGTTAAATATTAAAGTCACTCATCTGTGGGCATTAATGAACGCATTTAGCTTAGAATGAAGTATATTTGATTGTTTATTGTTTGTGCATATATATATTATTGTATGTTGTATTTATAGCATTGTTGTCTTGTTTTTCAGGGAACAACGAAACGAATATTATTATTATGATTTATGTTATTATGCGTTTTGTTTGAATGTATTTACAGGACATAATTTCATTTGTAGGTCAAGAATTTGCTTAATCAATAATGTTTAATAAATAAGTATTTATTGTGTATATATATCTTGCGTTCATTATTGCAATTAACCTCAAATAATTGATTTGTCACGTTTCAAGTAATTCTGTCTTATTACTTACAAACAGTCTCAATAATTCTGCTAATTAACAGTGAATACACTCAATCACCCAGTAAATTGTTAGAATAATATATTTGCGTAAATTATATTGATTTGATAAATATTCAAGTTAATTGAATAATTTAATAATTCACATAAATTAGCATAATTGCACTAAATGTAAATGGCTCCCAAAGAACGTGGGGCACAACAAATTTAATTAGAGTCAAATTTGTTAAAGGTGCCTTCCATTGTGTTTCCTTTTGCTCCAAAAAAAAATATTTTGTTGCGGTGTTGATAATGTCTTTATTCTTTAAAATTTTGTGTGAGGGAGATTGCAATTTTTTAACCGAACTGTAGCATTTCATTCTCTCAATGTTTGTCATTTTTTGTGCTACTGTAAAGTGTTCACTTTTTATTTACACTTAAGTCGTGCTGTTTTTATTTTACATTTTTACACTTTCTGTCAAGGTACTGTAAAGCTACAGTAAAATATAATTAAAAAAAAAATGATCAAACCAAGCACTTGTCTGTAATGAACAGAACACTGTGTAATAACTGAAATATCTGAGAGTTTTATTTAAGGTTATTGCTGGCTCTCACATCCTACCTTCCAGTATTTGCATATCATCCGTCAGAACAGTGAATAACTCAACAGGATACTAAGTCATTCTTACTACTGTTCAGGTGCATTTAGCATGTACACCAGAGGGAGATTTATGCATAGGCAAAGTAGGCAACTGCCTACGGGCGGCAAATTTTGTAAAGGTCGTTATGTTGTTTTTATACCTAAGAGATGTTTCAAATGCCGCTCCATTTCATCTCAATATGATAAGAAGCTTTTAAAAATATATATTGTTTAGTAACTAGGCTTATTACATAAAGAGAATAGTTCATCATTTACTTCTGATCGGTATATGAAGTAGGCCCTACATCGTTTTTTCACAATTACATTTACGTACATTATATATGTGATACTTCCATTATATTAATTATTAATTTGTTTACATTCAAATTTCGAACATCCTTTACAGACTCTGTAATTTGACATGAGTGAATGTCAATAGATGCTACTATCTGCTAACTGACAAGACTATGAGCATAGCATAATTTCATACCCAGCTCTAGTACCAATTGAGCTTTGACATGCCGAGGTGGGAAATAAGAGGTCTACACATAGTACATGTCCGTTAAACACCTGTTGTATTTTACATAATTCGTTAAATATATATTGTAACGTAAAAATCTCGCTGGTGCGTACCTGTAAAATGTACACCAGTTTTGTATGTGTAATAATGATGAGTGCGTTCGTCTCGCACTGGGGTCGTTACATTAATGTTCGCGGCTAACGATGTCCGTAGCGTTGCGGTAATCACCTGTATAACACGGCAGTAACCTTACCTGTTGCTTATAGGGGTGTGTTAATCCCGGGTGGCGCCAAGTCGTTTTATAAAACAACTAAAATTATTGTCTGAAGAGTTATCAGCGGTGACGGTCGGGGCATTCAAATAATTCCTGCTCGCACAGCCGTCTAAATTGTCGCTGCTGCTGCGCAAATGACAACTTGTTCGCTTCTCGTCAAATCTATTCTTAACTAAACACTAGTAATATATAAAGCACTCCCTATGAAATAATAACGACGGTTACTCCCTGTAATAGTTGTTTTTAATAGGTGATAATTAAAATATTCACATTGACAATTATATAATGATAAATTTGCACCGACTGATTACATTAGACTCTTGCCTCTGGGCTTAACGAAGCGATCAAGGAAACATTCAGCTTTTGCATTGCTGTATACGTTAAAGTATTACAATTATTTTCTGTTTCCCAAATCGTGGATTCTTGTGACTATGAGCTAAAGAATTCCTGTGGTTACAATAAAAAGATATTACCTTATTCTATGTGTACATAAATAATAATGTGTGATGTTACAATCTGCTCTGTGGTGTCGTAAATGTGTTTTGTAAGTTCGTGTTTAACTAATAGGTTATATTTAACGTTAACAAGTTTCTATCAAGTGTTATTTTACTTAAATAATCTATGAAAGAGAAATATTTGTTTATAGTGAGATTAATTTACTTTTAGTAAAATTTAAAGTGATTAGGGTTTTGTAAAATAAGTAATTTAATTGTACTTAACACCTCAGCATGACTCGGTGTCTTCGTTCGTTTAATCGGGTAGGATTTGGCTGCAATAAGTTCTGTTTTCATGAATTTTGGGGCTTCAATGGGTTGGGCGTCTTTTTCATAATGTATCTGGTTGTTCTTTTCGGGTAATTTTCCGTTTAATTTGCCTTGGATCTCGAGTTGACTGCTATAAATGGTCATCTGCTTCTTAGGCTGTCATGGTTAGGAACTTTAATTACTTTTTTACATTATTTTCATAGAAAAACGTTCTTCCCAATATTGGCTTCTGTATTCTCTTAATGACGCTTCGCTTCTGTCTGACGGTATTCAACGGTAATCCTCTTCAACTGCCGTTCCCATGGCAACTGCATGATTTTGATTGGTTGATTTTGAGATGGTGTATTGTTATCAAAATTCGAATTCTTCGTATATCTTCTGATTGCTGTTATTCCTCTATCTTCCTTCCTGGTTATTAAATATTGTCACTATAGTATTTATTTCCTTTCATAGATTATTTTGATACCCCACAAGTTTGGGTAATTTTAGATTTTATGTTTTTACAAATATGTTAATGCTTGTTAATTACATTTCTTTTTGTATACAAATGCTTATTATAATATTTTGTTTTACAAATGATTTACAATTTATTCTTGGTGATTCCTTCACCTCAGATTTGCTAAATTCTTAGTCAGTTTGTTATAATTTTAGGTTGTTTGGTTCTGACAGTTATGCCCTTTCATAGGCCTGAGTAGCCATTGACTTATTTCATTTAAATTACATTTCGTTTCAGCCTAATGGGCTTTACTTTGTTATTATTATTGGTTGTGTTGTATTTTGAGTCTGTTGGTGTTTTGATTACATGTCAATATTGCTTTCTCTATCTTAATATTTAAAATATAACAATTAGGCTTATGGACTGCAAGTTTCTTTCAGCCATATCCTATTCATAACATTAACATGAACAATTCTTTATAAGTTATTAGAGTTATTATTTTGAGTGAGAAATATCATCACTTCCTTCCAACTTATTATTATTTGCTAATTTTTTGTTTACAATACATATTATTTTTATTGTGATAAACAACATCACTTTTATGAAATTTATAACAGTCCCTTATAACATGGGTGTCTTTGTTCTGTCTCTAATTTCTTAATTTTTAAACAATCTTTACATTCTCTCCATGTCAACACCTTCAATTTATTCTTTCCTGGGATCCTCCCTTTTAATTACTATCGGTTATAATTAAACTTAAATCTATTAAACATCTTTTCTTAAAATAATAATGTCATCATCACTTTCCAGTGTTCAGCATATCTTATTCTATAATTCATACTTAATACTATTTTTCATCATATATTTATTCACTGTTATTTTTCCACTTTTAAACCTTTAGTGTTTTTCACAGATTTATTAAGTGTCTATTTTCTTTATTATTCACTATTTCTTATAATAGTTATAAATCTTACACGATTCCCATTTATACCTCACCTTCACTTTTAAATTATCTATAGTTAATTATAATTTAACTAGCGTACCTTATCAGTTCACTTTGGGGTTTTTACACATACACTATTGCACTGTTTATACTATGTGTTTTTTAGTGGGTAATCCCTATACTTGTTTCTCTTTCATTACAATATATCCTTAATACTATTAACAATTTTATATTCTTATAATACTATTTTTACATCTAATTCTCATTTGGGGTTTAGGTTGCTCTTTTTTTTTATCATCTTAATCCTTAACCTTTTTTAATAGGGTTTCTTCCCTAGATCATTTTGTCCATTAATGGGTAATAACAGTTACCTTTTTCCTTTCTCATAGGATAATTATTGGTTTGGTTCCAATATTATTCTTGAGTGCTTTATTTCTCCTCCTATGCTTTATTACTTGTTTGTGTATCATTATTGGTTTTCACTTCTATCTATTTCCCCTCCTTCTTCATTTTCATCGTATTTAGTAAATACTTTGGTTTTTCCATCCTCTTCTTTGGGTACATTTCGACGTGTTAATTCGTATTAATTATTAATTTCGACGTGTACATTTGGGTCGTTTAATTCCATGAACTTGTTTCATTTTTGTTTGGGTTTTGGATTTTTTCCTCTCTTCCTTTGGTTTGGGTTACATTCTTGTTTATTCTTCGTGGATCCCTTCTTCGTTTGTTTTTTGTGTGGTTCCCTTCTTCATTTGTTTTCTGTTGTTGGGTCAATCACTTGGGTTAGGTCAAAGTCGTCGTTTGTCGAGTCATATTCTTTATATTTTATTTAAATTAACCATTTTTATTTAACATGAAGTATTATTTTAGATTTAATATTGTTTTGTTCATCCCTGGTATTGGGTTGGCTTATTTGTGTTGTAACAATATTCATCAAATAAATTGATAGGCAAAAAGTGATAAGTGAAAGGATGATTACGTCAAAAGATGTGAATATAATGTATTTTCATTTATTATGTTAGGGTAATATTAGTGGAATGATAATATTGTACCACTACTGTATTACAGTATACAAATGTAGTGATATATCTTGGTACAATACTATGTAATAAATTTGGATAAAAGGCTCATTTCAAATAGAAAGGATAGCTGGTGTGATCAGACATAACAAATTTGTATTAGTTTTTTGAGAATTTATTCCTATCAAACTGCAATAAGCATATTTTCAAACCTTTATGGATGTGTATCAAGGAATTTACAGATTGTACCAAAAGAAACAGTTAAAATATATCTTTTCAATTAAACAAAAATTGGTCTTGTAATATGAGTCAGTAATACAGCAGCAACTAATCAGTTAATTGCTATTACAAAATGCCTTATTCCTTTTTCATGATGATCAGATTTTGCTATACGCCTGCATAAATAAATATTATTAAAATGCTTAACTCTCAACACAAAGTATTTAAACTATTTAACATGAAAAGTTCATCATGTCACATATTCTAGTAACAAGGTAAGTTTTTGGAATAGTGTTTTAGCTGAATTTATACACTAGGAGGACACTCAACATTTAGTTTGTGTGTGTAACTCTGGTTAATCAGAGAGAATTATTTGTGTAAATTCAAATTTAGTAATACAAATCTACTACCATAAAGGCCTGGAATGCTATGCATTAAAGAATTTTAGCTAACTTTATATGGGGAAAATGGTTTACATACATTATTTCTGAAAATAATAATCCTGAAATGTAATCAGTACTTATATCAGTTAAGTGCAATAATTAAATAGATTCTTCAAATTGCATGTTGCAAACTTCAGGTGCTAATCCTTTACTTTATTTTTAATTTAATATCAATTTATGTTTGGCAACGTTAAAAAGAACATTTTATGGCCTTTACTGAGAAAGTACACAGTGAGTGGAATTTGGCTTAAATGAAGGTAAACATTTTATCTAATAATTAGTGTCCCATGTTAGAAAACATGTGAAATACATATTATAAAAATAAGGATATTGTTTTTACTTCCATGTTCCATAAGGAAATGGGTGGTGAAAAAAAATCATGTTCGAGATAAGGGCTGATTCTGATTGTACTACACTCAAAAAATGAAGAAAAGTAATTTTTCGAAAGATGTCTGTGTGTAGAATTTTGTCTATGGCGAACGATAACTGCCGCAAATTCAAATAATTGTTGGCATATTGTAGAGGACTCAAGGTCTGTTGATTTTGGTGAAGATCGGTTAAGGAGAAGGGGTAGTTTACCTGCAACGTTTTGTTTTAACAAGAGTGAAGTACTTAATTTTGATAAATAAATTATCCTTAAAACAAGGTCATAATAATCCACTGTAGAAAGGTAGATGAAACATCTATAAATGAAAAGTGGTAGGGGAAAGTTGAAGGGGAGGGGATAATTTTCTATAAATGAAAATAATAGCTGAAGGGCAGGGGATAATGTTTTATGTGTACTACGTTATCGGCAACAAAGAAGTAGTTTGTTGATAAAATTCCTTCATGGGCTGTTTGGCCGTGGTCCAATGTTTTCTGCAAAACCAGACGTTTCGGAAGTGCCATCATCAGTGAAAATCGAGTGTGCTAACGTGAGGTGGTATATGTTAGTGACCACAATTCTGTGGTTGAGGCTGAAGATAGAAGTAGTTTCTGTAGAAATATTTCATTTCTAAAATGATTTTAAATATAAATCTTAAAACATGGAAGTCATATATGGTTCTCCGTACTGATATTTTAATTATTTGCATCAAATAGTATTATTGTTTAATAAATGTTCTATCCAGATCAAATTATGTGTATACAGTTCTGGAAAAGTTAGATAGGCATAACATTTTGTTTATTGTAAACTGTATTACGTTTGGAAGTATCCCAAAGTAAATTTAACATTAGTCATGTCAATCAGTGAGGCCAGTCCAGTTTTTTAAGCCTAGGGGAATCCTTGAAATGTTTGAACCATCACTAGGTCATAATGGATCTAATCATCAAACTTCAGTTTGCTGTGAAAAACTGGCAGACTTGAGTAGTCACTTGATACTCAAGTGATGGTGTTGTACAAGCAACAATTCTTTCAGAATTATTTTACGGCCCTGTCAGTCTGCAAATAACTATCACTCGTTTAGACCTTCAACAGATTAAAACTTTTCTTATTCGAGTTAGCAATATATCATGTAAAACTGCTAGAAGTATGGAATATAAAGACAAGTCTAGCATTGTACATTTTTAGGTTAGGTACACTTTACAAAACCTTTTCATCAGATGTTCAAAAGAGCAAGCGTGTAATTGTTGTTGTTTTTTATAAGTTTCTTAGTAAGGTTTCTCAACAACAGCTACTGGATGGTGTCAAAGTTTGCTTCTAGGATATGTTTTATAAAGTAGTGGAAACTTGCTACTTGAACACAATACACTTGCACACATCATTCCAGACGTCTGTTCTAAAAACAATTATAATCAACCTGCTGTTTCAACAGTAGAGCTGGGGCAAAGTGAACTATTTAAGAAATCAAGTGCCATAAAATGTTAATAGTGATGTGATGCTTTATGTTTATAGTGGTAACTCTTAATGTAGGTCCTTAGGTACCTATGACTATTATTATTATTTTTTTTTCTTCATCAGGAATTTTGACAAATCAGTTTTTGCTTAGGTGTACCAAAGTTCACTTTGCCCTGGTGTGGTGGGGTAAAGTAGACCACCTTAATCATTTTTACTTCAGTAGTAGAAAAAAATTTATTTACTTAGTAAAACATGAGTACTATTTAATTTTTCAAAAAGTAAAAAGAGAATATTGGATAATACATTTTCTTAAATATAATTAAAAATAAAAAGTAAAAAAGTTTAATAATAATATATTAAAGTAAAAAGTCACTACCGTAAGTTAAAAGTTTTCAATTATTGTCCATAAAATAAAATATAAAAAAATATTTGTAGATGTTATATTACATCTTTGCATATTTCACAGATGAACTCATCTGCATCATCTGGTTCTATACCAGCATATACCTCATATGCCCATTGAAGGCAACTAGCACAGCGTACCCATCCTTCTTCGGCTGCAGAATTTGAATATAATTCGTTACAATAAAAACATTCACAGTCATTTTCTTCCTGGCTTGTTTTCTTTAGGCCTGAATAAACTGGTTCAATTATTGCATCCTTCTTTTTCCTCAAAGTTTTAGGCTTTTTTTTAGGAACTTCATCCATTGCAAGTCTTTTTCTGGCTCTTTCTCGTTTTCGTGCTTCTTTGTCTTCTTTTTCCTTCAATTCGGCTTCTAGCTCTTTTTTGTAGGGACTTGCTGTTAATATAGCTGTTTTACCCTTCTTTCTGTTTTCTCTCTTCACTCGTTTGTCAGATCTTGGCAGTGGACGTATATCTTGTGGACTCACACAGAAGGACTGGGAGGACAACAGGCTTGCTTCAGCATTGTGATTTGAGGTAGGTGTAGGAGGAAGAAAAAACTTGGAAGAGGAAGGAATGTGACCAAAAGTACAAGCAGAGGATATTGATGTAGAAGTCAGAGCAGATGAAGATGTGGAAGAGATATGCACTGGAGCTGATGATGAAACGTGAGCCAGACTGGACGATGATGGATCAGAAATTGAGGATGACAAGGGCATGGCTGAAGTGACAGATGTGGATGGAGTGGAAGTTAGATTAGTGCTACAATTAGACTGGCTGTTAACTTGTTCTTTGTCTTGTTTTTGCCTGTTTTCAAAATCTTGTTCTGTAACAAGCGATGGTGCAAAGTCTAGGTCGGTAAAAATGTCAGGGTTGTAAGACACGATACCACATTTCTTAAAAGCATTTATAGCATTTAGTGGTGTGGCTGCTTTTAAGTAAGCTTCTCCAAAAATAGCTGAAAGCTGAAACACTGTGACCACTCTTCCAGGGTGGTTGTAAAGCCAACATTCTAGTCCTGTATAATAGTACCGCTCTAATGGCCCCATAAATCTAATATCTATAGGCTGCATCTTATGCGTACAATGAGGAGGTAAGCAGAAGATGTGTACATGATTCTTTCGTGCCATGTCAATATTTTTGGTATGGCTTGCATGACCATCAATAATTAAAAGCAATGGGTCTTCCACACTTGGTTTTGAATGTTTCAAAAAATGTTCAAACCATTTTGTAAAAGTTTCGATATTCATCCAACCACTTTCATTACACGCAAAAACAGTACCAGGGGGTGCACCATCTTGAAGTTCAACCTTCATCCTTTTCCTAGCAAAAATAACCATGGGTGGTACGTAAATACCGGAGGAAGACATACAGATAACTGCAGTGGTTGTACCGCTACGATCAGCAGAAGTCAGCCGCCCAACCTGCTTTCATCCCTTTTTAGCTAAAATTTTGCTGTTACTTTTAGGGACAGTCCCTAAACCTGTTTCGTCACAGTTAAAAATACGACTAGCCTTTATTCCTGTACTATCCATTATACTTTTGAAGAGATAAAAAAATTGTTTTACATTTTGAGAATTAAAAGCCTGGGCCCTTGCCGCAGATGTTGACTCAGGTTTTCTCAATGAAATTTCACGATGGCGTTTTCTGAAGCCATATGCCCAGTCCTCTCCAGCAAGCTTCTTATTTTTATCAAATGGATGACTGATGGCATTCCTTTCAGCTAGCTGAAATGCCAAGGATCACAGTTCGAACAGAGTTACTCCAAAAAGTCGAGCCTCCATATCTAAAATATACTTGACTAATTCTGCTTCCTGCTCCTTACTAAAAACAGGAGAATATCTACCCAGTCCTTTTTCATTAACAGATAAACGTTTATACTTATCTTTACAACGACGAATCAGAGTTGCTTTAGGAACATTGAATGTCTTACTAGCTTGAGATAACCCATCTGACCATTCTTCACTGCCTTTATCGCTTCTTCCATTGAAGTCGACGACCATGATTGTTGTGTGGAAGTTCTTTCATAATTACGAACCATATTTGACCTCTGAAACAAAAAAGAAATACAAAGGTATAAGAAAAATAATAAAAGTAACATAGAAATAAGTGGGGCAAAGTAAACCACCTATATAATTTGTCCGGGGTAAAGTGAACTACCTGTGGCTCACTTTGCCCCAATTAGGTACAAAGAACAGAAAGTGAGGTTATACATGTGCATCTATTTTAACAAAAGATTTGAGCACAACATCAATTCTACATTAAATGATATATTTATACATACAATTACACATATTTAAAAATGTATTTTAATCAATTAATGCAAGTTAAAAGATGGAACTTACCTTACATCAGTTGGTTGAAAAATCAATCTTTTCTAAATAACTGTTGGCGTCATTCGTAAAGATGGCGCAAACTCTTACTAACATAACAGCAGAGTATAAAACACGTTTCGACGAGATTTCCGATAGATCGCGACACTTGTCTCGGAATTAAACATGGTAGTTTGCTTTGCCCCCGTAGTTCACTTTGCCCCAACCTCCCCTACTAATAATGCAGCATGGCAAAATTTAAACCATTTTTGTTGGTCTGAACGTTTGTTTCAAGCCGAGTTTACCAAATATGTTTGTAATAGGTTTATAATTTAAGATGTGAAGTATATGAAGCCATTAGGCCTGCTAGTACCTGTTCATTAGACAACAAATTATAACTATAATTTCCATTAATTTTGTTAATGTTCTTTGCCATTCATTATTTAGTTATTTTTTTACTATCAGGAAAAGTTCTGATGAAATTTCTGTACGTGTCATTTTTAGTCTCTCTCTCTCCCTCTCTCTCTCTCCCCCTCTCATTTTTATTTATTGAAAAAACATAAAAACCACTCCTCTGTATATGTCCACATTGCATAAAATTTAAAAAAATTAATCCAAGAAATTAAAAAAAAAACTTGTAAACTCTGAAAACATTTGTTCTAATACAGAATTCAAATTAAATAAAGAAAAAAAGGAATTGTGTGCGTGCTAGTGTGTGTGTGTTTTAATGGAGACATCTTTCTCCTTGCTCCTTGTCCTCAACCACTTTCAGAAAGTGAACAGACAGAACAATACCTGACCTGCAAATGGTCTTGAAACATACTTGTGATCTTGCACGTCATGATTCGGTCGTTAATTAATAGGGGGCCAGTGCACAGAATCAAGCTTTAGCCAATCTGGCCCTGACCACCACAATGTCGACGACTGGAGGCTGGTGATTGAAGTATCTCTAGAGGCCAAATCAGCGGGGTTAGAAACACCATGAACATGACACCAAGACTTAGTATTGGTCCACTCGGTAATGGCAGCCACCCGATTAGCAATAAACGTTTTTAATTTAAAAGTAGGCATATTCAGCCAATCCAAAACAATCGTCGAATCTGTCCATAAAAAAATTTGACTCATTTGAAAACATGAAGAGAATAAGCCAACATAATGACAAACTACTTTGGCTAAAAGATAAGCTTCCAACAACTCCAAATGTGGGATGGATAAAGTTTTAAGAGGTGCCACTTTAGTTTTAGAAGACACCAACGAAACCACCGGAGGACCAGAGTCAGTATAAATGGACAGGTAAAGGACTGCCCCGTAACCCAACTGGGAAGCATCACAGAAACCATGTAATGTAACCTTTTCAATACGCCCACCTTTAGGGAGGAATGGCCGAGAAATAGTGATTACCGAAAGATGATTCAGAGAGGACAGGAATTGACTCCAATAATCATTTAAGTCATCATTGAGAGGAGCATCCCATTCCAAGCCCTCAGCCCAGAGTTTTTGGAAAAAGGCCTTAGCCCTGAAAATCACTGGCGAAAGCCAACCACATGGGTCAAATAATTGTGCCATCTGGGATAATACGACACGTTTGGTAAATTGTACCTGAGCATTACTGCAACAGGTCAAAGGAGGAAATGAGAAGCAATCGGTTGAATGGTCCCAACTTAAACCCAGAATATCCTTAGAAACAACGGAATCACTCTGAGCGGCTGATTCAGGCTGGCAGTCAGGTTGATTAGTATACCATTTTTTCAAATTGAAACCTCCTGAAGATAACAACAGGATTAATTCCTGTTGTAATTTGCAAAGCTCTGGTTTTGAATCAGCACCAGCAGCAATATCATCAACAGAAAATATTACGGCTAAGTACCACCGCTCCCGCAGGAAAATTAACTGCTTCATCCTGAGCTAGCCGCTGCAAGGTTCGCAACGCCTGAAAAGGGGTGCAAGCCAGCCCGTAAGTAATGGTACGCAAAGTGAAAACCCTTAGTGGGGCGGTAACCTCCTCACGCCATAAAATACATTGGTACGCCGAGTCATCAGGATGCATGGCAATTTGGCGATACATCTGTTCGATGTCGCACGTGAAGACATGGCTAAAACGCCGAAACAAAGTCAAAACATTGGACAGTAAGGTCTGCAACTTTGGGCCGACACATAACACGTCATTTAAGGAAATCCCGGAGGACGTCTTCATGCTGGCGTCAAACACCACTCTTATTTTTGAAGTATCGCCTCTAACCTTAAAGATACCATGATGTGGGATGAAATATTTTGGAAAATTGGGGTCAGACACGAGCGACATATGCCCCTGAGCAACATAATCAGTTATAAATTGCACATACTGGCTCTTAAACTGATTGTTAGACGCAAATTTCCTTTCTAATGCGAAAAACCGAGACGTAGCTCCCTTAAGGGAATTTCCCAAAGTGTGAGAAGAGTTTTTGAAAAACGGCAAGCGCACCTGGTAACGACCCGACGGCAACCGACTTGTTGACTCCATATAAAACTTTTCAGCAAAGTGATCCTCTTCAGATAACTGGTGGGGCAAAGCTGGAGGCTCTTCGACCTCCCAAAACCGATGAACTTGCTCAAGTAGGTTGGTTGTATCAGTTGATAATGTTGTGACTGAAGGATAAAAGTGGTGGAAATGACAGGGAAGCTGATGTGCAGACACCAGATCCAAAGGAAGGCCAGTAAGACCGCTAGCACAAGTCAATGCACAATTAAGTGAAATTGGGGCTCTACCCATAATTACAAACCCAAAACGTGTCCTAACTGCAACACGCAAACACCTAACTGCACCCAAGGGAATAGTCTCTCCCAAAAGAATAGCCGCTACAATATCGGCTCCAAACAACGCATCAATTGGGGCTGCTACATCGAAGGTAGGGTCAGCTAACAGAAGGTTTTTCGTAGCCTGATTAACTTCAGGCAACGCCTGGAACCTAGGTGAGTCCGATGAGATCTTTGAAAGGATTACAAAAGCATGGTTAGATGCCACAACCTCGCGTTTTAAAGTTTCCAAGGAAAGATGGCACACCCTTTTAGCTTTGGTGGCAATATCACGTACCCCATTGACACTTATTGAAGCGTCAAAACAAGCGCACTTTAAGCGAGATGCACACGCTTCAGTGATGAAAGAAGCATGGGACGCGCTATCCAGGATGGCCCTAACTACGATATAACCACCATTGGGAGACGCCAAGACTGCTAGACATGTGGCTAACAGAACCCGTGAAGGATGGGGCAGAGACACGGTCAAAGTAGTGCTAGACAGATCAACTTGGTCAGCAAGCGGTGACCCCGAAGCCTTGAGTTCAGCTGTTTCAGAAATCTGTGAACGAGACGGAGACGGACGGGCATTTTTGAAATGAAGTAAGGTGTGGTGGTACTTAGAGCCACACGTTTTGCACCATCCAGAATGTTTATGTTGGAGGCACGAAAGACAACATTTGTTATTCTTGAGACTTTGAAATCGAGCCCTAGGGTCCTTACTCAGCCACGCCCGATACTTGAGAAGCACATGGGTCCGGGAATCGCAATGAAGGCAACGTGAATTAGATGAATCCCGTTGCGTAACCTCCGCAGATAACGTGGACACAGCAAGGAGAGTAGCCTTAGAAAAGGAAACCTTCTGAGTTTTCTGGTGGCTAGTGCTAGGAAGAGCAGGTAAAGCCGATTCCAAAGATGCCTGTTCTTTTTGTTCCGCCATGGCGGTTAAAAATGACAATTTCTTTTAGAGAAGGAAGATTTTCTTTGTCCATAACAGACGCCTCTAAGCGTTCACGTAATGATAAATCCAGCCTTGACAATACAAAAGACGCATATATTGCTTGATATATATCAGCAATGTTTAGAGCTGACAACGCTGAAAAGTTAGCATTGAAGCTGTCTACCAATTTTCTAATGGATGCAGCTGATCGCATGAAGCGGCTGGTAATTGAAGAAGATTGGTACAATGGACCCGGGCGGCCAAACGAGGGTTGTGATAACAGCTTTTAAGAGTTGACAGTGCAAGCTGATAACTATCGTCAACTATGGGAAGCGCGGCAACCTTCTCATAAGCCTCACCCTTAAGATGAGTCAATAAATATAACAATTTCTGCTTTGGGGTGAGGGCAGGACTTTCGTCCACTAATATGGTAAACTTCGACCAAAACTCGGACCAACATTTGGACTGGCCATCAAAAAAAGGAACAGAAAGCTTCGGCAACTCATGAACGAGAACACCTGAGTGCCCGCCACTTGACGATGAAGACTGACAGGAACCAACCGGTATCTCTGGTTTAGTTAGTTTTGACGCTAAAACGCTTCCCCGGACATAAATATCTTTAATTTGCGCTACCACCGAAAAAATGTGGTCCTCGTCCAATCCCTGGGACAATGACTCTGCCGATAGGTAAGGATCTACCTTACCTAGAAGATCCTGATATTCTTCGGACAACCTGGAGGCCAAGATACCGGCTTCATGTTGATCCACGACTCTCTATTGCGGCAACCCTTCCATCCTATTTATTAAGTGTTGCAACGCAAGTATTCCCACCGAAAATACAAAAATCTACATGACAAAAATCTGGCCCGTGGATGTATACACTACAGCGGTTGAAGCATGACAAAGTGTTCAGGCCCGATGCATGAATCGACTTTACAAAAGCCATAGTGTCAACCTCGGAAAACTAATAATTGACCGGTTCGATATTCGAAATATTGAACAATCGGTATTAATATCTTTTTATGTTGAATATTAAAACTACTGTATAGGTTTAATGATCTCTTTTAATAGGTTCCTCTTAAAGGAATCAAAAAACAATATGCAGTTCTGAGCACACATGCCTTTATTCCAATGACACTCAGGGTGGCCAAAGCCCCTGACTTGAAATCATCTAGTGTGATATATCAACATAAAGAAGGGCCATTTGTATGTTAAGAGACTGCAAGATCATACTAAGGGGTCACGTCATAGCCGATATTGTCACGGTTTTATTTAACTCTAGGAGATGGGAAAAAATAACTTCGGAAAGGGCGAATATAAAATATATTGGAAAATAAGTTGTCAGCATACAAGTATTGTTGTCAACTTTTTGTATCTTTGGGTGATATGAACAAATTGTTTCTGCTTTTTAACAACAGTGGAAATTGAACTTAATGATTTCAGAACATGAGGGAAAGCTCTTGCTTAGAATGAAAGTCAATTAGTCTGTTGATAAGGAAATCGAAATAGAGGCAAAGAAATGGTGCTACATTTTACATCATCTTTTGGATATTGCTTTATTTTCAACAGAACAAAACCTATCATATATATGGATTACAGAAAAGTCACTTTATCTGAAAATTGTGGTATTTTCTTAAAATTAGTAAAGATAACGGCAAATATGATCCCATATTGAAAGGACACTGGTTGAATCTGCAGGTCGGCCACAAAATGTGGCTTTTTATTTATAAGAAGGAATCCAGAATGAGTTTATTTCTCTTTTAGACAATCACACAAAAATTATTGAAAAAATAAAAAATTAACTATTTTGGAATAATATTTGATTGTATTCCAAGTGGAAGCCATACTGATCAAATGAGCAAAATAATAACATATATTCATATAGAAGTTGAAGCTGGGGAGGTTTGAGAGTCTTTCTTAGGTTACTTCTTGATATCAAGAATGACTTCAACTGGTATATCAAAAGCCATCCTACAACAGGAAACTTAACAGAAAAACCTAAAGATCAAACTTTATTTGCATGCATTTCTTTGAGTATAATCTGTTCAGTATTCTAAAGGGATTGTATTATTTCTTTTTGGTTTCTACCTTTATGTAGGAGGTAATACTGCAAAGGTTGAAATGAGTTTGAAAAGTTTGTCTGATACCCACTGGAGTGCTTATGAAAGCTGTAAGAGACAAGAGAGATCAGCTAGGAAGAACTGTGTGATCTTGTGAAACAATTCTAGATGTGACGGCAGCTGGTGATAGGGTTGCAAGGTTGCACAACCACCAGAAAAACTGACGTCTAATAATATATATTATTGTAAAATACATAATGTTTAAACCTTTTCAAATTACTATATTTTGAGAAAAAAATTATTGGCATACAAGTTTTGAAAAACACTTTCGTGCAGTAAATTGTAACCAATGCAGTGTTCATCGTAAGCTATGCACTGAGCAAGGTTTGCAATGAAAATGATGTTATGTATTAATTTTGTTTATAAGTGATAATTTATTACTGTTTAAAAATGAATTTATTAGATAGTATGTTGGAAAGCCATATAGCTTACTGTCTACAAGAAAAACTAGAAAAAAATTAGGTAGGCCTACAACATTTAATATTTAAACACTTTTGAAATGTATTTAAATTTTTTAGATTTATTTAACTGATACATTTTGGTATTTCTATAAACATTGTGAAATTGTGTAGGCTATGCTAAAAATTTTTTGTATTATCTGATATCTGAGTTTTATGCTTATAATTATACTGACATGATGAGGAATATAAAAAGTGAGTTATCCCATCTTCATGAAAACTTCCAACCCCCTCTTCTTGACACACCAGCCGCCACTGAACTAATATACTAATTACTGCAATATGCAACTTCACATTATTGCATTATTTGGAATACCATTTTAGAAGTTAATATCACACAAAAAATTTGCAAGCACCAAAAAACACACTGGATATGGGCTTGAAAAATAAAAAAGAAACTACCATGTTCTTGTTGAGGAAAGAAGCACACTTGTCAACAAGGCTATTAACTTTGTTCTCATAGATGTCAAAGAATGAGCATTCATGTTGAGGGAAGCTGTTTATAAAGTTGGGAAAAAACTATCAGGTGAATTATTGGAAGATGCGGCATAACTGTACAAGGTGATGTTCACAGATCGATATTTTAATGTCTAGAATGATTTATTCAAGACAAAGGTCCCCTACCATGGAGGACTTATCAAATATATTTAATATATTACAATCAAAATTCATAATGGAAGTCTCTGCTAATGATTTATCTTATAGATAAATCTTGTACATGGTGACTTTAAAAAATAAGTTGAGCAGGAAGTAAAAAGATTTCCACAACATGTACACACTGCAGAAAGAACAATTGCATGGACAGTGAAGGAAATTCTTTAGTTTATAGTCAGACAGGACTTCAACAAATCTGTTCCAACTTATGTCTCATCCCATAGTATGCTTTAACAATTTATGTGACTGAGGCCTCATGCGAAAGAACTTTCTCAAAATTTAAATGAATAAAAATGATCTTATATGAAAGAAGAATGATGAAAAATTGGCCACTTGTCTATGGAAAGAAAAACTACACCTTTTTGGTTTTTATGACACAACAGATAACTTTAGTAAAAGGAAGTATTGAAAATTTAATTTCTGTCTGTAAATTGATTGTAAGTTAAAAAAGCTTTGATTTTTCTTATTTTATACACCTTCTTTTTCCTGTTTTATTAAAATCTATAAATAATGAGTAAAATATTTAGGTATGAAGTACTGAAACTATAAAATGTACTCTATGTGATAAAAAACTGTAGCTGGAACCTTAGAATGAAAGGCTGCCCTGGGCCTTGGTTATCTTTTGTTTGCCACTAATTATATGTAGTGCATACTTTAAAACAATTTCTGATGAAGTTATCAGCTTTATGTGTTTATATTTTCTGTTGTGTGTTTTTTAATTTTTGTTTATTTTGTGTAAGTCTGTATAGAACTTTTATGGCTTAGGTAACCAAAAAATAGCTATGAATTCTTCTTCTTCTTCTGGCTCTTAGCATCGGGTTGTAGGGAGTCTTTATCCAGTGTCTCCATCTATTCCTGTGTATGAACATAACCTTTATTTCCAGTAAACTCTTCCCATGGTCCTGTCCCAACCTCTCAATGTGTGACTGATGTGTCATCCTAGGCCCCTTCCTCTTGGTATCTGACTCTCCGGCTTTACTTCAAAATACTGTTTTATTTTTCTTGTTTCATCTGCCCTACTTCCGTGTCCCAACCACTTCTACTGCCTCTCTTCCAGCAAGCTAATTAGGGGCTTTACTCCAAAATTTTGTGTGATCGCCTCATTTCTAATCCAATTTCTCCTTGTTTTCCCATTATTCACCTGAGAAACTTCATCACTGTTGATATTATTCTTATTGTATGTTTGTCAAGGATAGTCCAACTTTTTGCTCCATACATTATTGTTGGTAAGTGTACAGGTTTAAATATCTATAGTTTTGCTTTCTTACCTACTTACATCTCTTTATCCTACAAGTGTGTTGTTTATTGTTAAATATGTAGAATTTGCTTTCCTCATATGATTTGATTTTTTCTTATCTATTCTCCCACCCCTATCAAAAATGACACCCAAGTACCATCGTACGTAATTCTCAGGGACTGTTATCCGTTCCTTCCAACATGCACAACTTTACTCTTCTCATTATTCAGTTCCAAGCCTTTTCTTCCTAATTCCTCTTTCCATTCTCCAACAGCCTCTTGAGATTTTTCGCTTGAGTCTTGTGTGAGCAATACATCATCTGCATATAGCAATGCGTGGGCCAGAATTGCCCTTAATCTCCAATATCCCACTGTGGCTCTGCGTGTTCGTCTCTTGCATATTTTGTGTATTTGTTCCGTATAAACTATAAACAGTAGAGGACTCAACCTATCACTTCGTTTGATGCCCTAATTCCCTTCAGCTCATGAAACACACTTCTGATAGCTTGTATCAGTCTATTTGGAACAGCCATGAATTTATTAAATTATATCAGATGTTTGATAATGTCAAACTCGCTTAAGCAGGAAACAAAAGTGGAACTAAACTACCAGGGCCACCAAAATCCTGTTTACATTATACTAAAAAAATATATGTAGTGAAAAAATAAAATGCATTTTTTTATAACAATTTAATTATTACTTTATTAAATGTAGAAGAATTTGGCTTTCTGCTAGTGATTTATTACTTTTATTATGTGCATTAGATTTAATTTTTTACCCTCACAGTCAAAAACCCCACCAGTTATTACTGATTATTAGATAAGTAGGAGCTATTCCTGGGGGGAGGGGTAACTAGCTTGAAGGTTGGACTAGTTGTTTTTCTCAGGAAATTGAATTATTTTAGATTCTTACCATGTAATTATTTTTTGAAATTATTTATAATCCTTATTTTACACAGTCAACTGGTTTGGAAACAGACCCACATTAAGTGTTTATGAAAGTTAACTGAAATTTTTAAATTCTTGGATTTCGTTGTCCATGACGTGTCCGTTACTTAACTAAATATCATTATAATATTGACGACTCGGAACACAATGTTTTTTATAAGTAAAAACTTATAAAAAAGTTTTTTATAATCTTTTTTATAATAATTTTTTATAGAAGGCCTCTGATGAAGCCTTCTATAGGTGAAAGCCGGTTTAGGCTGTAAGGTAAAACTTTACGTTTTTACTTATAAAAAACATTGTGTTCCGAGTCGTCAATATTATAGTGATATTTAGTGAAATTTTTAGTAGCTTTGGAGGGGGGATTGATCCCTCCCCCATAGTTATACTACTGTATGAGATCATTTTTGTGACCTGTGTTTAAAAATGTATCTTGAATAGTTAGTTAATGTACTATTCTTTCTGAATTTTGTTTTATAACTAATGTGTATTTTTTTGCCATTATTCTTTTCCCTTAATACTGTATTTTATTTTCTGAAATGTGTGTATGTGTTGCATGCACATGCGCGCAAGCGTGGTGCACAGGAATGCATGCCGCATTCCTGCCTAAGTATGCGAATGTGGGCCTATAAGTATAATTCATTTATATTCTAATTTATGTTAATATTAATTATATTTATATTAATATTCTCTATAGATCTTATTTTTCACTAAATCCATTCCATTTTCTTATTTAGGTAATTCTTTCTTCACATTCTTAAATTTTGTCGTCTATATATTACATCGGTTTGTTTTTCTAAACAGGTTTTTACCAAACATATTTTTTATGGTAGTTTCTAATTGGGCAGAGCTGTTAACATACCCCTTTTTTTTTTTAAATTATTTATATTAATAATCGTAATTAGCATTGTACTTACTGTACATCCGGTATGAACACGTGGTTTTACCACCAACACTAATTTTATCAATGGGGTCCAGGGCTTCGTTAAACGAAAGGCAGAGACAGTCGGGTTTTTGAAATAATAATTTAAACGGCATTGAAATAATCAGACTTGTGGTTTATTCAAATTTGCAGTTATCACTTTTCAATAAACAATATGGAGTCACCTCCTCTACATAATAATTTAACAAAATGGCGTTGTAACTTTTTTAAATTAATTACAAAATTATAATTAACTCTTACCTTAGGGTTTTATTCCAAGAGTCGTTCAGACGAAACCAGCTACAGAAAGGATTATTTGCGATACAAGGTGTAAAGATCATTACACAGTTTGTGCTAAAACAAATTGCTTCTAGTTTATTATGCAAATTAATTATTTAGTCTCCCTTTTATAACATTTAAAGTTCTTATTTCTTTTCTGTTATATTAAATACTCGTTTAATGAGACACAATTAGTAAAAATCAAACAAAATGACAAAATGAATATTTCTTACTTCACTAGCCTATGACAAACTATTCATATTTGTAATGAACCAGTACGTAATTCCACTCCACACTCACACATTCATTCTTTTACTTGGCCATTCTATTTGAATGTATAGATTGAATCCCACTCTGAGATCTCATGATTTAGAAAAACGTCGGCAAATATAAATGTTAATGTATTTAAAAATTCTGAATAATACTCATCCTGGATGTTGCTCTACTCCAACTAACGATGCACGTGTTTTATGCCTCACTTTGAAAGTCAATTGATGCTCATTGAAGTAATTTTGTCTTTGAACTGGTACCAAGTTTTACTGGTCACTAAAACCACGTTTGTCACATTTAATAATTATGTCGGCCGGCGTAACTTTTTGAACACTTATATGTTGTTGTAGGCTGGCCGCGCATTCGAGAGTTACAATAGCACTTGTTTTTTAAGTTGTTTAAATAGATAGGCCCATTTAATCTAGGCCTATCTTATGCCCGAGGCACTGGTTTTAATTCACGAACTTTACTGTCTGATGCTGGCTGTCTGCTGTTCACTCTCTAATGACACACTGCAGACTGTAGACTGTATCACAAGGCTGCTGCTGGGCGGTTACGCAATACGTCTGGCAATTGTTTTGGCTAACAATGTGCATTACTGTACTGGAGGCTCCTCACAGGTGAAAGTTAACTATTGAATTACTGAATTAAATACTGATTTATATAAAATAAAATTCCCATTTCTGTACCGTTACAATACCCCCCCAATAAGAGATTGAAAGCCGAAGCGTTCAAACTCTTATTGCCTAAACCCTAAGAGGATCAGTGAGGATATGGCGCCGCAACCCCCCTGAACACTCTACTAAAATTGTGGGTTCTTACCCCCCTAGTCTGGCGACTGCGGCAGCACCCATCCGATCTTACGGGACTTCTCTACCCGAGATCCCACCACCATAAGCTCGGACCGATACCCACCACAGTATCGCCTGACTTTAGAACATTTAATTAAAAAATCAACAAACGGCCTTCCATCACTCCATATCCCACAACTGATTTGTTTCCTCTTAGCCGTACTGGTTCATTGACAACGTACTGGCTCATTTTATATTATAAACCCCAAAAAATAGTATTGCTAAAACAATATAGGTTTACAGTAGTACACATAAATTCCAGTTAAATTGAATAATATTCCCCGTACAATAGTACCCTCCAAAATAATACATAGATTATACAAGGTATCCTTAACTACTAAATTTTTTTTTTT
Source organism: Magicicada septendecula (assembly GCA_034769895.1). Classification (NCBI taxonomy): domain Eukaryota; kingdom Metazoa; phylum Arthropoda; class Insecta; order Hemiptera; family Cicadidae; genus Magicicada; species Magicicada septendecula. The sequence goes on along the minus strand of CM068369.1, from coordinate 90,903,196 downwards.
TCCATCAATTAGTATTTAATTTATAATTCCGGTTTGAATTTGAATGAAAATAAAGTTTAAGTTCATTATTACAAGTTCATTATTAACTTCATCTTTTCAATTAATTTAATTACCAATTTCATTTAATTTAATTCATATTGTTTTAATTAACAAATTCAAAATTAATTACATTTTTCAAAATGATCCGGCAAAAATATTACCTACGTTATTCAAAACTTTTACATTCCTTTCTTCACATATGGTATGTCTTTTTATTTCATAATAGTATTTTCCTGCTGGCAATTATTCAGCAGACTACAACAGTTGTTATTATCAACTCAGCATGACCACAGACATTAGTCACAACACACCTGTTTACATAAACAGTTGTGTGCCAGACTTGTTTTCATAAACACAGTTATAAACATTCTCAGTTTCAGCATTCATGGTTACATCATACACTGACATATGTCCTTCCTACAAATTTTTTGGTTTCTATACAGCTTTTTGTTAACATATTTATCAAAGTCAATTTATTACAGTTCAAACCAAATATAATTCTAATTCACCTTTCAGTTATTATTACTTTTAATTACCGTTTTCTGTTTAATACCATTGTCTCAATTCATTTATATTATTGAATCAAAAATTCTTTCACCCCTGTAGGCATTTTATTCTCTCTAATTGGTATTATTAACTTTATACTTACAGTACATTGTCCACCTATTGCCATGAGCACAAAATACACACCACACACACACACCAATATCTCCACGTAACCTCTGAAACATTTAACAACAATGTTATTTCATACCAAACAATTTAGCATTTATTTATTAATTAATATCAAATCTCATGAAACAATTTAATCAATCAAAAATATGTAAACAATTCAAATTATTTTAATTAAATTAATTATTGAAAACAACATTTTTAATTACTTTCACCCATTACAACTCATTAGTTATCCTCTTGCAAATTATTTTTGTTATTTATTTAAGCTTCAAAATAATAATATTATTTTTTGTCATCACAATTTCTGCTACATACATACATTGTTTATCTAACATTTTATAATACATACAATTAATTTCACTACACATGTATTTACAATTCTTCAGCAATAATTATTCAGTTATATCACACTTCATTGTCCAAGGTTGCGAGGTCAAAACCATAAAACAATATGTTTAAAATTGTCCATTTGTGAATTTAAGGCTCAACCTCCATCGTCATAGATAAGTCTTTGTTTTATATAGCATTGTTCAATTTCATTAACACACAAATTACTGTTTCGTGTGTCGTCACCATGAAAACCAAATTCATTCATTTTACCAAAATAATCATAAAACAAGTCAACATTATTTGTTTCTGTCCAGTCTCCATTAGTAATTATATTCCTTATCAAATCAATTAATTTTTCATCATAAGGTAAATTATTATTATTTAAACAGGTATCATTAAAACAATTCTCACTCTCTATTTTAACAAGTACGTATTTCATATCAATTAACATCTCTTTCAACTCATTATAATCTCTCTGCAACCTATATAATTCTATTTCTTTATCAACCCACAATTCTCCATCTAAATCTCTCTCATCATAACACCATATCATACTTTCACCATCATTCCACACAGAGGGTACTAATTTATACAAAAAAGGGATATAACTCAAATCTTCCATTAAATAGGGTCTCTTGCCCTCCAATAATAACATTTTTGAACACTCTGGTTCATCACAAATAAGGGGAAAATTTACCCTCTGCCCTACACATTCATCTACTCTTTCTTTCCATTCTTTTTCTAATTCATCAACACTAATTACTACCTCATTACAGCATATCACTCTCTCTCTCTCACTTATTGTCTCACTATCTATTTTCAGCATATCACTCTCTGATACCACATTCTTAATTATATCATCATTTTCAGCATTATTTCTCTCACTTGTTACTTTTTTATTATCATTATTACTATTACTTTTAATCTGTTCTCCTATTGACTCTACTATTTGTTCTTTAATAGTGTTAACGCATTCATCCATCTCATTTAGACGTTTACTAATATTATCTTCAAACTTAGCGTTCTGTATATTAATTTCATCAAAACGACTATTTATAATATCAAATTTACTATTCTGTACATTGAATTTAGCGTCCGAGTCACTCTTCTGTTCTTTGAAAAGCAATTGCATCATTTTTATCATATCATTATCCTCAGATTGTTTATTTTGATTCATTACGGGTGGGGTTACCTGAATCCCTGAGTCATCTATTTCATCTGACTTACTTGATTCTCTATTTTGAACTGGGATTGGGGTCGAATGGACCTCCAACCCACTCATGACTGTTGATTCGGTCAAACTATTACTTTCCATTTTTATTTATTATTTTTACATATATAAATATGCCTAGTTTTGCTTTCACAGTCACAATTTACAACCTCGCCCCACTCCCAAATAACCCGTTCTGCAGCTTAATTAGGTCTGGCGAATATGGGTTATAAACCCCATACTCGCGTCCCTGTTCGGGCGCCAATGTAACTTTTTAAATTAATTACAAAATTATAATTAACTCTTACCTTAGGGTTTTATTCCAAGAGTCGTTCAGACGAAACCAGCTACAGAAAGGATTATTTGCGATACAAGGTGTAAAGATCATTACACAGTTTGTGCTAAAACAAATTGCTTCTAGTTTATTATGCAAATTAATTATTTAGTCTCCCTTTTATAACATTTAAATTTCTTATTTCTTTTCTGTTATATTAAATACTCGTTGAATGAGACACAATTAGTAAAAATCAAACAAAATGACAAAATGAATATTTCTTACTTCACTAGCCTATGACAAACTATTCATATTTGTAATGAACCAGTACGTAATTCCACTCCACACTCACACATTCATTCTTTTACTTGGCCATTCTATTTGAATGTATAGATTGAACCCCACTCTGAGATCTCATGATTTAGAAAAACGTCGGCAAATATAAATGTTAATGTATTTAAAAATTCTGAATAATACTCATCCTGGATGTTGCTCTACTCCAACTAACGATGCACGTGTTTTATGCCTCACTTTGAAAGTCAATTGATGCTCATTGAAGTAATTTTGTCTTTGAACTGGTACCAAGTTTTACTGGTCACTAAAACCACGTTTGTCACATTTAATAATTATGTCGGCCGGCGTAACTTTTCGAACACTTATATGTTGTTGTAGGCTGGCCGCGCGTTCGAGAGTTACAATAGCACTTGTTTTTTAAGTTGTTTAAATAGATAGGCCCATTTAATCTAGGCCTATCTTATGCCCAAGGCACTGGTTTTAATTCACGAACTTTACTGTCTGATGCTGGCTGTCTGCTGTTCACTCTCTAATGACACACTGCAGACTGTAGACTGTATCACAAGGCTGCTGCTGGGCGGTTACGCAATACGTCTGGCAATTGTTTTGGCTAACAATGTGCATTACTGTACTGGAGGCTCCTCACAGGTGAAAGTTAACTATTGAATTACTGAATTAAATACTGATTTATATAAAATAAAATTCCCATTTCTGTACCGTTACAGCGTCGCTACTACTTCCGCCTTCTAAGCATATCCACATCTCATTTTAATATTAAATTATCTCTTGTATTACCTTCATACAAGATCATTTTATTAAACTGCAGTATTAACTTTAAATTTACTTATTACGTTTACTTATGTTGAAAACAAAAACTCAAACCAACACCTCAGAATGTGGTTTAGATGCCGGCATTCCTTCACATTCACACGCTCATTTTTACATATCATACATTGATTATTGGTACATGGTTAATTAATTAAAATTTTTGAGCTCATTCATGATTACTATAATTTTGAATTTTGAAACTTCCCTGCAATGTCGTGGTAATTGTGGCTCCTCAGGCGATTTCCATACTTGGTAGCAGATGTTCGGCCTAACTTACAGTTTGTCTGTTTCTGAGTGCACTGAATTTAATTTACTTCATTGTTTAACTGTTCACTGGTTTAATTACATTTTTTGATTACATTTTTTATAATTTTAAAGCACTTCTGCTGGCGTTAACTTGCCAGCCAACAATTGAACGTGTATACGCTCTCACTGGTGTATGAAGACTAGAAGAGGTCTAAATATTAGTTGTTTAACTACAAATCAAAGACAGATGAGACAGCGACAAAATGTTGCTGCAGCAACTGTTAAAGGGCTTGCAGAACATAACATGAATCATGTGTTATATGATCAAAACAACACAGGATATAGGAATCTTCAGAATGAATTTGAAGATAATTTACGATCTCTAGAATTCTGTGAATGTGTAAATTGTTCTCGAGTGTTGATGCAGCAAACATTTTTTGATATGTGTCCGCAGTGTAAGCAAAACCCAAATATGTTTACTGCAGTTAATCGTATGGATCATAAAGATATACCTATAGAACTGATGGATCTCTCTTATGCAGAACAACTCTTGATAGGTAGAGTACAACCAGTGATGTGTGCGTATAGGATGAAATCGAGAGGCTTTCCCGGTCAATATGCTTATAAGGGAAATATTATAATATTGATCAAAATATAACAGAGATTGTTAGTTCCTTGCCCCCTTTGGTTGCGATGCAACTCTTTTTATGGCTCCTACTGGTGTGGCAGCTAACAATATTGCTGGACAAACTATTCATTCAGCTCTAAGAATAAATACTTCAAAGAGAAGGGGAGGAACTTTCAAAGATTTGGAAGGTTGTGGCGTTAAATACAGTTTTAATATATATAAAATACATAAATATAACTTCCACCTACCTTCCAAGTTTCGTTTATCTGGGTCCAGGATTCTTTCGTACGAACGCTAGATACGAACATGTGTTTCATAGGTTATCGAAATAACTAACTCGACACAATTTTGAAGAGAAATTACGATTTTTAATTAATCAGAATCATTTTAAAATTTTGTTCAAAACTTTTTCTCATTGTTTTACAGATTCAGTTACAGTTTTCTTTGTTCGGTCAACATCTTCTACATACTAACTTATTCTAACATCTTACCTTACTGATCACAATTTAATACAGATATACAGACAGAGCCCCGCCTGCAATTTTGCACACTCTCACATACATAGAAAATTACCCCGCCCTTAACATGTTAATAAAAAGATACCCATTCCGGCCGGCACGTGGTAACCCTTCAAATTCGTTTTATCTGAGTTTGGGTAATTACGTCGCTGTCTAATGTAACTGATTTTGTTCCCCTCCCATACTCACTGATAGCACTGACACGGGTTGTTACTTTTAGTTCATTTTTGAAATAGAAAAACTGATAAAATTTTGGCAGAGCACATTTGGCTCTGTGTCGGCCGACACAAACAGAGACGAACTCACCAAGCGTCGCTTGCGAGCGGGAGGAAGCCGATGTCCACAGCCAACGGATTTCGTCGACGTTCATAGCTGATTTGTTGCGGTTTATTGGCTAGGCACATGCTACATAGTGGTTGTTTCTGTAGTGTGTGCCGACGATATTTAGCCACTTCTGGTCTGACGTCACTAAAGAGGTGGTCCTTAATTTGTATATCCTTCAGGTCGGGTTGTGGATCTCAACAAAACGTCGTTTCTGCGCCATTTTCGACAGCGTCGGTTGATCAGCTTCGCGTCCCACCCGTGTGTATACCTGTGTCATGCGTACAGGCGCTGTCACATTCAAACCAAGTTCTGAGAAATTTGAGGTGGCCACATACTTCAACTGATTTTGCAACGGACTATTACGTTGCTGCTTTGTTACAAACTGTTATAGTCACCACGTGGTCTGTTACAATGGAATTAAAACTTGCACAATATTTTTTATGAAACCCCGAAAATGAAATAAATAAAATACCCCATAATTTTGACACGTTACAATACCCCCTCAATGAGAAGTCTTCTGTCAAAACAGAAGAAATCTCATTGATAAAACCTTAAGAGGATTGGTGAGGAACTGGTGCCAACACCCCCCTTTTGTTCTTACTCTGCATGGGTAAACGACCCCCCTGGCCCGGCGACTATGGACGCATCTGAACGAGATCACTGGACTTCTCTGTAAGAGATCCCAACACCGAAAAATCGAACAGACACGCACCACGGCGCACCTCGCCTTCTATCATGCTACCCCAAAATCCTCAATCCCTGGCTTAGATTATGCCAGATCCTCCACCGATATGTTTCCCCTCATATGCAAGCTGGGCTGCCTTTAGCAGATACTGGGCTCACACACACTCACATTACATATTGAAAATTGAAAACTTCTTTTAAAATTCATTTAAATTGCAACTCTCTGGTTGTCTTTATTTAAAATCAAATCACAAATTTTGTATATATTTTAAATTATTCTCTTCATTAGGTTTTTCTGTTATTTCTGTTAGTTAAAATAAATCAATTTAAACATTTCTTACAATTAAGACCATCCTTAACCTAACATGGATTATCTAAAGTCTAACAATACAATTCAACAAAATAATTCAATAATAATGAACATGGTTAGTACACCAACAATAAAATAATCAAAGTTTAAAATATCCATTAGCTGGCAGGCGCAAAATCAAGATTTTTTTTTCCAAAAAATATTTTCCAAAAACTTTAAAATTCAACGAAAAAAAAAATTTTAATTTATTAAAATGTTTCCTTTACATATAGAAATTATTTAAAATTTGTTTAAATTGATCACAAAACAAAAGTTGAATTAACTTCCTTACTATCAACTTATATGACCTCATTATCAGCTGATCAAAACTAGGTCAAGTCCACAACCTTGACATACATACGTTATGTACCAGTTATGTCTGAAAATACATTCAACATCTGTAACATTCTAACTTGAAACACAAAACATAATAACATAAAACATTTAAAATTAACAAACTATTATTATAAATAACAATCAGAGTGACATTTAAATTATTCAAAATAAACACTTTCTAACTTTACATTTCCAAATTCTATCAAAAATTTGTCGCTGGTTTCAATTAACAATTTTATTCTTATAAATCTCTTTCTGTATTTGACAATCTTATTCTCCATTACTGTGGGTGATTTAAATATTTATCTCATTTAATTTACTACTTGATCTGTATACATATATAATCTTTCTCCCTTTGACTCTAACCTCTAACAACTGTAACTCACATGACACCCATCTCTATCAAAAACATCTCTCAAAACACTCTCTAACCCCAACTTACTAATAAACTCAAATCGCCACCTTCTCTCAATATATATAAAAAAAATACTCTCTAACCCTTTGTACTTAGGACACGTGTTTCCCCCCCCCCAAAAGCTCATTTCCCATTATCTGGTCCCTGGATTCTACCTGAGGCGACCCCTTCCCCCTAAATCGGCCCCATCCCGTCCCAACCATTATGTTGCGGACTCCCACATTACACTACCCCCTATTACAAAATTGCCATCCCCAATATCTCAATCTTATTACCTTACTTCACTACAACAAAATAACATCATCAATTATAAACATCAATATATCACTCAAAGCTCTACGTATATTCTCCATAACTACTGTGTCAACGTCAATACTTCTCAACAACATTACCTTATCTCAAAACAACATCACATTAACTCAAAACAATATTTTTCTCTCTACTACCCCTTTAACTTTGACTTCAACTTGGACTGATCTATATGTCCCACCAAATACTCATCACCCTAAAACTATCTTTTATTAGCTTTCACAAATTATTACTTTATTTCTCACTTCATCAAATTACTTTTCTCATTATTTTAAATAGCATCTGTAATACATTGAAACATTACATTAAACATTAATTACCTGGAACATTTACAACCAATGTAACAGTGACATTTTATTGCTGATCAGCTGACATTCTTAATAAAGTGAAAACACATCTCAAAATTTTAGCAAATCACATGAAATATATATATTTATCAATACTTACTTCGAACCTCCTTGTTTCCCCTTTTTCTGATTCTGATAATTTATGTTACCCGCCTGCCAGTCGGTTTAGTTATTGGCTTAGTTTCAAAATACACAAATTATATAAAACACATACTTTCTAGCAACCCTTATATCTAACCTACTACAATAAAATATTACATTTACATAGAATGAACACCTTATACTGAATGTATGAGCATTTAATTATTTGAGCGGAATATAAACGTTTTTATTAGATCAAAATTGGAGTTAGGAAATTTTATGTTATTTTCAAATTCGTGGCTCCTCTGAGCCACCTCCCATCCACACACTCTATTGCAAGTTATGTAAGACTGTAGCGCCTTTTCGCTTCCACAAAGACTGCATATTTTGGAGTAATTTGACATCCCCGTGTCTTTGCTTCGGCAGTTATATTTTAACATTTTTGAATATCAACATATTCGTGGTTATATTTAAACGCCCCTAAAATGGGTCTACCACCTGGCCTTGCTGTTCCTACTCGAACAGAGTGGTAGCCGCTCTTACATAGTACCTGGATTTCCCCTAATTTCACCCCCCATTTAATTTCTACTATATACCAATTTCAAGTCAGCTATGGTCAAGGGACTTGGTATGACCATAGCTAACCGCTAGCCAAATCCACGATTAGTGCTGGTAAGGCAGTAATCGCCCGAAAAGTCGGGGAAATCTAACTTGCATTTCAATGCCTGTTCTACATCGTTTTAGTTATGTGCGACACGAGCGTCTATCAGTGTATAAATTGAATTTGAACGAAAAAGGTGTGTCGCACGTTTTCGCCATTTTGGCCTCCGATGGAGGTAACACTCTCTGTTACCCCCAACCCATTTCACTATCTACGAGGGCACAGGCCACCCCCGCAATAGCACCTTAATCACTAAGTACTTAAAAATTTTATATACATTCTAACGTAACATTTTCATCACGTATTAATCATTTAACTCATTTAAATCATTCATAAATTTTTAAATTTTTTATTAATAATTATTATTGTAACATAACAAAATGTTACCTAACCTAAATGTATATTATCAGATGTTATAAGGACAGAACAATAATGTAAATAGGGAAGATAGTAATAAGAATGAACAAGAAGAGAGGAATCAAGAAAGAAGAATGAAGCAGAAGTGCCACCTGAAACAGTAAACCCAAATACTGTTTAACACTACAACCAGACAATGACTAACACAAACTGATGGACAGAGTAAATTTACATTAAGCTGTCAATCAAGTCAGTAGATAATGTAAACAGAATATTATATGTAAATAAAAAGTGAATCAATAAGAATCTGAATACTGTGAAATCAGAATTAGCATTTTGCTGATAATAAATTTAATCATGACTAGTAAATTATGAATGCCAAAACTAAATTTAGCAATGGCTACAAAGTGAGAACAAAGATATATTTCAATATCAAATATACTTATGAGAAAGAAAAACCATTTGTATGAGGGAATATTATACAAATAAAGTACCTCAACAAATTACCGAATTGTGAACCAATAAATATTGTTAAGGCAAAATTCCAGTCTAGACGGTATGTCTTAACAACGCCTAGACCAAGCAGTAATCAGTGAGTTGATTATTAGGAGGTAACGTAAGTGTAAATTAAATACACAGAACAATCGTTGTGCTCCAACATAACAAAAAATATTATTAAAATGATATATTTAATCATAATTCAATTGTTAAGTAGTAGAATAGAACGAGTCAGCGTAAAACGAAATGTCATAGTAATAAGAATCGTTCATTACAATGTATAAAGTTAAGGTGTATTCATAATGTTCAGCAATTGAAGTTCAGTACAGAGTTAATAGTGTTCTCACATAAACGTTTGAGTAATAAAATGCTATGTGAACACAAACAATACTAATCAAAGTGTAAAATCGTCGATTCAGGTAAACAGACGACAGCGCAAAATAGTGTACCCGAACATTGTTTATGTAGCAATGTCAGTAAAAGTGAAGTGAACTCGGTATCAAACTATATCAAATTAAAGAGGACAAAATAATCTTTAATTTGATGACGATATCGACCCAATCGCAACTGTATTAAGTGCGGGAAAGATGTTAGCATCATTTACCAAATATGCATCAGAAATTTGTTTACTAATACCAACAACAATGAAAGCTATCTGTCACATCAGGATTTGACAGTTAAAAAACCGTTATTAACGGCTAAATGACCAATACGTCATACTCATCACACCTACAAGAACCAATCACAAAATTAGTTAGTAATTAACATTTTTGCCTAACGCCGATCGACGGGCGGGGTATATAAGAGAATGTAACCGATTCTCGACAGACACTTATCAACTTCATACAGCACGGAACATGTGCTCGCCATCTCAACATTTTTAATAACTGTCAGCGTCATCAACATAACACCTCGAAGGAAATAACTCAACACCAAGAAACAACTACTTCAAATTAATCTACAGAAAACAATAGTGATTATGTGCAGTATTATTTTATTTTTGTGCAGGAAATAATGAACAGAAGTAATTATATAATGTTATTTATGATCCATTAAGTTAGAAGCGGATCGAAGTACTCTGTTCTTGTGCGTGTGCAGTGAAAAATGATAATCATTATAATCCGATTATCAAGGTGCTAAAATGAGTTTTAATTAAATAATTAAAACCAAAAGGTAACAGTGCAACCATTATTCATTTTCACTACAAGCGCCATAACCTGTACGTTTTTATACACTGATCTGTACTGACGCAAACCACAGAAACATTTCAATAATACACCATGTCTCAATTTATTTGATGAATTTGTCATTAGTAATTAAGCTGAATGTTAGTTATAAGTGTTCTCAATTTATAAACTTTGTAATTCACATATCAGGCGTGACGAACGCGCAACCTATCAAATAGGTTATTTTTATTTGTTTACTTCATGAAAGTAACGTCAAAACATTATTGATCAATTTTATATCAGAAAATCATTAGATATTGTGTAGGCATAACTTTCTTTTTCGTGTCTCAAAGAACTCACATCTGAGATTTTAATAATATTAATGTTAAAAATAACCAACATCTGGATTTAGCCAGATTCGCCACTTGTGCTCTGAGCAAGCCTTATAAGGTATATAATAACTTATTTACGATGGTACATATTGTATGTTTTAATTATATTTGTTTTGGAATTCTCAATCAAGGGTATGAATAAAACCCATTATTAACAGCATAACTCGACTTGATTTATTTCTAACTGATAGTTAAATATTTTATTTAGAAAACTCAAACAACCTTCAGTTGTGTTTAAATATTTTGGAATAGCATTGCCATAAAGATAATAAACAATTATTCTCAATTTTTTTTTAATCATTCAGTGATTCTATTTGTGGGTTTTACACGGGATTTTCCCTAAATAAATCCGTGTGGCGCCCACTAACCAACAAGGCAATCTAACCTTGCAACTAAAGTGAGTTGGTGTTTGTAAACTGAGTTGACAGCTTACTGAACTTCTAGAAAACACGACCAGGTACGTGAAAGTATATTATGTTTATTATATTGTCCAGACATTACTAGACGTAACGTACTTAGACTATCAGCAACCTGGAGGAGAAGTTTCACAGCCAGTATCAACAAGATGATCATCATCATCAAACGACCAACTATTGTACTTTACTTTTAAACCTAAGCAAAATTAGTATTTAATTATTATCAACCCAACTATTTTATTTGTTTTATATAAGGGAATTCTTTTCAGACAAGTATAATTACACCATTGTAAACACACTTTGAGTAACCTCGAATGTTACATTTTAAATCGCTTTACAAAATTAGTAACCTTCAACAACTACAACATCTAAATAATATTTCACACATAATTAAATTTTGTTTAAACACGACCCTTAATATTTTAAACATAAACATAATTTTAAATAACAACCGTAAATCTTTTATTTTATTACATATTAAGAAGCATACAACGTGTGGCAGAAGTACACACCGTATTTTTATATATGGTTACAAATTGGCGCACCAACTAGTGTGGCTTAAAAAATATTAAATAAAAATATTTTTTATATTTTATATCAGCCCGGTAGACACGAAAGAATAAACATGCCACACACCCATCAATATAATACGAGATATAAGGACAGTCGGGTAGGAGAAATACAACGGGACTATAGAGACTCCTGAAGCACAACCCATACACAAATGGAAGTCATTACCATCAATAATATCGAAACTCAACCTGAAGAAACACCCCAGGTAGAACCGGAAGTAGACATGAGGGTCGACAACCGACCCAGACGACCGGAAGGAATCCCACAACCAGGCGATATGAATTTTTTCGAAATGATGAGAACAATGATGGAGGAAACCGTGAATAAGAGTAATGAGTCATTAAAAGAAGACGGTAGGAAATCACGGGAAGAGAATCGGAAGAATATCGAGTTGTTAAATAAAAATATAGAGTCAATAAAGGAGGATCATCGTGACTTAAATAAAAATATAGAGGCAATAAAGGAGAATCATCGTGACTTAAATAAAAATATAGAGTCAATGAGGGAAGACCTGAATAAAAAGATTGATAATACCCATAAATCCATGGACATGCTGAACAGTAAAATAGATGATAACAGTAGAGCCGTCAGAGAAGAATTGAACACCACCTTGATTGAAATTAGCAGGAGGATGGAAGAAGGCAATGAGAAAATTAACACGAGAATAGACGTGGAGATTGCTGTTGTGAGGGAAGAAATGATAGAAGTAAACAAAAGGTGCGAACAACACGACCAGGACTTAAAGCGAACTAGGGAAGAGGTCGACGGGAGGCTCGATACCATGGAGGAGGTGATGGAAGCCCGAATAGAATCCTTGAAAAGAATGAATCAAGATGAGATTAAACGGGTAAGGATAGACGTAGGCGAGTGCTGTGAAGAGGTAAGTACATCAGTAGACGCAGTAAGAAATTTAACTGTCGCTAATCGAGAAAGAATTGAGGAACTAATACAACAGGAAATAGTGCAAATGCGGGAGGAGATTGAAGTTATCCGCAACCGTCCGATCCAAGGTCAGTATCTGCTACCAAATGACAACCGCGACGCGATTAATTTTAAAAACTACCGAAGAAACCCTATCGAATTCTTAGCACATGTTGAAGAAAACTTGGCACGGATCCGAGAGACCAGATGGAACAACATAAGAAGCTTGATAGATGAGTACTTCAAAGAAATATATGATAATTGGTGGACTGCAACGCGCCACGAAGTTTACAGTTACGAGGAATTCAAGACTCAATTCCGCGCAAAATACTGGTCCGAGGCCATGCAAAACATAGTACGCGATCATATATGTCACGGGAAATACGATGCGAGCAGAGGAGGAACCATGACTTCCTACTTTTTGGGTCAGGTGTGTCTAGCACGAAATTTAGAAACAAAAATACCTGAAGAATGTCTCGTTACAAAACTGTCTTACCACTTTGAGGAGGGTGTCGCTAAGGCACGTCAGTGGGGGCAGATTAAAACTATAGCAGCTATGTCCGCGTTGCTCGAGGATCAGGAGCATGAAGGATATTACCGAAGGAGTCGTCGGAGGAATGACCATTTTAACAATATGGGCGGTAACATAAACAATAATAATAACAACAACTCCAGAAATTACAGAAGTAATTTTAATAATAATGGCCATACAAACCAAAATTATAATAACAGTAATAATAATAACAATAATAGTAGGCCGAATAACCAGGGTAGTAATAATAACAATAATAATAACGGTAGCCATAATAATAATAATAACAACCGGCGACCCAATTATAATAATAACACCAATCGACCATCAAACCAAGGCGGGAATAATCCACCGTCACAATATCGCCGAGCCAATTATGTGCAAGCCAATTACGACTCCGATAGAAGGCGGCGATACCAACGACGAAACAGTTTCAGTGGAGACAGAGGAAGTATAAGAGGAGGACGATGGAGGAGTAGCAGCATTGAGGGCGACAGCCGCAACTATGACTACCGGCCACAAGTGAATTTTGTGCAAGCCCATGACCAGTCCGACCCAGGGAGACCTGATGCCCGACCGCAGCCAAACACCACGAATAATGATGACGAAGGAGATTGGGTGCCAGTCTGTGAGAGGCCTGGCTTTACAATAGTGCACAACCGAGCAGGCAGCTCTAGAGAGTCCAGACCCGGAGATGGCAGCCGACCCAGCACATCCCAAGACGCCAGAATACAATACCCATAATAACGTAATTATCCCCAGTAATACTAGCAATAGAGTGGAAGAGCAAAAAATAACCCCATGTATATCAACCACAAAAAATGATTACTATTAAGAGCAGATAATATGTAGTAGTAGGCGACATTTATCACCCGAATGTTTAGGGTATAAAATAAAAATAAAATATGTTTAAAAACAATTACTATAAACGAACTCATTTAATGTTTAACAGAATCACATATTAAGCTCCAAATTATTGAAGGTAACTAATTGACTATAACAAATCAATTTGCCCTATTGAGTTACAAAAGTGTGTAGGATTAAGATATAGGCCAAACTATTTGTTACTTGTGAAAAAAGAACCTGATCTATCACACCAAAGGATAGAAAATTATGTAAGGTCAACTAAATGATTTAATAAGGAAAAGGACATCTATTATGTCATAAAGAGCCAGTAGTGGCATGCAACTAAAATTACTATACTATACTTAGAGAAAAAAAAAAAATGTTTATACAAATGAATATTATATGTAACTAAATTTTATCAAATGATTATTGTGTACCTCTCATAAAACTAAAATATTAATTAAAATCATCCAGAATAAAGGTTCACCCAACTAACCTTTGAAGGAGTAGAGAGGCAGAATAACAAAGTGTGTAAAGTAAAAGAAGGATATTATTATGGAAAGTGTAAGGAAAGAGAAAAAATGTTTATAAAATGAACTATGTAACCCCAAGAATGTCTATAAAATTAGATATTAGTATGTTATTATATTATCACATTAAAGTGTAATTATCAAATATTGTATACTTCATAACTTAGAATTAAAATCATCCAGAATAAAGGTTCACCCAACTAACCTTTGAAGGAGTAGAGAAGAAAAATAACAAAGAGTGTTAATTTTAAAGATAGCTATTATTATAGTAGGATGAAAGGAAAGAAAAATGTTTATTAATTATCAAATATTGCACATCACAGAATATGTCAGAGAACATCCAACAAAAAACCATTTAGTATACGAACATTGTACGCCCTGATAATTCAGGATAAATATAAGTTATTAAGAAAAGCTTAATGAAATATTGTGAAAATAAAAATATTGTAAACTCTAGATATAAAAAACCAACTGCATAAGTACTATAAGCATCACAGTAAGTGTGTAACCTTAAGAATACCCAAGCGAACCAAAGCAAAGTGTCAACTAGTATAAACAGTAACAATACGGCTGATAAACAACATAGCTGAAAATGTCAAGTCTGAAAAGAAATAATTACCTGTAAAAAGAAAGTATGTTAGCAAGTATAAAGATGGAAATGTGATATAAATGAAAACCTCTGAAACCTTGAATATTATAGTGAATATATTATATTATTGTAAATGAATGATATGTGATATTTTATGAGTTGTGATAGTGCAACTATTGCCTGGTGCAATGTTTATTTTTTTTCTCAGACAGAGAAGAGTAATACAAAGATATATTTCAATATCAAATATACTTATGAGAAAGAAAAACCATTTGTATGAGGGAATATTATACAAATAAAGTACCTCAACAAATTACCGAATTGTGAACCAATAAATATTGTTAAGGCAAAATTCCAGTCTAGACGGTATGTCTTAACAACGCCTAGACCAAGCAGTAATCAGTGAGTTGATTATTAGGAGGTAACGTAAGTGTAAATTAAATACACAGAACAATCGTTGTGCTCCAACATAACAAAAAATATTATTAAAATGATATATTTAATCATAATTCAATTGTTAAGTAGTAGAATAGAACGAGTCAGCGTAAAACGAAATGTCATAGTAATAAGAATCGTTCATTACAATGTATAAAGTTAAGGTGTATTCATAATGTTCAGCAATTGAAGTTCAGTACAGAGTTAATAGTGTTCTCACATAAACGTTTGAGTAATAAAATGCTATGTGAACACAAACAATACTAATCAAAGTGTAAAATCGTCGATTCAGGTAAACAGACGACAGCGCAAAATAGTGTACCCGAACATTGTTTATGTAGCAATGTCAGTAAAAGTGAAGTGAACTCGGTATCAAACTATATCAAATTAAAGAGGACAAAATAATCTTTAATTTGATGACGATATCGACCCAATCGCAACTGTATTAAGTGCGGGAAAGATGTTAGCATCATTTACCAAATATGCATCAGAAATTTGTTTACTAATACCAACAACAATGAAAGCTATCTGTCACATCAGGATTTGACAGTTAAAAAACCGTTATTAACGGCTAAATGACCAATACGTCATACTCATCACACCTACAAGAACCAATCACAAAATTAGTTAGTAATTAACATTTTTGCCTAACGCCGATCGACGGGCGGGGTATATAAGAGAATGTAACCGATTCTCGACAGACACTTATCAACTTCATACAGCACGGAACATGTGCTCGCCATCTCAACATTTTTAATAACTGTCAGCGTCATCAACATAACACCTCGAAGGAAATAACTCAACACCAAGAAACAACTACTTCAAATTAATCTACAGAAAACAATAGTGATTATGTGCAGTATTATTTTATTTTTGTGCGGGAAATAATGAACAGAAGTAATTATATAATGTTATTTATGATCCATTAAGTTAGAAGCGGATCGAAGTACTCTGTTCTTGTGCGTGTGCAGTGAAAAATGATAATCATTATAATCCGATTATCAAGGTGCTAAAATGAGTTTTAATTAAATAATTAAAACCAAAAGGTAACAGTGCAACCATTATTCATTTTCACTACAAGCGCCATAACCTGTACGTTTTTATATACTGATCTGTACTGACGCAAACCACAGAAACATTTCAATAATACACCATGTCTCAATTTATTTGATGAATTTGTCATTAGTAATTAAGCTGAATGTTAGTTATAAGTGTTCTCAATTTATAAACTTTGTAATTCACAAATCAGGTGTGACGAACGCGCAACCTATTAAATAGGTTATTTTTATTTGTTTACTTCATGAAAGTAACGTCAAAACATTATTGATCAATTTTATATCAGAAAATCATTAGATATTGTGTAGGCATAACTTTCTTTTTCGTGTCTCAAAGAACTCACATCTGAGATTTTAATAATATTAATGTTAAAAATAACCAACATCTGGACTTAGCCAGATTCGCCACTTGTGCTCTGAGCAAGCCTTATAAGGTATATAATAACTTATTTACGATGGTACAATATTGTATGTTTTAATTATATTTGTTTTGGAATTCTCAATCAAGGGTATGAATAAAACCCATTATTAACAGCATAACTCGACTTGATTTATTTCTAACTGATAGTTAAATATTTTATTTAGAAAACTCAAACAACCTTCAGTTGTGTTTAAATATTTTGGAATAGCATTGCCATAAAGATAATAAACAATTATTCTCAATTTTTTTTTAATCATTCAGTGATTCTATTTGTGGGTTTTACACGGGATTTTCCCTAAATAAATCCGTGTGGCGCCCACTAACCAACAAGGCAATCTAACCTTTCAACTAAAGTGAGTTGGTGTTTGTAAACTGAGTTGACAGCTTACTGAACTTCTAGAAAACACGACCAGGTACGTGAAAGTATATTATGTTTATTATATTGTCCAGACATTACTAGACGTAACGTACTTAGACTATCAGCAACCTGGAGGAGAAGTTTCACAGCCAGTATCAACAAGACGATCATCATCATCAAACGACCAACTATTGTACTTTACTTTTAAACCTAAGCAAAATTAGTATTTAATTATTATCAACCCAACTATTTTATTTGTTTCATATAAGGGAATTCTTTTCAGACAAGTATAATTACACCATTGTAAACACACTTTGAGTAACCTCGAATGTTACATTTTAAATCGCTTTACAAAATTAGTAACCTTCAACAACTACAACATCTAAATAATATTTCACACATAATTAAATTTTGTTTAAACACGACCCTTAATATTTTAAACATAAACATAATTTTAAATAACAACCGTAAATCTTTTATTTTATTACATATTAAGAAGCATACAACGTGTGGCAGAAGTACACACCGTATTTTTATATATGGTTACAAATTGGCGCACCAACTAGTGTGGCTTAAAAAATATTAAATAAAAATATTTTTTATATTTTATATCAGCCCGGTAGACACGAAAGAATAAACATGCCACACACCCATCAATATAATACGAGATATAAGGACAGTCGGGTAGGAGAAATACAACGGGACTATAGAGACTCCTGAAGCACAACCCATACACAAATGGAAGTCATTACCATCAATAATATCGAAACTCAACCTGAAGAAACACCCCAGGTAGAACCGGAAGTAGACATGAGGGTCGACAACCGACCCAGACGACCGGAAGGAATCCCACAACCAGGCGATATGAATTTTTTCGAAATGATGAGAACAATGATGGAGGAAACCGTGAATAAGAGTAATGAGTCATTAAAAGAAGACGGTAGGAAATCACGGGAAGAGAATCGGAAGAATATCGAGTTGTTAAATAAAAATATAGAGTCAATAAAGGAGGATCATCGTGACTTAAATAAAAATATAGAGGCAATAAAGGAGAATCATCGTGACTTAAATAAAAATATAGAGTCAATGAGGGAAGACCTGAATAAAAAGATTGATAATACCCATAAATCCATGGACATGCTGAACAGTAAAATAGATGATAACAGTAGAGCCGTCAGAGAAGAATTGAACACCACCTTGATTGAAATTAGCAGGAGGATGGAAGAAGGCAATGAGAAAATTAACACGAGAATAGACGTGGAGATTGCTGTTGTGAGGGAAGAAATGATAGAAGTAAACAAAAGGTGCGAACAACACGACCAGGACTTAAAGCGAACTAGGGAAGAGGTCGACGGGAGGCTCGATACCATGGAGGAGGTGATGGAAGCCCGAATAGAATCCTTGAAAAGAATGAATCAAGATGAGATTAAACGGGTAAGGATAGACGTAGGCGAGTGCTGTGAAGAGGTAAGTACATCAGTAGACGCAGTAAGAAATTTAACTGTCGCTAATCGAGAAAGAATTGAGGAACTAATACAACAGGAAATAGTGCAAATGCGGGAGGAGATTGAAGTTATCCGCAACCGTCCGATCCAAGGTCAGTATCTGCTACCAAATGACAACCGCGACGCGATTAATTTTAAAAACTACCGAAGAAACCCTATCGAATTCTTAGCACATGTTGAAGAAAACTTGGCACGGATCCGAGAGACCAGATGGAACAACATAAGAAGCTTGATAGATGAGTACTTCAAAGAAATATATGATAATTGGTGGACTGCAACGCGCCACGAAGTTTACAGTTACGAGGAATTCAAGACTCAATTCCGCGCAAAATACTGGTCCGAGGCCATGCAAAACATAGTACGCGATCATATATGTCACGGGAAATACGATGCGAGCAGAGGAGGAACCATGACTTCCTACTTTTTGGGTCAGGTGTGTCTAGCACGAAATTTAGAAACAAAAATACCTGAAGAATGTCTCGTTACAAAACTGTCTTACCACTTTGAGGAGGGTGTCGCTAAGGCACGTCAGTGGGGGCAGATTAAAACTATAGCAGCTATGTCCGCGTTGCTCGAGGATCAGGAGCATGAAGGATATTACCGAAGGAGTCGTCGGAGGAATGACCATTTTAACAATATGGGCGGTAACATAAACAATAATAATAACAACAACTCCAGAAATTACAGAAGTAATTTTAATAATAATGGCCATACAAACCAAAATTATAATAACAGTAATAATAATAACAATAATAGTAGGCCGAATAACCAGGGTAGTAATAATAACAATAATAATAACGGTAGCCATAATAATAATAATAACAACCGGCGACCCAATTATAATAATAACACCAATCGACCATCAAACCAAGGCGGGAATAATCCACCGTCACAATATCGCCGAGCCAATTATGTGCAAGCCAATTACGACTCCGATAGAAGGCGGCGATACCAACGACGAAACAGTTTCAGTGGAGACAGAGGAAGTATAAGAGGAGGACGATGGAGGAGTAGCAGCATTGAGGGCGACAGCCGCAACTATGACTACCGGCCACAAGTGAATTTTGTGCAAGCCCATGACCAGTCCGACCCAGGGAGACCTGATGCCCGACCGCAGCCAAACACCACGAATAATGATGACGAAGGAGATTGGGTGCCAGTCTGTGAGAGGCCTGGCTTTACAATAGTGCACAACCGAGCAGGCAGCTCTAGAGAGTCCAGACCCGGAGATGGCAGCCGACCCAGCACATCCCAAGACGCCAGAATACAATACCCATAATAACGTAATTATCCCCAGTAATACTAGCAATAGAGTGGAAGAGCAAAAAATAACCCCATGTATATCAACCACAAAAAATGATTACTATTAAGAGCAGATAATATGTAGTAGTAGGCGACATTTATCACCCGAATGTTTAGGGTATAAAATAAAAATAAAATATGTTTAAAAACAATTACTATAAACGAACTCATTTAATGTTTAACAGAATCACATATTAAGCTCCAAATTATTGAAGGTAACTAATTGACTATAACAAATCAATTTGCCCTATTGAGTTACAAAAGTGTGTAGGATTAAGATATAGGCCAAACTATTTGTTACTTGTGAAAAAAGAACCAGATCTATCACACCAAAGGATAGAAAATTATGTAAGGTCAACTAAATGATTTAATAAGGAAAAGGACATCTATTATGTCATAAAGAGCCAGTAGTGGCATGCAACTAAAATTACTATACTATACTTAGAGAAAAAAAAAAAATGTTTATACAAATGAATATTATATGTAACTAAATTTTATCAAATGATTATTGTGTACCTCTCATAAAACTAAAATATTAATTAAAATCATCCAGAATAAAGGTTCACCCAACTAACCTTTGAAGGAGTAGAGAGGCAGAATAACAAAGTGTGTAAAGTAAAAGAAGGATATTATTATGGAAAGTGTAAGGAAAGAGAAAAAATGTTTATAAAATGAACTATGTAACCCCAAGAATGTCTATAAAATTAGATATTAGTATGTTATTATATTATCACATTAAAGTGTAATTATCAAATATTGTATACTTCATAACTTAGAATTAAAATCATCCAGAATAAAGGTTCACCCAACTAACCTTTGAAGGAGTAGAGAAGAAAAATAACAAAGAGTGTTAATTTTAAAGATAGCTATTATTATAGTAGGATGAAAGGAAAGAAAAATGTTTATTAATTATCAAATATTGCACATCACAGAATATGTCAGAGAACATCCAACAAAAAACCATTTAGTATACGAACATTGTACGCCCTGATAATTCAGGATAAATATAAGTTATTAAGAAAAGCTTAATGAAATATTGTGAAAATAAAAATATTGTAAACTCTAGATATAAAAAACCAACTGCATAAGTACTATAAGCATCACAGTAAGTGTGTAACCTTAAGAATACCCAAGCGAACCAAAGCAAAGTGTCAACTAGTATAAACAGTAACAATACGGCTGATAAACAACATAGCTGAAAATGTCAAGTCTGAAAAGAAATAATTACCTGTAAAAAGAAAGTATGTTAGCAAGTATAAAGATGGAAATGTGATATAAATGAAAACCTCTGAAACCTTGAATGTTATAGTGAATATATTATATTATTGTAAATGAATGATATGTGATATTTTATGAGTTGTGATAGTGCAACTATTGCCTGGTGCAATGTTTATTTTTTTTCTCAGACAGAGAAGAGTAATACAAAGATATATTTCAATATCAAATATACTTATGAGAAAGAAAAACCATTTGTATGAGGGAATATTATACAAATAAAGTACCTCAACAAATTACCGAATTGTGAACCAATAAATATTGTTAAGGCAAAATTCCAGTCTAGACGGTATGTCTTAACAACGCCTAGACCAAGCAGTAATCAGTGAGTTGATTATTAGGAGGTAACGTAAGTGTAAATTAAATACACAGAACAATCGTTGTGCTCCAACATAACAAAAAATATTATTAAAATGATATATTTAATCATAATTCAATTGTTAAGTAGTAGAATAGAACGAGTCAGCGTAAAACGAAATGTCATAGTAATAAGAATCGTTCATTACAATGTATAAAGTTAAGGTGTATTCATAATGTTCAGCAATTGAAGTTCAGTACAGAGTTAATAGTGTTCTCACATAAACGTTTGAGTAATAAAATGCTATGTGAACACAAACAATACTAATCAAAGTGTAAAATCGTCGATTCAGGTAAACAGACGACAGCGCAAAATAGTGTACCCGAACATTGTTTATGTAGCAATGTCAGTAAAAGTGAAGTGAACTCGGTATCAAACTATATCAAATTAAAGAGGACAAAATAATCTTTAATTTGATGACGATATCGACCCAATCGCAACTGTATTAAGTGCGGGAAAGATGTTAGCATCATTTACCAAATATGCATCAGAAATTTGTTTACTAATACCAACAACAATGAAAGCTATCTGTCACATCAGGATTTGACAGTTAAAAAACCGTTATTAACGGCTAAATGACCAATACGTCATACTCATCACACCTACAAGAACCAATCACAAAATTAGTTAGTAATTAACATTTTTGCCTAACGCCGATCGACGGGCGGGGTATATAAGAGAATGTAACCGATTCTCGACAGACACTTATCAACTTCATACAGCACGGAACATGTGCTCGCCATCTCAACATTTTTAATAACTGTCAGCGTCATCAACATAACACCTCGAAGGAAATAACTCAACACCAAGAAACAACTACTTCAAATTAATCTACAGAAAACAATAGTGATTATGTGCAGTATTATTTTATTTTTGTGCGGGAAATAATGAACAGAAGTAATTATATAATGTTATTTATGATCCATTAAGTTAGAAGCGGATCGAAGTACTCTGTTCTTGTGCGTGTGCAGTGAAAAATGATAATCATTATAATCCGATTATCAAGGTGCTAAAATGAGTTTTAATTAAATAATTAAAACCAAAAGGTAACAGTGCAACCATTATTCATTTTCACTACAAGCGCCATAACCTGTACGTTTTTATATACTGATCTGCACTGACGCAAACCACAGAAACATTTCAATAATACACCATGTCTCAATTTATTTGATGAATTTGTCATTAGTAATTAAGCTGAATGTTAGTTATAAGTGTTCTCAATTTATAAACTTTGTAATTCACAAATCAGGTGTGACGAACGCGCAACCTATTAAATAGGTTATTTTTATTTGTTTACTTCATGAAAGTAACGTCAAAACATTATTGATCAATTTTATATCAGAAAATCATTAGATATTGTGTAGGCATAACTTTCTTTTTCGTGTCTCAAAGAACTCACATCTGAGATTTTAATAATATTAATGTTAAAAATAACCAACATCTGGACTTAGCCAGATTCGCCACTTGTGCTCTGAGCAAGCCTTATAAGGTATATAATAACTTATTTACGATGGTACAATATTGTATGTTTTAATTATATTTGTTTTGGAATTCTCAATCAAGGGTATGAATAAAACCCATTATTAACAGCATAACTCGACTTGATTTATTTCTAACTGATAGTTAAATATTTTATTTAGAAAACTCAAACAACCTTCAGTTGTGTTTAAATATTTTGGAATAGCATTGCCATAAAGATAATAAACAATTATTCTCAATTTTTTTTTAATCATTCAGTGATTCTATTTGTGGGTTTTACACGGGATTTTCCCTAAATAAATCCGTGTGGCGCCCACTAACAAACAAGGCAATCTAACCTTGCAACTAAAGTGAGTTGGTGTTTGTAAACTGAGTTGACAGCTTACTGAACTTCTAGAAAACACGACCAGGTACGTGAAAGTATATTATGTTTATTATATTGTCCAGACATTACTAGACGTAACGTACTTAGACTATCAGCAACCTGGAGGAGAAGTTTCACAGCCAGTATCAACAAGACGATCATCATCATCAAACGACCAACTATTGTACTTTACTTTTAAACCTAAGCAAAATTAGTATTTAATTATTATCAACCCAACTATTTTATTTGTTTCATATAAGGGAATTCTTTTCAGACAAGTATAATTACACCATTGTAAACACACTTTGAGTAACCTCGAATGTTACATTTTAAATCGCTTTACAAAATTAGTAACCTTCAACAACTACAACATCTAAACAATATTTCACACATAATTAAATTTTGTTTAAACACGACCCTTAATATTTTAAACATAAACATAATTTTAAATAACAACCGTAAATCTTTTATTTTATTACATATTAAGAAGCATACAACGTGTGGCAGAAGTACACACCGTATTTTTATATATGGTTACAAATTGGCGCACCAACTAGTGTGGCTTAAAAAATATTAAATAAAAATATTTTTTATATTTTATATCAGCCCGGTAGACACGAAAGAATAAACATGCCACACACCCATCAATATAATACGAGATATAAGGACAGTCGGGTAGGAGAAATACAACGGGACTATAGAGACTCCTGAAGCACAACCCATACACAAATGGAAGTCATTACCATCAATAATATCGAAACTCAACCTGAAGAAACACCCCAGGTAGAACCGGAAGTAGACATGAGGGTCGACAACCGACCCAGACGACCAGAAGGAATCCCACAACCAGGCGATATGAATTTTTTCGAAATGATGAGAACAATGATGGAGGAAACCGTGAATAAGAGTAATGAGTCATTAAAAGAAGACGGTAGGAAATCACGGGAAGAGAATCGGAAGAATATCGAGTTGTTAAATAAAAATATAGAGTCAATAAAGGAGGATCATCGTGACTTAAATAAAAATATAGAGGCAATAAAGGAGAATCATCGTGACTTAAATAAAAATATAGAGTCAATGAGGGAAGACCTGAATAAAAAGATTGATAATACCCATAAATCCATGGACATGCTGAACAGTAAAATAGATGATAACAGTAGAGCCGTCAGAGAAGAATTGAACACCACCTTGATTGAAATTAGCAGGAGGATGGAAGAAGGCAATGAGAAAATTAACACGAGAATAGACGTGGAGATTGCTGTTGTGAGGGAAGAAATGATAGAAGTAAACAAAAGGTGCGAACAACACGACCAGGACTTAAAGCGAACTAGGGAAGAGGTCGACGGGAGGCTCGATACCATGGAGGAGGTGATGGAAGCCCGAATAGAATCCTTGAAAAGAATGAATCAAGATGAGATTAAACGGGTAAGGATAGACGTAGGCGAGTGCTGTGAAGAGGTAAGTACATCAGTAGACGCAGTAAGAAATTTAACTGTCGCTAATCGAGAAAGAATTGAGGAACTAATACAACAGGAAATAGTGCAAATGCGGGAGGAGATTGAAGTTATCCGCAACCGTCCGATCCAAGGTCAGTATCTGCTACCAAATGACAACCGCGACGCGATTAATTTTAAAAACTACCGAAGAAACCCTATCGAATTCTTAGCACATGTTGAAGAAAACTTGGCACGGATCCGAGAGACCAGATGGAACAACATAAGAAGCTTGATAGATGAGTACTTCAAAGAAATATATGATAATTGGTGGACTGCAACGCGCCACGAAGTTTACAGTTACGAGGAATTCAAGACTCAATTCCGCGCAAAATACTGGTCCGAGGCCATGCAAAACATAGTACGCGATCATATATGTCACGGGAAATACGATGCGAGCAGAGGAGGAACCATGACTTCCTACTTTTTGGGTCAGGTGTGTCTAGCACGAAATTTAGAAACAAAAATACCTGAAGAATGTCTCGTTACAAAACTGTCTTACCACTTTGAGGAGGGTGTCGCTAAGGCACGTCAGTGGGGGCAGATTAAAACTATAGCAGCTATGTCCGCGTTGCTCGAGGATCAGGAGCATGAAGGATATTACCGAAGGAGTCGTCGGAGGAATGACCATTTTAACAATATGGGCGGTAACATAAACAATAATAATAACAACAACTCCAGAAATTACAGAAGTAATTTTAATAATAATGGCCATACAAACCAAAATTATAATAACAGTAATAATAATAACAATAATAGTAGGCCGAATAACCAGGGTAGTAATAATAACAATAATAATAACGGTAGCCATAATAATAATAATAACAACCGGCGACCCAATTATAATAATAACACCAATCGACCATCAAACCAAGGCGGGAATAATCCACCGTCACAATATCGCCGAGCCAATTATGTGCAAGCCAATTACGACTCCGATAGAAGGCGGCGATACCAACGACGAAACAGTTTCAGTGGAGACAGAGGAAGTATAAGAGGAGGACGATGGAGGAGTAGCAGCATTGAGGGCGACAGCCGCAACTATGACTACCGGCCACAAGTGAATTTTGTGCAAGCCCATGACCAGTCCGACCCAGGGAGACCTGATGCCCGACCGCAGCCAAACACCACGAATAATGATGACGAAGGAGATTGGGTGCCAGTCTGTGAGAGGCCTGGCTTTACAATAGTGCACAACCGAGCAGGCAGCTCTAGAGAGTCCAGACCCGGAGATGGCAGCCGACCCAGCACATCCCAAGACGCCAGAATACAATACCCATAATAACGTAATTATCCCCAGTAATACTAGCAATAGAGTGGAAGAGCAAAAAATAACCCCATGTATATCAACCACAAAAAATGATTACTATTAAGAGCAGATAATATGTAGTAGTAGGCGACATTTATCACCCGAATGTTTAGGGTATAAAATAAAAATAAAATATGTTTAAAAACAATTACTATAAACGAACTCATTTAATGTTTAACAGAATCACATATTAAGCTCCAAATTATTGAAGGTAACTAATTGACTATAACAAATCAATTTGCCCTATTGAGTTACAAAAGTGTGTAGGATTAAGATATAGGCCAAACTATTTGTTACTTGTGAAAAAAGAACCAGATCTATCACACCAAAGGATAGAAAATTATGTAAGGTCAACTAAATGATTTAATAAGGAAAAGGACATGTATTATGTCATAAAGAGCCAGTAGTGGCATGCAACTAAAATTACTATACTATACTTAGAGAAAAAAAAAAAATGTTTATACAAATGAATATTATATGTAACTAAATTTTATCAAATGATTATTGTGTACCTCTCATAAAACTAAAATATTAATTAAAATCATCCAGAATAAAGGTTCACCCAACTAACCTTTGAAGGAGTAGAGAGGCAGAATAACAAAGTGTGTAAAGTAAAAGAAGGATATTATTATGGAAAGTGTAAGGAAAGAGAAAAAATGTTTATAAAATGAACTATGTAACCCCAAGAATGTCTATAAAATTAGATATTAGTATGTTATTATATTATCACATTAAAGTGTAATTATCAAATATTGTATACTTCATAACTTAGAATTAAAATCATCCAGAATAAAGGTTCACCCAACTAACCTTTGAAGGAGTAGAGAAGAAAAATAACAAAGAGTGTTAATTTTAAAGATAGCTATTATTATAGTAGGATGAAAGGAAAGAAAAATGTTTATTAATTATCAAATATTGCACATCACAGAATATGTCAGAGAACATCCAACAAAAAACCATTTAGTATACGAACATTGTACGCCCTGATAATTCAGGATAAATATAAGTTATTAAGAAAAGCTTAATGAAATATTGTGAAAATAAAAATATTGTAAACTCTAGATATAAAAAACCAACTGCATAAGTACTATAAGCATCACAGTAAGTGTGTAACCTTAAGAATACCCAAGCGAACCAAAGCAAAGTGTCAACTAGTATAAACAGTAACAATACGGCTGATAAACAACATAGCTGAAAATGTCAAGTCTGAAAAGAAATAATTACCTGTAAAAAGAAAGTATGTTAGCAAGTATAAAGATGGAAATGTGATATAAATGAAAACCTCTGAAACCTTGAATATTATAGTGAATATATTATATTATTGTAAATGAATGATATGTGATATTTTATGAGTTGTGATAGTGCAACTATTGCCTGGTGCAATGTTTATTTTTTTTCTCAGACAGAGAAGAGTAATACAAAGATATATTTCAATATCAAATATACTTATGAGAAAGAAAAACCATTTGTATGAGGGAATATTATACAAATAAAGTACCTCAACAAATTACCGAATTGTGAACCAATAAATATTGTTAAGGCAAAATTCCAGTCTAGACGGTATGTCTTAACAACGCCTAGACCAAGCAGTAATCAGTGAGTTGATTATTAGGAGGTAACGTAAGTGTAAATTAAATACACAGAACAATCGTTGTGCTCCAACATAACAAAAAATATTATTAAAATGATATATTTAATCATAATTCAATTGTTAAGTAGTAGAATAGAACGAGTCAGCGTAAAACGAAATGTCATAGTAATAAGAATCGTTCATTACAATGTATAAAGTTAAGGTGTATTCATAATGTTCAGCAATTGAAGTTCAGTACAGAGTTAATAGTGTTCTCACATAAACGTTTGAGTAATAAAATGCTATGTGAACACAAACAATACTAATCAAAGTGTAAAATCGTCGATTCAGGTAAACAGACGACAGCGCAAAATAGTGTACCCGAACATTGTTTATGTAGCAATGTCAGTAAAAGTGAAGTGAACTCGGTATCAAACTATATCAAATTAAAGAGGACAAAATAATCTTTAATTTGATGATGATATCGACCCAATCGCAACTGTATTAAGTGCGGGAAAGATGTTAGCATCATTTACCAAATATGCATCAGAAATTTGTTTACTAATACCAACAACAATGAAAGCTATCTGTCACATCAGGATTTGACAGTTAAAAAACCGTTATTAACGGCTAAATGACCAATACGTCATACTCATCACACCTACAAGAACCAATCACAAAATTAGTTAGTAATTAACATTTTTGCCTAACGCCGATCGACGGGCGGGGTATATAAGAGAATGTAACCGATTCTCGACAGACACTTATCAACTTCATACAGCACGGAACATGTGCTCGCCATCTCAACATTTTTAATAACTGTCAGCGTCATCAACATAACACCTCGAAGGAAATAACTCAACACCAAGAAACAACTACTTCAAATTAATCTACAGAAAACAATAGTGATTATGTGCAGTATTATTTTATTTTTGTGCGGGAAATAATGAACAGAAGTAATTATATAATGTTATTTATGATCCATTAAGTTAGAAGCGGAT
Source organism: Magicicada septendecula (assembly GCA_034769895.1). Lineage (NCBI taxonomy): Eukaryota > Metazoa > Arthropoda > Insecta > Hemiptera > Cicadidae > Magicicada > Magicicada septendecula. The sequence continues at coordinate 90,873,903 of CM068369.1, read as the reverse complement.
CGAAGTACTCTGTTCTTGTGCGTGTGCAGTGAAAAATGATAATCATTATAATCCGATTATCAAGGTGCTAAAATGAGTTTTAATTAAATAATTAAAACCAAAAGGTAACAGTGCAACCATTATTCATTTTCACTACAAGCGCCATAACCTGTACGTTTTTATATACTGATCTGCACTGACGCAAACCACAGAAACATTTCAATAATACACCATGTCTCAATTTATTTGATGAATTTGTCATTAGTAATTAAGCTGAATGTTAGTTATAAGTGTTCTCAATTTATAAACTTTGTAATTCACAAATCAGGTGTGACGAACGCGCAACCTATTAAATAGGTTATTTTTATTTGTTTACTTCATGAAAGTAACGTCAAAACATTATTGATCAATTTTATATCAGAAAATCATTAGATATTGTGTAGGCATAACTTTCTTTTTCGTGTCTCAAAGAACTCACATCTGAGATTTTAATAATATTAATGTTAAAAATAACCAACATCTGGACTTAGCCAGATTCGCCACTTGTGCTCTGAGCAAGCCTTATAAGGTATATAATAACTTATTTACGATGGTACAATATTGTATGTTTTAATTATATTTGTTTTGGAATTCTCAATCAAGGGTATGAATAAAACCCATTATTAACAGCATAACTCGACTTGATTTATTTCTAACTGATAGTTAAATATTTTATTTAGAAAACTCAAACAACCTTCAGTTGTGTTTAAATATTTTGGAATAGCATTGCCATAAAGATAATAAACAATTATTCTCAATTTTTTTTTAATCATTCAGTGATTCTATTTGTGGGTTTTACACGGGATTTTCCCTAAATAAATCCGTGTGGCGCCCACTAACAAACAAGGCAATCTAACCTTGCAACTAAAGTGAGTTGGTGTTTGTAAACTGAGTTGACAGCTTACTGAACTTCTAGAAAACACGACCAGGTACGTGAAAGTATATTATGTTTATTATATTGTCCAGACATTACTAGACGTAACGTACTTAGACTATCAGCAACCTGGAGGAGAAGTTTCACAGCCAGTATCAACAAGACGATCATCATCATCAAACGACCAACTATTGTACTTTACTTTTAAACCTAAGCAAAATTAGTATTTAATTATTATCAACCCAACTATTTTATTTGTTTCATATAAGGGAATTCTTTTCAGACAAGTATAATTACACCATTGTAAACACACTTTGAGTAACCTCGAATGTTACATTTTAAATCGCTTTACAAAATTAGTAACCTTCAACAACTACAACATCTAAACAATATTTCACACATAATTAAATTTTGTTTAAACACGACCCTTAATATTTTAAACATAAACATAATTTTAAATAACAACCGTAAATCTTTTATTTTATTACATATTAAGAAGCATACAACGTGTGGCAGAAGTACACACCGTATTTTTATATATGGTTACAAATTGCCGCACCAACTAGTGTGGCTTAAAAAATATTAAATAAAAATATTTTTTATATTTTATATCAGCCCGGTAGACACGAAAGAATAAACATGCCACACACCCATCAATATAATACGAGATATAAGGACAGTCGGGTAGGAGAAATACAACGGGACTATAGAGACTCCTGAAGCACAACCCATACACAAATGGAAGTCATTACCATCAATAATATCGAAACTCAACCTGAAGAAACACCCCAGGTAGAACCGGAAGTAGACATGAGGGTCGACAACCGACCCAGACGACCAGAAGGAATCCCACAACCAGGCGATATGAATTTTTTCGAAATGATGAGAACAATGATGGAGGAAACCGTGAATAAGAGTAATGAGTCATTAAAAGAAGACGGTAGGAAATCACGGGAAGAGAATCGGAAGAATATCGAGTTGTTAAATAAAAATATAGAGTCAATAAAGGAGGATCATCGTGACTTAAATAAAAATATAGAGGCAATAAAGGAGAATCATCGTGACTTAAATAAAAATATAGAGTCAATGAGGGAAGACCTGAATAAAAAGATTGATAATACCCATAAATCCATGGACATGCTGAACAGTAAAATAGATGATAACAGTAGAGCCGTCAGAGAAGAATTGAACACCACCTTGATTGAAATTAGCAGGAGGATGGAAGAAGGCAATGAGAAAATTAACACGAGAATAGACGTGGAGATTGCTGTTGTGAGGGAAGAAATGATAGAAGTAAACAAAAGGTGCGAACAACACGACCAGGACTTAAAGCGAACTAGGGAAGAGGTCGACGGGAGGCTCGATACCATGGAGGAGGTGACGGAAGCCCGAATAGAATCCTTGAAAAGAATGAATCAAGATGAGATTAAACGGGTAAGGATAGACGTAGGCGAGTGCTGTGAAGAGGTAAGTACATCAGTAGACGCAGTAAGAAATTTAACTGTCGCTAATCGAGAAAGAATTGAGGAACTAAGACAACAGGAAATAGTGCAAATGCGGGAGGAGATTGAAGTTATCCGCAACCGTCCGATCCAAGGTCAGTATCTGCTACCAAATGACAACCGCGACGCGATTAATTTTAAAAACTACCGAAGAAACCCTATCGAATTCTTAGCACATGTTGAAGAAAACTTGGCACGGATCCGAGAGACCAGATGGAACAACATAAGAAGCTTGATAGATGAGTACTTCAAAGAAATATATGATAATTGGTGGACTGCAACGCGCCACGAAGTTCACAGTTACGAGGAATTCAAGACTCAATTCCGCGCAAAATACTGGTCCGAGGCCATGCAAAACATAGTACGCGATCATATATGTCACGGGAAATACGATGCGAGCAGAGGAGGAACCATGACTTCCTACTTTTTGGGTCAGGTGTGTCTAGCACGAAATTTAGAAACAAAAATACCTGAAGAATGTCTCGTTACAAAACTGTCTTACCACTTTGAGGAGGGTGTCGCTAAGGCACGTCAGTGGGGGCAGATTAAAACTATAGCAGCTATGTCCGCGTTGCTCGAGGATCAGGAGCATGAAGGATATTACCGAAGGAGTCGTCGGAGGAATGACCATTTTAACAATATGGGCGGTAACATAAACAATAATAATAACAACAACTCCAGAAATTACAGAAGTAATTTTAATAATAATGGCCATACAAACCAAAATTATAATAACAGTAATAATAATAACAATAATAGTAGGCCGAATAACCAGGGTAGTAATAATAACAATAATAATAACGGTAGCCATAATAATAATAATAACAACCGGCGACCCAATTATAATAATAACACCAATCGACCATCAAACCAAGGCGGGAATAATCCACCGTCACAATATCGCCGAGCCAATTATGTGCAAGCCAATTACGACTCCGATAGAAGGCGGCGATACCAACGACGAAACAGTTTCAGTGGAGACAGAGGAAGTATAAGAGGAGGACGATGGAGGAGTAGCAGCATTGAGGGCGACAGCCGCAACTATGACTACCGGCCACAAGTGAATTTTGTGCAAGCCCATGACCAGTCCGACCCAGGGAGACCTGATGCCCGACCGCAGCCAAACACCACGAATAATGATGACGAAGGAGATTGGGTGCCAGTCTGTGAGAGGCCTGGCTTTACAATAGTGCACAACCGAGCAGGCAGCTCTAGAGAGTCCAGACCCGGAGATGGCAGCCGACCCAGCACATCCCAAGACGCCAGAATACAATACCCATAATAACATAATTATCCCCAGTAATACTAGCAATAGAGTGGAAGAGCAAAAAATAACCCCATGTATATCAACCACAAAAAATGATTACTATTAAGAGCAGATAATATGTAGTAGTAGGCGACATTTATCACCCGAATGTTTAGGGTATAAAATAAAAATAAAATATGTTTAAAAACAATTACTATAAACGAACTCATTTAATGTTTAACAGAATCACATATTAAGCTCCAAATTATTGAAGGTAACTAATTGACTATAACAAATCAATTTGCCCTATTGAGTTACAAAAGTGTGTAGGATTAAGATATAGGCCAAACTATTTGTTACTTGTGAAAAAAGAACCAGATCTATCACACCAAAGGATAGAAAATTATGTAAGGTCAACTAAATGATTTAATAAGGAAAAGGACATCTATTATGTCATAAAGAGCCAGTAGTGGCATGCAACTAAAATTACTATACTATACTTAGAGAAAAAAAAAAAATGTTTATACAAATGAATATTATATGTAACTAAATTTTATCAAATGATTATTGTGTACCTCTCATAAAACTAAAATATTAATTAAAATCATCCAGAATAAAGGTTCACCCAACTAACCTTTGAAGGAGTAGAGAGGCAGAATAACAAAGTGTGTAAAGTAAAAGAAGGATATTATTATGGAAAGTGTAAGGAAAGAGAAAAAATGTTTATAAAATGAACTATGTAACCCCAAGAATGTCTATAAAATTAGATATTAGTATGTTATTATATTATCACATTAAAGTGTAATTATCAAATATTGTATACTTCATAACTTAGAATTAAAATCATCCAGAATAAAGGTTCACCCAACTAACCTTTGAAGGAGTAGAGAAGAAAAATAACAAAGAGTGTTAATTTTAAAGATAGCTATTATTATAGTAGGATGAAAGGAAAGAAAAATGTTTATTAATTATCAAATATTGCACATCACAGAATATGTCAGAGAACATCCAACAAAAAACCATTTAGTATACGAACATTGTACGCCCTGATAATTCAGGATAAATATAAGTTATTAAGAAAAGCTTAATGAAATATTGTGCAAATAAAAATATTGTAAACTCTAGATATAAAAAACCAACTGCATAAGTACTATAAGCATCACAGTAAGTGTGTAACCTTAAGAATACCCAAGCGAACCAAAGCAAAGTGTCAACTAGTATAAACAGTAACAATACGGCTGATAAACAACATAGCTGAAAATGTCAAGTCTGAAAAGAAATAATTACCTGTAAAAAGAAAGTATGTTAGCAAGTATAAAGATGGAAATGTGATATAAATGAAAACCTCTGAAACCTTGAATATTATAGTGAATATATTATATTATTGTAAATGAATGATATGTGATATTTTATGAGTTGTGATAGTGCAACTATTGCCTGGTGCAATGTTTATTTTTTTTCTCAGACAGAGAAGAGTAATACAAAGATATATTTCAATATCAAATATACTTATGAGAAAGAAAAACCATTTGTATGAGGGAATATTATACAAATAAAGTACCTCAACAAATTACCGAATTGTGAACCAATAAATATTGTTAAGGCAAAATTCCAGTCTAGACGGTATGTCTTAACAACGCCTAGACCAAGCAGTAATCAGTGAGTTGATTATTAGGAGGTAACGTAAGTGTAAATTAAATACACAGAACAATCGTTGTGCTCCAACATAACAAAAAATATTATTAAAATGATATATTTAATCATAATTCAATTGTTAAGTAGTAGAATAGAACGAGTCAGCGTAAAACGAAATGTCATAGTAATAAGAATCGTTCATTACAATGTATAAAGTTAAGGTGTATTCATAATGTTCAGCAATTGAAGTTCAGTACAGAGTTAATAGTGTTCTCACATAAACGTTTGAGTAATAAAATGCTATGTGAACACAAACAATACTAATCAAAGTGTAAAATCGTCGATTCAGGTAAACAGACGACAGCGCAAAATAGTGTACCCGAACATTGTTTATGTAGCAATGTCAGTAAAAGTGAAGTGAACTCGGTATCAAACTATATCAAATTAAAGAGGACAAAATAATCTTTAATTTGATGACGATATCGACCCAATCGCAACTGTATTAAGTGCGGGAAAGATGTTAGCATCATTTACCAAATATGCATCAGAAATTTGTTTACTAATACCAACAACAATGAAAGCTATCTGTCACATCAGGATTTGACAGTTAAAAAACCGTTATTAACGGCTAAATGACCAATACGTCATACTCATCACACCTACAAGAACCAATCACAAAATTAGTTAGTAATTAACATTTTTGCCTAACGCCGATCGACGGGCGGGGTATATAAGAGAATGTAACCGATTCTCGACAGACACTTATCAACTTCATACAGCACGGAACATGTGCTCGCCATCTCAACATTTTTAATAACTGTCAGCGTCATCAACATAACACCTCGAAGGAAATAACTCAACACCAAGAAACAACTACTTCAAATTAATCTACAGAAAACAATAGTGATTATGTGCAGTATTATTTTATTTTTGTGCGGGAAATAATGAACAGAAGTAATTATATAATGTTATTTATGATCCATTAAGTTAGAAGCGGATCGAAGTACTCTGTTCTTGTGCGTGTGCAGTGAAAAATGATAATCATTATAATCCGATTATCAAGGTGCTAAAATGAGTTTTAATTAAATAATTAAAACCAAAAGGTAACAGTGCAACCATTATTCATTTTCACTACAAGCGCCATAACCTGTACGTTTTTATATACTGATCTGTACTGACGCAAACCACAGAAACATTTCAATAATACACCATGTCTCAATTTATTTGATGAATTTGTCATTAGTAATTAAGCTGAATGTTAGTTATAAGTGTTCTCAATTTATAAACTTTGTAATTCACAAATCAGGTGTGACGAACGCGCAACCTATTAAATAGGTTATTTTTATTTGTTTACTTCATGAAAGTAACGTCAAAACATTATTGATCAATTTTATATCAGAAAATCATTAGATATTGTGTAGGCATAACTTTCTTTTTCGTGTCTCAAAGAACTCACATCTGAGATTTTAATAATATTAATGTTAAAAATAACCAACATCTGGACTTAGCCAGATTCGCCACTTGTGCTCTGAGCAAGCCTTATAAGGTATATAATAACTTATTTACGATGGTACAATATTGTATGTTTTAATTATATTTGTTTTGGAATTCTCAATCAAGGGTATGAATAAAACCCATTATTAACAGCATAACTCGACTTGATTTATTTCTAACTGATAGTTAAATATTTTATTTAGAAAACTCAAACAACCTTCAGTTGTGTTTAAATATTTTGGAATAGCATTGCCATAAAGATAATAAACAATTATTCTCAATTTTTTTTTAATCATTCAGTGATTCTATTTGTGGGTTTTACACGGGATTTTCCCTAAATAAATCCGTGTGGCGCCCACTAACCAACAAGGCAATCTAACCTTGCAACTAAAGTGAGTTGGTGTTTGTAAACTGAGTTGACAGCTTACTGAACTTCTAGAAAACACGACCAGGTACGTGAAAGTATATTATGTTTATTATATTGTCCAGACATTACTAGACGTAACGTACTTAGACTATCAGCAACCTGGAGGAGAAGTTTCACAGCCAGTATCAACAAGACGATCATCATCATCAAACGACCAACTATTGTACTTTACTTTTAAACCTAAGCAAAATTAGTATTTAATTATTATCAACCCAACTATTTTATTTGTTTCATATAAGGGAATTCTTTTCAGACAAGTATAATTACACCATTGTAAACACACTTTGAGTAACCTCGAATGTTACATTTTAAATCGCTTTACAAAATTAGTAACCTTCAACAACTACAACATCTAAATAATATTTCACACATAATTAAATTTTGTTTAAACACGACCCTTAATATTTTAAACATAAACATAATTTTAAATAACAACCGTAAATCTTTTATTTTATTACATATTAAGAAGCATACAACGTGTGGCAGAAGTACACACCGTATTTTTATATATGGTTACAAATTGGCGCACCAACTAGTGTGGCTTAAAAAATATTAAATAAAAATATTTTTTATATTTTATATCAGCCCGGTAGACACGAAAGAATAAACATGCCACACACCCATCAATATAATACGAGATATAAGGACAGTCGGGTAGGAGAAATACAACGGGACTATAGAGACTCCTGAAGCACAACCCATACACAAATGGAAGTCATTACCATCAATAATATCGAAACTCAACCTGAAGAAACACCCCAGGTAGAACCGGAAGTAGACATGAGGGTCGACAACCGACCCAGACGACCAGAAGGAATCCCACAACCAGGCGATATGAATTTTTTCGAAATGATGAGAACAATGATGGAGGAAACCGTGAATAAGAGTAATGAGTCATTAAAAGAAGACGGTAGGAAATCACGGGAAGAGAATCGGAAGAATATCGAGTTGTTAAATAAAAATATAGAGTCAATAAAGGAGGATCATCGTGACTTAAATAAAAATATAGAGGCAATAAAGGAGAATCATCGTGACTTAAATAAAAATATAGAGTCAATGAGGGAAGACCTGAATAAAAAGATTGATAATACCCATAAATCCATGGACATGCTGAACAGTAAAATAGATGATAACAGTAGAGCCGTCAGAGAAGAATTGAACACCACCTTGATTGAAATTAGCAGGAGGATGGAAGAAGGCAATGAGAAAATTAACACGAGAATAGACGTGGAGATTGCTGTTGTGAGGGAAGAAATGATAGAAGTAAACAAAAGGTGCGAACAACACGACCAGGACTTAAAGCGAACTAGGGAAGAGGTCGACGGGAGGCTCGATACCATGGAGGAGGTGACGGAAGCCCGAATAGAATCCTTGAAAAGAATGAATCAAGATGAGATTAAACGGGTAAGGATAGACGTAGGCGAGTGCTGTGAAGAGGTAAGTACATCAGTAGACGCAGTAAGAAATTTAACTGTCGCTAATCGAGAAAGAATTGAGGAACTAAGACAACAGGAAATAGTGCAAATGCGGGAGGAGATTGAAGATATCCGCAACCGTCCGATCCAAGGTCAGTATCTGCTACCAAATGACAACCGCGACGCGATTAATTTTAAAAACTACCGAAGAAACCCTATCGAATTCTTAGCACATGTTGAAGAAAACTTGGCACGGATCCGAGAGACCAGATGGAACAACATAAGAAGCTTGATAGATGAGTACTTCAAAGAAATATATGATAATTGGTGGACTGCAACGCGCCACGAAGTTCACAGTTACGAGGAATTCAAGACTCAATTCCGCGCAAAATACTGGTCCGAGGCCATGCAAAACATAGTACGCGATCATATATGTCACGGGAAATACGATGCGAGCAGAGGAGGAACCATGACTTCCTACTTTTTGGGTCAGGTGTGTCTAGCACGAAATTTAGAAACAAAAATACCTGAAGAATGTCTCGTTACAAAACTGTCTTACCACTTTGAGGAGGGTGTCGCTAAGGCACGTCAGTGGGGGCAGATTAAAACTATAGCAGCTATGTCCGCGTTGCTCGAGGATCAGGAGCATGAAGGATATTACCGAAGGAGTCGTCGGAGGAATGACCATTTTAACAATATGGGCGGTAACATAAACAATAATAATAACAACAACTCCAGAAATTACAGAAGTAATTTTAATAATAATGGCCATACAAACCAAAATTATAATAACAGTAATAATAATAACAATAATAGTAGGCCGAATAACCAGGGTAGTAATAATAACAATAATAATAATGGTAGCCATAATAATAATAATAACAACCGGCGACCCAATTATAATAATAACACCAATCGACCATCAAACCAAGGCGGGAATAATCCACCGTCACAATATCGCCGAGCCAATTATGTGCAAGCCAATTACGACTCCGATAGAAGGCGGCGATACCAACGACGAAACAGTTTCAGTGGAGACAGAGGAAGTATAAGAGGAGGACGATGGAGGAGTAGCAGCATTGAGGGCGACAGCCGCAACTATGACTACCGGCCACAAGTGAATTTTGTGCAAGCCCATGACCAGTCCGACCCAGGGAGACCTGATGCCCGACCGCAGCCAAACACCACGAATAATGATGACAAAGGAGATTGGGTGCCAGTCTGTGAGAGGCCTGGCTTTACAATAGTGCACAACCGAGCAGGCAGCTCTAGAGAGTCCAGACCCGGAGATGGCAGCCGACCCAGCACATCCCAAGACGCCAGAATACAATACCCATAATAACGTAATTATCCCCAGTAATACTAGCAATAGAGTGGAAGAGCAAAAAATAACCCCATGTATATCAACCACAAAAAATGATTACTATTAAGAGCAGATAATATGTAGTAGTAGGCGACATTTATCACCCGAATGTTTAGGGTATAAAATAAAAATAAAATATGTTTAAAAACAATTACTATAAACGAACTCATTTAATGTTTAACAGAATCACATATTAAGCTCCAAATTATTGAAGGTAACTAATTGACTATAACAAATCAATTTGCCCTATTGAGTTACAAAAGTGTGTAGGATTAAGATATAGGCCAAACTATTTGTTACTTGTGAAAAAAGAACCAGATCTATCACACCAAAGGATAGAAAATTATGTAAGGTCAACTAAATGATTTAATAAGGAAAAGGACATCTATTATGTCATAAAGAGCCAGTAGTGGCATGCAACTAAAATTACTATACTATACTTAGAGAAAAAAAAAAAATGTTTATACAAATGAATATTATATGTAACTAAATTTTATCAAATGATTATTGTGTACCTCTCATAAAACTAAAATATTAATTAAAATCATCCAGAATAAAGGTTCACCCAACTAACCTTTGAAGGAGTAGAGAGGCAGAATAACAAAGTGTGTAAAGTAAAAGAAGGATATTATTATGGAAAGTGTAAGGAAAGAGAAAAAATGTTTATAAAATGAACTATGTAACCCCAAGAATGTCTATAAAATTAGATATTAGTATGTTATTATATTATCACATTAAAGTGTAATTATCAAATATTGTATACTTCATAACTTAGAATTAAAATCATCCAGAATAAAGGTTCACCCAACTAACCTTTGAAGGAGTAGAGAAGAAAAATAACAAAGAGTGTTAATTTTAAAGATAGCTATTATTATAGTAGGATGAAAGGAAAGAAAAATGTTTATTAATTATCAAATATTGCACATCACAGAATATGTCAGAGAACATCCAACAAAAAACCATTTAGTATACGAACATTGTACGCCCTGATAATTCAGGATAAATATAAGTTATTAAGAAAAGCTTAATGAAATATTGTGAAAATAAAAATATTGTAAACTCTAGATATAAAAAACCAACTGCATAAGTACTATAAGCATCACAGTAAGTGTGTAACCTTAAGAATACCCAAGCGAACCAAAGCAAAGTGTCAACTAGTATAAACAGTAACAATACGGCTGATAAACAACATAGCTGAAAATGTCAAGTCTGAAAAGAAATAATTACCTGTAAAAAGAAAGTATGTTAGCAAGTATAAAGATGGAAATGTGATATAAATGAAAACCTCTGAAACCTTGAATATTATAGTGAATATATTATATTATTGTAAATGAATGATATGTGATATTTTATGAGTTGTGATAGTGCAACTATTGCCTGATGCAATGTTTATTTTTTTCTCAGACAGAGAAGAGTAATACAAAGATATATTTCAATACCAAATATACTTATGAGAAAGAAAAACCATTTGTATGAGGGAATATTATACAAATAAAGTACCTCAACAAATTACCGAATTGTGAACCAATAAATATTGTTAAGGCAAAATTCCAGTCTAGACGGTATGTCTTAACAACGCCTAGACCAAGCAGTAATCAGTGAGTTGATTATTAGGAGGTAACGTAAGTGTAAATTAAATACACAGAACAATCGTTGTGCTCCAACATAACAAAAAATATTATTAAAATGATATATTTAATCATAATTCAATTGTTAAGTAGTAGAATAGAACGAGTCAGCGTAAAACGAAATGTCATAGTAATAAGAATCGTTCATTACAATGTATAAAGTTAAGGTGTATTCATAATGTTCAGCAATTGAAGTTCAGTACAGAGTTAATAGTGTTCTCACATAAACGTTTGAGTAATAAAATGCTATGTGAACACAAACAATACTAATCAAAGTGTAAAATCGTCGATTCAGGTAAACAGACGACAGCGCAAAATAGTGTACCCGAACATTGTTTATGTAGCAATGTCAGTAAAAGTGAAGTGAACTCGGTATCAAACTATATCAAATTAAAGAGGACAAAATAATCTTTAATTTGATGACGATATCGACCCAATCGCAACTGTATTAAGTGCGGGAAAGATGTTAGCATCATTTACCAAATATGCATCAGAAATTTGTTTACTAATACCAACAACAATGAAAGCTATCTGTCACATCAGGATTTGACAGTTAAAAAACCGTTATTAACGGCTAAATGACCAATACGTCATACTCATCACACCTACAAGAACCAATCACAAAATTAGTTAGTAATTAACATTTTTGCCTAACGCCGATCGACGGGCGGGGTATATAAGAGAATGTAACCGATTCTCGACAGACACTTATCAACTTCATACAGCACGGAACATGTGCTCGCCATCTCAACATTTTTAATAACTGTCAGCGTCATCAACATAACACCTCGAAGGAAATAACTCAACACCAAGAAACAACTACTTCAAATTAATCTACAGAAAACAATAGTGATTATGTGCAGTATTATTTTATTTTTGTGCGGGAAATAATGAACAGAAGTAATTATATAATGTTATTTATGATCCATTAAGTTAGAAGCGGATCGAAGTACTCTGTTCTTGTGCGTGTGCAGTGAAAAATGATAATCATTATAATCCGATTATCAAGGTGCTAAAATGAGTTTTAATTAAATAATTAAAACCAAAAGGTAACAGTGCAACCATTATTCATTTTCACTACAAGCGCCATAACCTGTACGTTTTTATATACTGATCTGTACTGACGCAAACCACAGAAACATTTCAATAATACACCATGTCTCAATTTATTTGATGAATTTGTCATTAGTAATTAAGCTGAATGTTAGTTATAAGTGTTCTCAATTTATAAACTTTGTAATTCACAAATCAGGTGTGACGAACGCGCAACCTATTAAATAGGTTATTTTTATTTGTTTACTTCATGAAAGTAACGTCAAAACATTATTGATCAATTTTATATCAGAAAATCATTAGATATTGTGTAGGCATAACTTTCTTTTTCGTGTCTCAAAGAACACATCTGAGATTTTAATAATATTAATGTTAAAAATAACCAACATCTGGACTTAGCCAGATTCGCCACTTGTGCTCTGAGCAAGCCTTATAAGGTATATAATAACTTATTTACGATGGTACAATATTGTATGTTTTAATTATATTTGTTTTGGAATTCTCAATCAAGGGTATGAATAAAACCCATTATTAACAGCATAACTCGACTTGATTTATTTCTAACTGATAGTTAAATATTTTATTTAGAAAACTCAAACAACCTTCAGTTGTGTTTAAATATTTTGGAATAGCATTGCCATAAAGATAATAAACAATTATTCTCAATTTTTTTTTAATCATTCAGTGATTCTATTTGTGGGTTTTACACGGGATTTTCCCTAAATAAATCCGTGTGGCGCCCACTAACCAACAAGGCAATCTAACCTTGCAACTAAAGTGAGTTGGTGTTTGTAAACTGAGTTGACAGCTTACTGAACTTCTAGAAAACACGACCAGGTACGTGAAAGTATATTATGTTTATTATATTGTCCAGACATTACTAGACGTAACGTACTTAGACTATCAGCAACCTGGAGGAGAAGTTTCACAGCCAGTATCAACAAGACGATCATCATCATCAAACGACCAACTATTGTACTTTACTTTTAAACCTAAGCAAAATTAGTATTTAATTATTATCAACCCAACTATTTTATTTGTTTCATATAAGGGAATTCTTTTCAGACAAGTATAATTACACCATTGTAAACACACTTTGAGTAACCTCGAATGTTACATTTTAAATCGCTTTACAAAATTAGTAACCTTCAACAACTACAACATCTAAATAATATTTCACACATAATTAAATTTTGTTTAAACACGACCCTTAATATTTTAAACATAAACATAATTTTAAATAACAACCGTAAATCTTTTATTTTATTACATATTAAGAAGCATACAACGTGTGGCAGAAGTACACACCGTATTTTTATATATGGTTACAAATTGGCGCACCAACTAGTGTGGCTTAAAAAATATTAAATAAAAATATTTTTTATATTTTATATCAGCCCGGTAGACACGAAAGAATAAACATGCCACACACCCATCAATATAATACGAGATATAAGGACAGTCGGGTAGGAGAAATACAACGGGACTATAGAGACTCCTGAAGCACAACCCATACACAAATGGAAGTCATTACCATCAATAATATCGAAACTCAACCTGAAGAAACACCCCAGGTAGAACCGGAAGTAGACATGAGGGTCGACAACCGACCCAGACGACCAGAAGGAATCCCACAACCAGGCGATATGAATTTTTTTGAAATGATGAGAACAATGATGGAGGAAACCGTGAATAAGAGTAATGAGTCATTAAAAGAAGACGGTAGGAAATCACGGGAAGAGAATCGGAAGAATATCGAGTTGTTAAATAAAAATATAGAGTCAATAAAGGAGGATCATCGTGACTTAAATAAAAATATAGAGGCAATAAAGGAGAATCATCGTGACTTAAATAAAAATATAGAGTCAATGAGGGAAGACCTGAATAAAAAGATTGATAATACCCATAAATCCATGGACATGCTGAACAGTAAAATAGATGATAACAGTAGAGCCGTCAGAGAAGAATTGAACACCACCTTGATTGAAATTAGCAGGAGGATGGAAGAAGGCAATGAGAAAATTAACACGAGAATAGACGTGGAGATTGCTGTTGTGAGGGAAGAAATGATAGAAGTAAACAAAAGGTGCGAACAACACGACCAGGACTTAAAGCGAACTAGGGAAGAGGTCGACGGGAGGCTCGATACCATGGAGGAGGTGACGGAAGCCCGAATAGAATCCTTGAAAAGAATGAATCAAGATGAGATTAAACGGGTAAGGATAGACGTAGGCGAGTGCTGTGAAGAGGTAAGTACATCAGTAGACGCAGTAAGAAATTTAACTGTCGCTAATCGAGAAAGAATTGAGGAACTAAGACAACAGGAAATAGTGCAAATGCGGGAGGAGATTGAAGTTATCCGCAACCGTCCGATCCAAGGTCAGTATCTGCTACCAAATGACAACCGCGACGCGATTAATTTTAAAAACTACCGAAGAAACCCTATCGAATTCTTAGCACATGTTGAAGAAAACTTGGCACGGATCCGAGAGACCAGATGGAACAACATAAGAAGCTTGATAGATGAGTACTTCAAAGAAATATATGATAATTGGTGGACTGCAACGCGCCACGAAGTTCACAGTTACGAGGAATTCAAGACTCAATTCCGCGCAAAATACTGGTCCGAGGCCATGCAAAACATAGTACGCGATCATATATGTCACGGGAAATACGATGCGAGCAGAGGAGGAACCATGACTTCCTACTTTTTGGGTCAGGTGTGTCTAGCACGAAATTTAGAAACAAAAATACCTGAAGAATGTCTCGTTACAAAACTGTCTTACCACTTTGAGGAGGGTGTCGCTAAGGCACGTCAGTGGGGGCAGATTAAAACTATAGCAGCTATGTCCGCGTTGCTCGAGGATCAGGAGCATGAAGGATATTACCGAAGGAGTCGTCGGAGGAATGACCATTTTAACAATATGGGCGGTAACATAAACAATAATAATAACAACAACTCCAGAAATTACAGAAGTAATTTTAATAATAATGGCCATACAAACCAAAATTATAATAACAGTAATAATAATAACAATAATAGTAGGCCGAATAACCAGGGTAGTAATAATAACAATAATAATAACGGTAGCCATAATAATAATAATAACAACCGGCGACCCAATTATAATAATAACACCAATCGACCATCAAACCAAGGCGGGAATAATCCACCGTCACAATATCGCCGAGCCAATTATGTGCAAGCCAATTACGACTCCGATAGAAGGCGGCGATACCAACGACGAAACAGTTTCAGTGGAGACAGAGGAAGTATAAGAGGAGGACGATGGAGGAGTAGCAGCATTGAGGGCGACAGCCGCAACTATGACTACCGGCCACAAGTGAATTTTGTGCAAGCCCATGACCAGTCCGACCCAGGGAGACCTGATGCCCGACCGCAGCCAAACACCACGAATAATGATGACGAAGGAGATTGGGTGCCAGTCTGTGAGAGGCCTGGCTTTACAATAGTGCACAACCGAGCAGGCAGCTCTAGAGAGTCCAGACCCGGAGATGGCAGCCGACCCAGCACATCCCAAGACGCCAGAATACAATACCCATAATAACGTAATTATCCCCAGTAATACTAGCAATAGAGTGGAAGAGCAAAAAATAACCCCATGTATATCAACCACAAAAAATGATTACTATTAAGAGCAGATAATATGTAGTAGTAGGCGACATTTATCACCCGAATGTTTAGGGTATAAAATAAAAATAAAATATGTTTAAAAACAATTACTATAAACGAACTCATTTAATGTTTAACAGAATCACATATTAAGCTCCAAATTATTGAAGGTAACTAATTGACTATAACAAATCAATTTGCCCTATTGAGTTACAAAAGTGTGTAGGATTAAGATATAGGCCAAACTATTTGTTACTTGTGAAAAAAGAACCAGATCTATCACACCAAAGGATAGAAAATTATGTAAGGTCAACTAAATGATTTAATAAGGAAAAGGACATCTATTATGTCATAAAGAGCCAGTAGTGGCATGCAACTAAAATTACTATACTATACTTAGAGAAAAAAAAAAAATGTTTATACAAATGAATATTATATGTAACTAAATTTTATCAAATGATTATTGTGTACCTCTCATAAAACTAAAATATTAATTAAAATCATCCAGAATAAAGGTTCACCCAACTAACCTTTGAAGGAGTAGAGAGGCAGAATAACAAAGTGTGTAAAGTAAAAGAAGGATATTATTATGGAAAGTGTAAGGAAAGAGAAAAAATGTTTATAAAATGAACTATGTAACCCCAAGAATGTCTATAAAATTAGATATTAGTATGTTATTATATTATCACATTAAAGTGTAATTATCAAATATTGTATACTTCATAACTTAGAATTAAAATCATCCAGAATAAAGGTTCACCCAACTAACCTTTGAAGGAGTAGAGAAGAAAAATAACAAAGAGTGTTAATTTTAAAGATAGCTATTATTATAGTAGGATGAAAGGAAAGAAAAATGTTTATTAATTATCAAATATTGCACATCACAGAATATGTCAGAGAACATCCAACAAAAAACCATTTAGTATACGAACATTGTACGCCCTGATAATTCAGGATAAATATAAGTTATTAAGAAAAGCTTAATGAAATATTGTGAAAATAAAAATATTGTAAACTCTAGATATAAAAAACCAACTGCATAAGTACTATAAGCATCACAGTAAGTGTGTAACCTTAAGAATACCCAAGCGAACCAAAGCAAAGTGTCAACTAGTATAAACAGTAACAATACGGCTGATAAACAACATAGCTGAAAATGTCAAGTCTGAAAAGAAATAATTACCTGTAAAAAGAAAGTATGTTAGCAAGTATAAAGATGGAAATGTGATATAAATGAAAACCTCTGAAACCTTGAATATTATAGTGAATATATTATATTATTGTAAATGAATGATATGTGATATTTTATGAGTTGTGATAGTGCAACTATTGCCTGGTGCAATGTTTATTTTTTTTCTCAGACAGAGAAGAGTAATACAAAGATATATTTCAATATCAAATATACTTATGAGAAAGAAAAACCATTTGTATGAGGGAATATTATACAAATAAAGTACCTCAACAAATTACCGAATTGTGAACCAATAAATATTGTTAAGGCAAAATTCCAGTCTAGACGGTATGTCTTAACAACGCCTAGACCAAGCAGTAATCAGTGAGTTGATTATTAGGAGGTAACGTAAGTGTAAATTAAATACACAGAACAATCGTTGTGCTCCAACATAACAAAAAATATTATTAAAATGATATATTTAATCATAATTCAATTGTTAAGTAGTAGAATAGAACGAGTCAGCGTAAAACGAAATGTCATAGTAATAAGAATCGTTCATTACAATGTATAAAGTTAAGGTGTATTCATAATGTTCAGCAATTGAAGTTCAGTACAGAGTTAATAGTGTTCTCACATAAACGTTTGAGTAATAAAATGCTATGTGAACACAAACAATACTAATCAAAGTGTAAAATCGTCGATTCAGGTAAACAGACGACAGCGCAAAATAGTGTACCCGAACATTGTTTATGTAGCAATGTCAGTAAAAGTGAAGTGAACTCGGTATCAAACTATATCAAATTAAAGAGGACAAAATAATCTTTAATTTGATGACGATATCGACCCAATCGCAACTGTATTAAGTGCGGGAAAGATGTTAGCATCATTTACCAAATATGCATCAGAAATTTGTTTACTAATACCAACAACAATGAAAGCTATCTGTCACATCAGGATTTGACAGTTAAAAAACCGTTATTAACGGCTAAATGACCAATACGTCATACTCATCACACCTACAAGAACCAATCACAAAATTAGTTAGTAATTAACATTTTTGCCTAACGCCGATCGACGGGCGGGGTATATAAGAGAATGTAACCGATTCTCGACAGACACTTATCAACTTCATACAGCACGGAACATGTGCTCGCCATCTCAACATTTTTAATAACTGTCAGCGTCATCAACATAACACCTCGAAGGAAATAACTCAACACCAAGAAACAACTACTTCAAATTAATCTACAGAAAACAATAGTGATTATGTGCAGTATTATTTTATTTTTGTGCGGGAAATAATGAACAGAAGTAATTATATAATGTTATTTATGATCCATTAAGTTAGAAGCGGATCGAAGTACTCTGTTCTTGTGCGTGTGCAGTGAAAAATGATAATCATTATAATCCGATTATCAAGGTGCTAAAATGAGTTTTAATTAAATAATTAAAACCAAAAGGTAACAGTGCAACCATTATTCATTTTCACTACAAGCGCCATAACCTGTACGTTTTTATATACTGATCTGTACTGACGCAAACCACAGAAACATTTCAATAATACACCATGTCTCAATTTATTTGATGAATTTGTCATTAGTAATTAAGCTGAATGTTAGTTATAAGTGTTCTCAATTTATAAACTTTGTAATTCACAAATCAGGTGTGACGAACGCGCAACCTATTAAATAGGTTATTTTTATTTGTTTACTTCATGAAAGTAACGTCAAAACATTATTGATCAATTTTATATCAGAAAATCATTAGATATTGTGTAGGCATAACTTTCTTTTTCGTGTCTCAAAGAACTCACATCTGAGATTTTAATAATATTAATGTTAAAAATAACCAACATCTGGACTTAGCCAGATTCGCCACTTGTGCTCTGAGCAAGCCTTATAAGGTATATAAGAACTTATTTACGATGGTACAATATTGTATGTTTTAATTATATTTGTTTTGGAATTCTCAATCAAGGGTATGAATAAAACCCATTATTAACAGCATAACTCGACTTGATTTATTTCTAACTGATAGTTAAATATTTTATTTAGAAAACTCAAACAACCTTCAGTTGTGTTTAAATATTTTGGAATAGCATTGCCATAAAGATAATAAACAATTATTCTCAATTTTTTTTTAATCATTCAGTGATTCTATTTGTGGGTTTTACACGGGATTTTCCCTAAATAAATCCGTGTGGCGCCCACTAACCAACAAGGCAATCTAACCTTGCAACTAAAGTGAGTTGGTGTTTGTAAACTGAGTTGACAGCTTACTGAACTTCTAGAAAACACGACCAGGTACGTGAAAGTATATTATGTTTATTATATTGTCCAGACATTACTAGACGTAACGTACTTAGACTATCAGCAACCTGGAGGAGAAGTTTCACAGCCAGTATCAACAAGACGATCATCATCATCAAACGACCAACTATTGTACTTTACTTTTAAACCCAAGCAAAATTAGTATTTAATTATTATCAACCCAACTATTTTATTTGTTTCATATAAGGGAATTCTTTTCAGACAAGTATAATTACACCATTGTAAACACACTTTGAGTAACCTCGAATGTTACATTTTAAATCGCTTTACAAAATTAGTAACCTTCAACAACTACAACATCTAAATAATATTTCACACATAATTAAATTTTGTTTAAACACGACCCTTAATATTTTAAACATAAACATAATTTTAAATAACAACCGTAAATCTTTTATTTTATTACATATTAAGAAGCATACAACGTGTGGCAGAAGTACACACCGTATTTTTATATATGGTTACAAATTGGCGCACCAACTAGTGTGGCTTAAAAAATATTAAATAAAAATATTTTTTATATTTTATATCAGCCCGGTAGACACGAAAGAATAAACATGCCACACACCCATCAATATAATACGAGATATAAGGACAGTCGGGTAGGAGAAATACAACGGGACTATAGAGACTCCTGAAGCACAACCCATACACAAATGGAAGTCATTACCATCAATAATATCGAAACTCAACCTGAAGAAACACCCCAGGTAGAACCGGAAGTAGACATGAGGGTCGACAACCGACCCAGACGACCAGAAGGAATCCCACAACCAGGCGATATGAATTTTTTCGAAATGATGAGAACAATGATGGAGGAAACCGTGAATAAGAGTAATGAGTCATTAAAAGAAGACGGTAGGAAATCACGGGAAGAGAATCGGAAGAATATCGAGTTGTTAAATAAAAATATAGAGTCAATAAAGGAGGATCATCGTGACTTAAATAAAAATATAGAGGCAATAAAGGAGAATCATCGTGACTTAAATAAAAATATAGAGTCAATGAGGGAAGACCTGAATAAAAAGATTGATAATACCCATAAATCCATGGACATGCTGAACAGTAAAATAGATGATAACAGTAGAGCCGTCAGAGAAGAATTGAACACCACCTTGATTGAAATTAGCAGGAGGATGGAAGAAGGCAATGAGAAAATTAACACGAGAATAGACGTGGAGATTGCTGTTGTGAGGGAAGAAATGATAGAAGTAAACAAAAGGTGCGAACAACACGACCAGGACTTAAAGCGAACTAGGGAAGAGGTCGACGGGAGGCTCGATACCATGGAGGAGGTGACGGAAGCCCGAATAGAATCCTTGAAAAGAATGAATCAAGATGAGATTAAACGGGTAAGGATAGACGTAGGCGAGTGCTGTGAAGAGGTAAGTACATCAGTAGACGCAGTAAGAAATTTAACTGTCGCTAATCGAGAAAGAATTGAGGAACTAAGACAACAGGAAATAGTGCAAATGCGGGAGGAGATTGAAGTTATCCGCAACCGTCCGATCCAAGGTCAGTATCTGCTACCAAATGACAACCGCGACGCGATTAATTTTAAAAACTACCGAAGAAACCCTATCGAATTCTTAGCACATGTTGAAGAAAACTTGGCACGGATCCGAGAGACCAGATGGAACAACATAAGAAGCTTGATAGATGAGTACTTCAAAGAAATATATGATAATTGGTGGACTGCAACGCGCCACGAAGTTCACAGTTACGAGGAATTCAAGACTCAATTCCGCGCAAAATACTGGTCCGAGGCCATGCAAAACATAGTACGCGATCATATATGTCACGGGAAATACGATGCGAGCAGAGGAGGAACCATGACTTCCTACTTTTTGGGTCAGGTGTGTCTAGCACGAAATTTAGAAACAAAAATACCTGAAGAATGTCTCGTTACAAAACTGTCTTACCACTTTGAGGAGGGTGTCGCTAAGGCACGTCAGTGGGGGCAGATTAAAACTATAGCAGCTATGTCCGCGTTGCTCGAGGATCAGGAGCATGAAGGATATTACCGAAGGAGTCGTCGGAGGAATGACCATTTTAACAATATGGGCGGTAACATAAACAATAATAATAACAACAACTCCAGAAATTACAGAAGTAATTTTAATAATAATGGCCATACAAACCAAAATTATAATAACAGTAATAATAATAACAATAATAGTAGGCCGAATAACCAGGGTAGTAATAATAACAATAATAATAACGGTAGCCATAATAATAATAATAACAACCGGCGACCCAATTATAATAATAACACCAATCGACCATCAAACCAAGGCGGGAATAATCCACCGTCACAATATCGCCGAGCCAATTATGTGCAAGCCAATTACGACTCCGATAGAAGGCGGCGATACCAACGACGAAACAGTTTCAGTGGAGACAGAGGAAGTATAAGAGGAGGACGATGGAGGAGTAGCAGCATTGAGGGCGACAGCCGCAACTATGACTACCGGCCACAAGTGAATTTTGTGCAAGCCCATGACCAGTCCGACCCAGGGAGACCTGATGCCCGACCGCAGCCAAACACCACGAATAATGATGACGAAGGAGATTGGGTGCCAGTCTGTGAGAGGCCTGGCTTTACAATAGTGCACAACCGAGCAGGCAGCTCTAGAGAGTCCAGACCCGGAGATGGCAGCCGACCCAGCACATCCCAAGACGCCAGAATACAATACCCATAATAACGTAATTATCCCCAGTAATACTAGCAATAGAGTGGAAGAGCAAAAAATAACCCCATGTATATCAACCACAAAAAATGATTACTATTAAGAGCAGATAATATGTAGTAGTAGGCGACATTTATCACCCGAATGTTTAGGGTATAAAATAAAAATAAAATATGTTTAAAAACAATTACTATAAACGAACTCATTTAATGTTTAACAGAATCACATATTAAGCTCCAAATTATTGAAGGTAACTAATTGACTATAACAAATCAATTTGCCCTATTGAGTTACAAAAGTGTGTAGGATTAAGATATAGGCCAAACTATTTGTTACTTGTGAAAAAAGAACCAGATCTATCACACCAAAGGATAGAAAATTATGTAAGGTCAACTAAATGATTTAATAAGGAAAAGGACATCTATTATGTCATAAAGAGCCAGTAGTGGCATGCAACTAAAATTACTATACTATACTTAGAGAAAAAAAAAAAATGTTTATACAAACGAATATTATATGTAACTAAATTTTATCAAATGATTATTGTGTACCTCTCATAAAACTAAAATATTAATTAAAATCATCCAGAATAAAGGTTCACCCAACTAACCTTTGAAGGAGTAGAGAGGCAGAATAACAAAGTGTGTAAAGTAAAAGAAGGATATTATTATGGAAAGTGTAAGGAAAGAGAAAAAATGTTTATAAAATGAACTATGTAACCCCAAGAATGTCTATAAAATTAGATATTAGTATGTTATTATATTATCACATTAAAGTGTAATTATCAAATATTGTATACTTCATAACTTAGAATTAAAATCATCCAGAATAAAGGTTCACCCAACTAACCTTTGAAGGAGTAGAGAAGAAAAATAACAAAGAGTGTTAATTTTAAAGATAGCTATTATTATAGTAGGATGAAAGGAAAGAAAAATGTTTATTAATTATCAAATATTGCACATCACAGAATATGTCAGAGAACATCCAACAAAAAACCATTTAGTATACGAACATTGTACGCCCTGATAATTCAGGATAAATATAAGTTATTAAGAAAAGCTTAATGAAATATTGTGAAAATAAAAATATTGTAAACTCTAGATATAAAAAACCAACTGCATAAGTACTATAAGCATCACAGTAAGTGTGTAACCTTAAGAATACCCAAGCGAACCAAAGCAAAGTGTCAACTAGTATAAACAGTAACAATACGGCTGATAAACAACATAGCTGAAAATGTCAAGTCTGAAAAGAAATAATTACCTGTAAAAAGAAAGTATGTTAGCAAGTATAAAGATGGAAATGTGATATAAATGAAACCCTCTGAAACCTTGAATATTATAGTGAATATATTATATTATTGTAAATGAATGATATGTGATATTTTATGAGTTGTGATAGTGCAACTATTGCCTGGTGCAATGTTTATTTTTTTTCTCAGACAGAGAAGAGTAATACAAAGATATATTTCAATATCAAATATACTTATGAGAAAGAAAAACCATTTGTATGAGGGAATATTATACAAATAAAGTACCTCAACAAATTACCGAATTGTGAACCAATAAATATTGTTAAGGCAAAATTCCAGTCTAGACGGTATGTCTTAACAACGCCTAGACCAAGCAGTAATCAGTGAGTTGATTATTAGGAGGTAACGTAAGTGTAAATTAAATACACAGAACAATCGTTGTGCTCCAACATAACAAAAAATATTATTAAAATGATATATTTAATCATAATTCAATTGTTAAGTAGTAGAATAGAACGAGTCAGCGTAAAACGAAATGTCATAGTAATAAGAATCGTTCATTACAATGTATAAAGTTAAGGTGTATTCATAATGTTCAGCAATTGAAGTTCAGTACAGAGTTAATAGTGTTCTCACATAAACGTTTGAGTAATAAAATGCTATGTGAACACAAACAATACTAATCAAAGTGTAAAATCGTCGATTCAGGTAAACAGACGACAGCGCAAAATAGTGTACCCGAACATTGTTTATGTAGCAATGTCAGTAAAAGTGAAGTGAACTCGGTATCAAACTATATCAAATTAAAGAGGACAAAATAATCTTTAATTTGATGACGATATCGACCCAATCGCAACTGTATTAAGTGCGGGAAAGATGTTAGCATCATTTACCAAATATGCATCAGAAATTTGTTTACTAATACCAACAACAATGAAAGCTATCTGTCACATCAGGATTTGACAGTTAAAAAACCGTTATTAACGGCTAAATGACCAATACGTCATACTCATCACACCTACAAGAACCAATCACAAAATTAGTTAGTAATTAACATTTTTGCCTAACGCCGATCGACGGGCGGGGTATATAAGAGAATGTAACCGATTCTCGACAGACACTTATCAACTTCATACAGCACGGAACATGTGCTCGCCATCTCAACATTTTTAATAACTGTCAGCGTCATCAACATAACACCTCGAAGGAAATAACTCAACACCAAGAAACAACTACTTCAAATTAATCTACAGAAAACAATAGTGATTATGTGCAGTATTATTTTATTTTTGTGCGGGAAATAATGAACAGAAGTAATTATATAATGTTATTTATGATCCATTAAGTTAGAAGCGGATCGAAGTACTCTGTTCTTGTGCGTGTGCAGTGAAAAATGATAATCATTATAATCCGATTATCAAGGTGCTAAAATGAGTTTTAATTAAATAATTAAAACCAAAAGGTAACAGTGCAACCATTATTCATTTTCACTACAAGCGCCATAACCTGTACGTTTTTATATACTGATCTGTACTGACGCAAACCACAGAAACATTTCAATAATACACCATGTCTCAATTTATTTGATGAATTTGTCATTAGTAATTAAGCTGAATGTTAGTTATAAGTGTTCTCAATTTATAAACTTTGTAATTCACAAATCAGGTGTGACGAACGCGCAACCTATTAAATAGGTTATTTTTATTTGTTTACTTCATGAAAGTAACGTCAAAACATTATTGATCAATTTTATATCAGAAAATCATTAGATATTGTGTAGGCATAACTTTCTTTTTCGTGTCTCAAAGAACTCACATCTGAGATTTTAATAATATTAATGTTAAAAATAACCAACATCTGGACTTAGCCAGATTCGCCACTTGTGCTCTGAGCAAGCCTTATAAGGTATATAATAACTTATTTACGATGGTACAATATTGTATGTTTTAATTATATTTGTTTTGGAATTCTCAATCAAGGGTATGAATAAAACCCATTATTAACAGCATAACTCGACTTGATTTATTTCTAACTGATAGTTAAATATTTTATTTAGAAAACTCAAACAACCTTCAGTTGTGTTTAAATATTTTGGAATAGCATTGCCATAAAGATAATAAACAATTATTCTCAATTTTTTTTTAATCATTCAGTGATTCTATTTGTGGGTTTTACACGGGATTTTCCCTAAATAAATCCGTGTGGCGCCCACTAACCAACAAGGCAATCTAACCTTGCAACTAAAGTGAGTTGGTGTTTGTAAACTGAGTTGACAGCTTACTGAACTTCTAGAAAACACGACCAGGTACGTGAAAGTATATTATGTTTATTATATTGTCCAGACATTACTAGACGTAACGTACTTAGACTATCAGCAACCTGGAGGAGAAGTTTCACAGCCAGTATCAACAAGACGATCATCATCATCAAACGACCAACTATTGTACTTTACTTTTAAACCTAAGCAAAATTAGTATTTAATTATTATCAACCCAACTATTTTATTTGTTTCATATAAGGGAATTCTTTTCAGACAAGTATAATTACACCATTGTAAACACACTTTGAGTAACCTCGAATGTTACATTTTAAATCGCTTTACAAAATTAGTAACCTTCAACAACTACAACATCTAAATAATATTTCACACATAATTAAATTTTGTTTAAACACGACCCTTAATATTTTAAACATAAACATAATTTTAAATAACAACCGTAAATCTTTTATTTTATTACATATTAAGAAGCATACAACGTGTGGCAGAAGTACACACCGTATTTTTATATATGGTTACAAATTGGCGCACCAACTAGTGTGGCTTAAAAAATATTAAATAAAAATATTTTTTATATTTTATATCAGCCCGGTAGACACGAAAGAATAAACATGCCACACACCCATCAATATAATACGAGATATAAGGACAGTCGGGTAGGAGAAATACAACGGGACTATAGAGACTCCTGAAGCACAACCCATACACAAATGGAAGTCATTACCATCAATAATATCGAAACTCAACCTGAAGAAACACCCCAGGTAGAACCGGAAGTAGACATGAGGGTCGACAACCGACCCAGACGACCAGAAGGAATCCCACAACCAGGCGATATGAATTTTTTCGAAATGATGAGAACAATGATGGAGGAAACCGTGAATAAGAGTAATGAGTCATTAAAAGAAGACGGTAGGAAATCACGGGAAGAGAATCGGAAGAATATCGAGTTGTTAAATAAAAATATAGAGTCAATAAAGGAGGATCATCGTGACTTAAATAAAAATATAGAGGCAATAAAGGAGAATCATCGTGACTTAAATAAAAATATAGAGTCAATGAGGGAAGACCTGAATAAAAAGATTGATAATACCCATAAATCCATGGACATGCTGAACAGTAAAATAGATGATAACAGTAGAGCCGTCAGAGAAGAATTGAACACCACCTTGATTGAAATTAGCAGGAGGATGGAAGAAGGCAATGAGAAAATTAACACGAGAATAGACGTGGAGATTGCTGTTGTGAGGGAAGAAATGATAGAAGTAAACAAAAGGTGCGAACAACACGACCAGGACTTAAAGCGAACTAGGGAAGAGGTCGACGGGAGGCTCGATACCATGGAGGAGGTGACGGAAGCCCGAATAGAATCCTTGAAAAGAATGAATCAAGATGAGATTAAACGGGTAAGGATAGACGTAGGCGAGTGCTGTGAAGAGGTAAGTACATCAGTAGACGCAGTAAGAAATTTAACTGTCGCTAATCGAGAAAGAATTGAGGAACTAAGACAACAGGAAATAGTGCAAATGCGGGAGGAGATTGAAGTTATCCGCAACCGTCCGATCCAAGGTCAGTATCTGCTACCAAATGACAACCGCGACGCGATTAATTTTAAAAACTACCGAAGAAACCCTATCGAATTCTTAGCACATGTTGAAGAAAACTTGGCACGGATCCGAGAGACCAGATGGAACAACATAAGAAGCTTGATAGATGAGTACTTCAAAGAAATATATGATAATTGGTGGACTGCAACGCGCCACGAAGTTCACAGTTACGAGGAATTCAAGACTCAATTCCGCGCAAAATACTGGTCCGAGGCCATGCAAAACATAGTACGCGATCATATATGTCACGGGAAATACGATGCGAGCAGAGGAGGAACCATGACTTCCTACTTTTTGGGTCAGGTGTGTCTAGCACGAAATTTAGAAACAAAAATACCTGAAGAATGTCTCGTTACAAAACTGTCTTACCACTTTGAGGAGGGTGTCGCTAAGGCACGTCAGTGGGGGCAGATTAAAACTATAGCAGCTATGTCCGCGTTGCTCGAGGATCAGGAGCATGAAGGATATTACCGAAGGAGTCGTCGGAGGAATGACCATTTTAACAATATGGGCGGTAACATAAACAATAATAATAACAACAACTCCAGAAATTACAGAAGTAATTTTAATAATAATGGCCATACAAACCAAAATTATAATAACAGTAATAATAATAACAATAATAGTAGGCCGAATAACCAGGGTAGTAATAATAACAATAATAATAACGGTAGCCATAATAATAATAATAACAACCGGCGACCCAATTATAATAATAACACCAATCGACCATCAAACCAAGGCGGGAATAATCCACCGTCACAATATCGCCGAGCCAATTATGTGCAAGCCAATTACGACTCCGATAGAAGGCGGCGATACCAACGACGAAACAGTTTCAGTGGAGACAGAGGAAGTATAAGAGGAGGACGATGGAGGAGTAGCAGCATTGAGGGCGACAGCCGCAACTATGACTACCGGCCACAAGTGAATTTTGTGCAAGCCCATGACCAGTCCGACCCAGGGAGACCTGATGCCCGACCGCAGCCAAACACCACGAATAAT
Organism: Magicicada septendecula; assembly: GCA_034769895.1. Taxonomy (NCBI): domain Eukaryota; kingdom Metazoa; phylum Arthropoda; class Insecta; order Hemiptera; family Cicadidae; genus Magicicada; species Magicicada septendecula. Next base: position 90,845,278 of record CM068369.1, on the reverse strand, counting down.
GATGACGAAGGAGATTGGGTGCCAGTCTGTGAGAGGCCTGGCTTTACAATAGTGCACAACCGAGCAGGCAGCTCTAGAGAGTCCAGACCCGGAGATGGCAGCCGACCCAGCACATCCCAAGACGCCAGAATACAATACCCATAATAACGTAATTATCCCCAGTAATACTAGCAATAGAGTGGAAGAGCAAAAAATAACCCCATGTATATCAACCACAAAAAATGATTACTATTAAGAGCAGATAATATGTAGTAGTAGGCGACATTTATCACCCGAATGTTTAGGGTATAAAATAAAAATAAAATATGTTTAAAAACAATTACTATAAACGAACTCATTTAATGTTTAACAGAATCACATATTAAGCTCCAAATTATTGAAGGTAACTAATTGACTATAACAAATCAATTTGCCCTATTGAGTTACAAAAGTGTGTAGGATTAAGATATAGGCCAAACTATTTGTTACTTGTGAAAAAAGAACCAGATCTATCACACCAAAGGATAGAAAATTATGTAAGGTCAACTAAATGATTTAATAAGGAAAAGGACATCTATTATGTCATAAAGAGCCAGTAGTGGCATGCAACTAAAATTACTATACTATACTTAGAGAAAAAAAAAAAATGTTTATACAAACGAATATTATATGTAACTAAATTTTATCAAATGATTATTGTGTACCTCTCATAAAACTAAAATATTAATTAAAATCATCCAGAATAAAGGTTCACCCAACTAACCTTTGAAGGAGTAGAGAGGCAGAATAACAAAGTGTGTAAAGTAAAAGAAGGATATTATTATGGAAAGTGTAAGGAAAGAGAAAAAATGTTTATAAAATGAACTATGTAACCCCAAGAATGTCTATAAAATTAGATATTAGTATGTTATTATATTATCACATTAAAGTGTAATTATCAAATATTGTATACTTCATAACTTAGAATTAAAATCATCCAGAATAAAGGTTCACCCAACTAACCTTTGAAGGAGTAGAGAAGAAAAATAACAAAGAGTGTTAATTTTAAAGATAGCTATTATTATAGTAGGATGAAAGGAAAGAAAAATGTTTATTAATTATCAAATATTGCACATCACAGAATATGTCAGAGAACATCCAACAAAAAACCATTTAGTATACGAACATTGTACGCCCTGATAATTCAGGATAAATATAAGTTATTAAGAAAAGCTTAATGAAATATTGTGAAAATAAAAATATTGTAAACTCTAGATATAAAAAACCAACTGCATAAGTACTATAAGCATCACAGTAAGTGTGTAACCTTAAGAATACCCAAGCGAACCAAAGCAAAGTGTCAACTAGTATAAACAGTAACAATACGGCTGATAAACAACATAGCTGAAAATGTCAAGTCTGAAAAGAAATAATTACCTGTAAAAAGAAAGTATGTTAGCAAGTATAAAGATGGAAATGTGATATAAATGAAACCCTCTGAAACCTTGAATATTATAGTGAATATATTATATTATTGTAAATGAATGATATGTGATATTTTATGAGTTGTGATAGTGCAACTATTGCCTGGTGCAATGTTTATTTTTTTTCTCAGACAGAGAAGAGTAATACAAAGATATATTTCAATATCAAATATACTTATGAGAAAGAAAAACCATTTGTATGAGGGAATATTATACAAATAAAGTACCTCAACAAATTACCGAATTGTGAACCAATAAATATTGTTAAGGCAAAATTCCAGTCTAGACGGTATGTCTTAACAACGCCTAGACCAAGCAGTAATCAGTGAGTTGATTATTAGGAGGTAACGTAAGTGTAAATTAAATACACAGAACAATCGTTGTGCTCCAACATAACAAAAAATATTATTAAAATGATATATTTAATCATAATTCAATTGTTAAGTAGTAGAATAGAACGAGTCAGCGTAAAACGAAATGTCATAGTAATAAGAATCGTTCATTACAATGTATAAAGTTAAGGTGTATTCATAATGTTCAGCAATTGAAGTTCAGTACAGAGTTAATAGTGTTCTCACATAAACGTTTGAGTAATAAAATGCTATGTGAACACAAACAATACTAATCAAAGTGTAAAATCGTCGATTCAGGTAAACAGACGACAGCGCAAAATAGTGTACCCGAACATTGTTTATGTAGCAATGTCAGTAAAAGTGAAGTGAACTCGGTATCAAACTATATCAAATTAAAGAGGACAAAATAATCTTTAATTTGATGACGATATCGACCCAATCGCAACTGTATTAAGTGCGGGAAAGATGTTAGCATCATTTACCAAATATGCATCAGAAATTTGTTTACTAATACCAACAACAATGAAAGCTATCTGTCACATCAGGATTTGACAGTTAAAAAACCGTTATTAACGGCTAAATGACCAATACGTCATACTCATCACACCTACAAGAACCAATCACAAAATTAGTTAGTAATTAACATTTTTGCCTAACGCCGATCGACGGGCGGGGTATATAAGAGAATGTAACCGATTCTCGACAGACACTTATCAACTTCATACAGCACGGAACATGTGCTCGCCATCTCAACATTTTTAATAACTGTCAGCGTCATCAACATAACACCTCGAAGGAAATAACTCAACACCAAGAAACAACTACTTCAAATTAATCTACAGAAAACAATAGTGATTATGTGCAGTATTATTTTATTTTTGTGCGGGAAATAATGAACAGAAGTAATTATATAATGTTATTTATGATCCATTAAGTTAGAAGCGGATCGAAGTACTCTGTTCTTGTGCGTGTGCAGTGAAAAATGATAATCATTATAATCCGATTATCAAGGTGCTAAAATGAGTTTTAATTAAATAATTAAAACCAAAAGGTAACAGTGCAACCATTATTCATTTTCACTACAAGCGCCATAACCTGTACGTTTTTATATACTGATCTGTACTGACGCAAACCACAGAAACATTTCAATAATACACCATGTCTCAATTTATTTGATGAATTTGTCATTAGTAATTAAGCTGAATGTTAGTTATAAGTGTTCTCAATTTATAAACTTTGTAATTCACAAATCAGGTGTGACGAACGCGCAACCTATTAAATAGGTTATTTTTATTTGTTTACTTCATGAAAGTAACGTCAAAACATTATTGATCAATTTTATATCAGAAAATCATTAGATATTGTGTAGGCATAACTTTCTTTTTCGTGTCTCAAAGAACTCACATCTGAGATTTTAATAATATTAATGTTAAAAATAACCAACATCTGGACTTAGCCAGATTCGCCACTTGTGCTCTGAGCAAGCCTTATAAGGTATATAAGAACTTATTTACGATGGTACAATATTGTATGTTTTAATTATATTTGTTTTGGAATTCTCAATCAAGGGTATGAATAAAACCCATTATTAACAGCATAACTCGACTTGATTTATTTCTAACTGATAGTTAAATATTTTATTTAGAAAACTCAAACAACCTTCAGTTGTGTTTAAATATTTTGGAATAGCATTGCCATAAAGATAATAAACAATTATTCTCAATTTTTTTTTAATCATTCAGTGATTCTATTTGTGGGTTTTACACGGGATTTTCCCTAAATAAATCCGTGTGGCGCCCACTAACCAACAAGGCAATCTAACCTTGCAACTAAAGTGAGTTGGTGTTTGTAAACTGAGTTGACAGCTTACTGAACTTCTAGAAAACACGACCAGGTACGTGAAAGTATATTATGTTTATTATATTGTCCAGACATTACTAGACGTAACGTACTTAGACTATCAGCAACCTGGAGGAGAAGTTTCACAGCCAGTATCAACAAGACGATCATCATCATCAAACGACCAACTATTGTACTTTACTTTTAAACCCAAGCAAAATTAGTATTTAATTATTATCAACCCAACTATTTTATTTGTTTCATATAAGGGAATTCTTTTCAGACAAGTATAATTACACCATTGTAAACACACTTTGAGTAACCTCGAATGTTACATTTTAAATCGCTTTACAAAATTAGTAACCTTCAACAACTACAACATCTAAATAATATTTCACACATAATTAAATTTTGTTTAAACACGACCCTTAATATTTTAAACATAAACATAATTTTAAATAACAACCGTAAATCTTTTATTTTATTACATATTAAGAAGCATACAACGTGTGGCAGAAGTACACACCGTATTTTTATATATGGTTACAAATTGGCGCACCAACTAGTGTGGCTTAAAAAATATTAAATAAAATATTTTTTATATTTTATATCAGCCCGGTAGACACGAAAGAATAAACATGCCACACACCCATCAATATAATACGAGATATAAGGACAGTCGGGTAGGAGAAATACAACGGGACTATAGAGACTCCTGAAGCACAACCCATACACAAATGGAAGTCATTACCATCAATAATATCGAAACTCAACCTGAAGAAACACCCCAGGTAGAACCGGAAGTAGACATGAGGGTCGACAACCGACCCAGACGACCAGAAGGAATCCCACAACCAGGCGATATGAATTTTTTCGAAATGATGAGAACAATGATGGAGGAAACCGTGAATAAGAGTAATGAGTCATTAAAAGAAGACGGTAGGAAATCACGGGAAGAGAATCGGAAGAATATCGAGTTGTTAAATAAAAATATAGAGTCAATAAAGGAGGATCATCGTGACTTAAATAAAAATATAGAGGCAATAAAGGAGAATCATCGTGACTTAAATAAAAATATAGAGTCAATGAGGGAAGACCTGAATAAAAAGATTGATAATACCCATAAATCCATGGACATGCTGAACAGTAAAATAGATGATAACAGTAGAGCCGTCAGAGAAGAATTGAACACCACCTTGATTGAAATTAGCAGGAGGATGGAAGAAGGCAATGAGAAAATTAACACGAGAATAGACGTGGAGATTGCTGTTGTGAGGGAAGAAATGATAGAAGTAAACAAAAGGTGCGAACAACACGACCAGGACTTAAAGCGAACTAGGGAAGAGGTCGACGGGAGGCTCGATACCATGGAGGAGGTGACGGAAGCCCGAATAGAATCCTTGAAAAGAATGAATCAAGATGAGATTAAACGGGTAAGGATAGACGTAGGCGAGTGCTGTGAAGAGGTAAGTACATCAGTAGACGCAGTAAGAAATTTAACTGTCGCTAATCGAGAAAGAATTGAGGAACTAAGACAACAGGAAATAGTGCAAATGCGGGAGGAGATTGAAGTTATCCGCAACCGTCCGATCCAAGGTCAGTATCTGCTACCAAATGACAACCGCGACGCGATTAATTTTAAAAACTACCGAAGAAACCCTATCGAATTCTTAGCACATGTTGAAGAAAACTTGGCACGGATCCGAGAGACCAGATGGAACAACATAAGAAGCTTGATAGATGAGTACTTCAAAGAAATATATGATAATTGGTGGACTGCAACGCGCCACGAAGTTCACAGTTACGAGGAATTCAAGACTCAATTCCGCGCAAAATACTGGTCCGAGGCCATGCAAAACATAGTACGCGATCATATATGTCACGGGAAATACGATGCGAGCAGAGGAGGAACCATGACTTCCTACTTTTTGGGTCAGGTGTGTCTAGCACGAAATTTAGAAACAAAAATACCTGAAGAATGTCTCGTTACAAAACTGTCTTACCACTTTGAGGAGGGTGTCGCTAAGGCACGTCAGTGGGGGCAGATTAAAACTATAGCAGCTATGTCCGCGTTGCTCGAGGATCAGGAGCATGAAGGATATTACCGAAGGAGTCGTCGGAGGAATGACCATTTTAACAATATGGGCGGTAACATAAACAATAATAATAACAACAACTCCAGAAATTACAGAAGTAATTTTAATAATAATGGCCATACAAACCAAAATTATAATAACAGTAATAATAATAACAATAATAGTAGGCCGAATAACCAGGGTAGTAATAATAACAATAATAATAACGGTAGCCATAATAATAATAATAACAACCGGCGACCCAATTATAATAATAACACCAATCGACCATCAAACCAAGGCGGGAATAATCCACCGTCACAATATCGCCGAGCCAATTATGTGCAAGCCAATTACGACTCCGATAGAAGGCGCGATACCAACGACGAAACAGTTTCAGTGGAGACAGAGGAAGTATAAGAGGAGGACGATGGAGGAGTAGCAGCATTGAGGGCGACAGCCGCAACTATGACTACCGGCCACAAGTGAATTTTGTGCAAGCCCATGACCAGTCCGACCCAGGGAGACCTGATGCCCGACCGCAGCCAAACACCACGAATAATGATGACGAAGGAGATTGGGTGCCAGTCTGTGAGAGGCCTGGCTTTACAATAGTGCACAACCGAGCAGGCAGCTCTAGAGAGTCCAGACCCGGAGATGGCAGCCGACCCAGCACATCCCAAGACGCCAGAATACAATACCCATAATAACGTAATTATCCCCAGTAATACTAGCAATAGAGTGGAAGAGCAAAAATAACCCCATGTATATCAACCACAAAAAATGATTACTATTAAGAGCAGATAATATGTAGTAGTAGGCGACATTTATCACCCGAATGTTTAGGGTATAAATAAAAATAAAATATGTTTAAAAAACAATTACTATAAACGAACTCATTTAATGTTTAACAGAATCACATATTAAGCTCCAAATTA